>JBBBDQ010001396.1:85000-90000 GCA_037127315.1 Ascarosepion bandense | reverse complement strand
CGATCGGCGCAAGTAATAATTGGACGATGCAATGTCTGGTGAATACGACGAGATAAAATTTCCCATTTAAGCGTTTCCAAATAGGTTTTCACCCGTTTTGCAACATGTGACCTAGCGTTGTGATGCAATGGATATCGGCTTGGGATGAGCACTCGAGAAGCCGAGTTCAAATTCCAGTCGAATTTCTTACAATCACTTACGAGCAAATACCCTTGGGAAAAGATATTATTCTGTCTCTTCACTCCAGTCATGGTTTAAATAACAGGACTTATTGGGTTCTGTAGCCTTGAATTGGCAACCAGTCTACAGCAAAAAGCAATGGCAACCTACTGCGGGATAATCTTCTGCCCAGTCAGCCATGTCTTTTTCGAGACATGATCGCCCAAAGCGTGTATCACGTATGGCACTGAACTGACTGACTGCATGACTTAGCGTTGTCACGTTGCAAATTTACTTAGTCTTGACTCTGCCCGTATAGCAGCCATTTTTCTTTAATGACCAGCACAAACGAATCAGTTATAGTCGATAGCGATCTTCTGTGATGGTTATGGTTGATTTCAGCAGCTCATAATAAACTACACCCAGCTGATCCAACTAAATGCTAAGTAGAAGCTTTGAACCATGAATATTCGGCTTTGCCACTGATACATGACCGGGCATACACCCACGATCTTCTACGCTTAGGGTCACTGTAATGTATCTACTTGTATTTGCTGGTCGCGATACGATGCAACAAACTTTCCTTTTCTGCCGTTGAAGCAACCGTTCAACAGCGACAAGATCTCATTCGACGTCTCTCGATTTCAACTCGTAGGGCGCCCAATATCCTTGCTTTTGAATAATTTCTAATGCTTTCAAAAGTTTCGAAACTGTTGTGTCATCAACTCTTAATGCTTGCGACTGAGTCTTCATGAAGTAAGGCTCCCAATTCTTCGTCTTCAAACTTTTACAACACGCCAGAACGTTCTTTATATTCAACATCAAAATCATTATTTTTGAAGCATCTAATCCAATCTCTGCATATTGTTTCAAACAGAGCATTGTTGCCGAAAATCTCAACAAGAATTCTGTGTACTTCAGCTGCAGAGTTTTTTAATAAATTAGTGCAGTAAAATTCCCTGAAAATACACCTTCTTTAGCACGAAATACGTCGTGTTAACTCTATGAAAAACAAAGTTGCTTACACTTCGGAGAAATGACATACACTGAATTTCAAGCTTGCTTTTAGTATTTATTATAGATACCTTAGTATTTAAACTACGCGCACTCATTTCTAGGAACGCCATCTGTTAGAAACATCAAGCGAGAACTTGTTCACCTATATATATGAATAACAAAGATATATTTTCCTTGGTGTTTAGTGCAGCTTTGAGTTGCATATTTTTAACTGTATAAATTTTAGCTGTTATTTTTACATCGAGCAATTTTATTAACACCAGCAGTCATCGCGCAATATTTCATGGGTATATTTGATATTTGATAAATAAGATAAAATAAGATAAAATAAAGTTTTAAGCTTTGCTATATTTATCGGATGAAATGGTCAATATAAAGGATAGGGCATATGTAAGTATAAAAGTGGATACTGAAGTCAACATTTACAGGCGGCAGTCTGTTTCATAGATAGATATATCAGAAAGAAACATGGGTATAATAGATAGATGTAAAGAGAATTGGATTAATCTGCTGTACACGTGGCTATATATATATATATATATATATATATATATATAGAGAGAGAGAGAGAGAGAGAGGGGGTGAGAAAGAGAGAGAGGGAAGAAACATTTATGCAAATAGATAGATATGACACGCATTATATTCTGCTGCAGTAACCTTAATTCAGTATATATATATATATATATATATATATATATGATTGTTTATTTACTTAGTTTCTGGTTGGTAATAATAAAATTAGACCAGTGCACATTTGTACTAAAAAGTGTTCAATACAATTATATTGTAGATCTTTTGAATATTATCCATTTGTAAACGAGTTATTACTAGAGATCTAAGTATCAATTGAAAATCGCCTGAAGACACCACTCATGATAGAAACAGAGGTTGCGTAATAACTCATTTACAAATGGAATATATATATATTAGTCATCCACATACAAGCTGTATCACAGCTCATCAGTGTGGCTAGATATATCCACTTGCTTCTGGCCGGGATCGAAACTCGACCGATTATGGTGTCAGTCGGTGTCTCTACTCCCTAAGCCATCGGCGCATTGCATCAGAGAAGGGAAATTTTAACGTCTAGTATATAAGCAGTGTATACAGACGCCAGTCACCGAGAGAACTCAATTCAATATATATATACTGTGGGAAAAACTTATGCTTAATCATGTCTCGAAAGAGACATGATCGCCCATGCATGTATCACGTATGCCAATTAACTTAATTATATATATATATATATATATATATATATATGTGTGTGTGTGTGTGTGTGTGTGTGTGTGTGTGTGTGTGTGTGTGTGTGTACGGATGTTTGTATGTCAGTGTGTTTGTGAACCAAATAGATTTTTATCTAAATAAAAAAGAGAAGTTTTTCATGTCTAATTGACAATAGTATCACATCCTGTTGCTTGATTTTACGAATAAGAGCAGAATATTTTTTCAAAAATTGCATAACACAATACAATTTTATTCCAATTTATAAAGGAAACATGCTAAATTTTGTTATTTATAATTAGGTGGGTGTATATGTGAAAGTTCTTGTGAGGGTGTGTGTGTGATCAAAACTATATGTCTGTGCTTGTGAAATTCTATGTGTGCATAGATGTGAGTGCAAACGTGCCAATATAACTGCGTACCATTGTACGAGTCAGATGTACGAGTAGTGTACTTGCTAACGACTTGGAAAGAAAACTCGGCGATTCGTGTTCGAATTCCGGTCGACTTCTTTACGTACACGTTTACATGGATGCTAGATATGAATGTGTACCTTTTCCTCATTCTCAACTATAAATAAAATAGCGGAGGTGAAAAGACTTTAGGTCGTAGAACTATAAAAAAAAGGCTTACAAGTGCTACTAATACAACCAAAGGAAAATAGAATTCTCATACACAGACGTATAAATATTTATCTTTCTTTCTACATTTTTATTCTCTGATAAAGCTTTAATAAAAGCGAAATATTTTAAATTTATAAACGCTTCTTATTTGTTTTTTATCCTATCATATATATATATATATATATATATGATAGGATAAAAAACAAAGATAGATAGATAGATAGATAGATAGATAGATAGATAGATAGATAGATAGATAGATATGGATTGAAATCCATCAAGTCGATAGAATGAATAAACAAAAAAGTAGGAAATATCTCTTAATCTTATTTTTCTTGTCTTTAAACAGATCTCTGAAGAAGCTAAATAAAATAAACTTGATAGATTAAAACACATTTCCTACTCTGTATTATTCATTCTATCATATATATATATATATATATATATATATATATATATATATATATATATAATCAAATATTATTATGAATTAAAAGTACATTGCGATAAGTAAATTTCTATTTTTCGAGATAGATGTTGGATTTTGTACTTTTAATTCATAATTTTATAATTATATAATGCCCTACAATATTTATTGTATTGAGCAATGTTTATAAAAGATAAATGCCAGGGAACTCATAATCGTAAAACCTTGGGTCCTCTTTACCTGTTATATATATATATATATATATATATATATATATATATCATCAAGTAATAATTTTCAGTCTGATTTTTAATGTAAAGAAAAACAAACTTAATGTCGAAACTAGTTAAAAGTAAGATATTATAACTCTTGGTCAGATTTTCAGATTTTGCAGAAAGTGAAGCCTTGAAACAAAAATGGTAAAATGCTGGTTAAGTGGCGATTAACACTGCATTTAAATTTTTTGATCATTGTAGTTAACTGGGAAGCAAGTCAATGGAAATGAGTTCCCCATGTGAGAAATATATTTAGAAGTAGAAGTGGCTGTTGTGCTTAACTATATCAACAGTAAAATCTAGTAGCACTCTTAAATTCACGTAGTCGAGGGAACAGTTGTAGTTGCCTCGCTGTAACTGCCTTTGTCACTGTCAGCTCTCTGCCTTAGGGTAGAGGGCGCTCTCTGCTTCCGAGCAGAGAGCAATAACCCAGTCGTGGTTCCGCCGAAGGGTAGAACCACGACTGGGCAAAAATAGACAGACATTTTTTGGCCCGGCTATATGGCCGAGAATACCCACAATAAAATGACCATGTGTCACATCCAGCCTTGCGTGGGAAGGCTAGTAAATACAGTCGAGTGAGTACCAAGGGAAACAGCTCGTCAGACAATTTGTCATGAAAATATTTGTGGAAAAGACAGAGGGAAGCCACGTCACGTCACTGAGAAAGATGTCTGATCAGGATCGATTAGATTACAGATCTTTCATTGGATTTTGTCAAGAATCTTGTGATGGCAGTTTTATTCAATGCACGGATGAATGGTAGATTTATAATATGCAAGATGTATGCAAACTAGAAAGAAAAACAGTGACCCAACATTCTTTGACTTCATTCCAGTGGAAAACATGACGCCAAGAAGGCTACTATCAACTCAGAAATATGTGATTTTTTTGACCAGCCCTAATACACATATTATGTGCACACGTGTGGGCATATGTATTTGCGGGTGAAAGACAAGGGTGCCTGACTAAATGCGAGGCTTAGTCTATTTTGATCATTACGTGTGTGTTGCATTAGATGCTGTATAGTTTTTGTTTTATATCCAGTTTATTAAATACAAAAATAAATTAAATAAAAGCAAATATATTATACGCCCATTTTTGTTGTTTTTGACGCTGTGTGCTCTCACCATCTGAGTTGACGCTATCTATTCTTTATCGAAGCAGTAAAATATAGGGCCACACCCCTTTAAAAGTTATGCAAAATAGCGTAAAACTGTAAAGAATGTAGGCATCGAAAAAAAATATAAGTTGACAAAAATATGTAATTAAATA
>JBBBDQ010001396.1:20000-82500 GCA_037127315.1 Ascarosepion bandense | reverse complement strand
AAACAATTTTTGGGGCATTAATATTAATATTTGATTAAACTGAGATCATCATTATTAATCGACTGTTAGATTCAGTTCATATATATATATATATATATATATATATATATGGTTTACTTATTAAAAGATGAAAAACTATTAAAATTTTGTTCGCTAGTTTGTTTTTTTTTACAGGTGGTTGATACCAGAATCAAGCGAGTACAAAAATTTAGATACCTAGGAAGTGTTCTAACAAGAGATGGAAAGCGCGACACAGAGATCCGAAGGATAATTGGCATGGCAAAGAACGCGTTCCAGAAGCGGAGTAAAGTACTAACACACAGGAAAATTTCACTAGAAACAAAGAAAAGAGTGATGGATTGATATGTGATATTACTTCTTCAATACGGCAGTGAATGCTGGACAATATCATCGAAAATGAGGACAAAACTGGAAGCAGCGGAAATGTTGTTCTACAGAAGGATGCTGCGGATATCGTGGACTGGGCATGCAAGCAACGATGAGGTGTTGGAAAGAATAGCAACGAAAAGGAAATTAATACTGAACATCAGGAAGAGACAACTGAAGTTCCTGGGACACGCAATGAGGAAGGAGAGCTTGGAGAACCTGATACTGACAGGCCAGATAGAAGGAAAGAGAGACAGACGAAAGCAGCGGATAACATATTTGCAGGGCCTGATCAGGTGGATGACGGAACGGAGGTTGCGAGGTGTAACAGGAGCAAACATACTAAGAGCCACCAGGGATAGGGAGAGGTGGATAACCATGATCACCTACGTCCTGAAGGGACAGGGAACAGAGAAGAAGAAGTTTTCGTTAGCATTCACAATTAGCAAGCAGACGTGAAACAAAAACTTCTATATATGATTTCCACCTGTTTTAAATTGGTGTATTTTTAACATTTTTATTTCTCCCTTTAATTTTTGATTTTCTAACTAGTAAATTTCTACAATTACGAATAGCAAATTAATTAAAAGTTAAACGGAAGTTACTATCTGCATAGCAACAAGCATGCGGATTTTACATGAGCTCTGCTTCTACTAATGTCATTTTTTGGTTATTGGCGACTTACGTAGACAACCTCTTGGTTGGCATTGTTTATGATTCAGAACAAGAATTCTATATGTATATGTTTCAGTTTTCACGTATTGCGTGCATATCAATTCTAGCTACACAATTAGATAAGTGGGATAACGTGGTTTATTGTTTTTATCGACATTCTTTTCAATTTGTTTTTTCTTAGCTGCAATTTTAATAAAAAAATTTATTCTATTACTACGAATATAAAGAAAGTAAGCATTATTTACATTGAAACAGAAAAAAAATACAAAATTTATATCTACATGTTGATTTATTTCTTAATATACATATATATATATATATATATATATATATATATAACAACCCCTATTTATGTTTTTAATATATATATATATATATATATATATATATATATATATATATATAACAACCCCTATTTATGCTTTTAATATATATATATATATATATAATAGAATAAGCAAAGACGAGGTAGGAAAAATGTTTTTAATTTAATATATTTCGCGTTAAGTTTCGTTAGAGATTCATTTACAAGAAACAAATGTAACAATTTAAATGTTTAAAAAACAATACAGGAAGGTATATCCTCATATATATATATATATATATATATATATGGTATTGTAATACTTGTTACAATGGTTTATAAAAGCATAGTATGACTACACAAAAATTTTCATGTTTCTACAAATCACCCGCAGATGAGTAGTTGTGCAACAAAACATGAAAATTGTTTGTTATATAGTAATACTATGCTTTTATAAGCCATTGTAGCAACTAATACAATATGAAGCTCTACTTTATATCGTGCACTCTTTATAAAAGTAAATGCTTGAACAGTGGGTTTAAATCGACGTGTTCTTTCACTTTCTTACTATATATATATATATATATATATATATATATATATATATACTTAGGTAGCACACTTTTTTTTTAAAATATCTTTTATCGAATACGGCCGTCAACGAAGATTTAATTGATTTTTATTAAGTTTTTTTCCCAGCATCCTAACAAACTATAATGCGATTTTTTCCCTCTTGAAATGAAAAATTTGATATAATTCTTTACCTGCATTCTTTTACTGCTGCTATCTTGGTCAGAATTTTTGCCCTGTAAGCCACAGGTTGCTTTTGTGGATGTTGAAGAAGCAAACAGGCCTGAACAAATGAGCATTCTCAAAAACGAGTAACCATGCTAAAGCTAAGAAACCGCGCACAGAGAGCAAGGTGCTTTCATTTTAAAACAGCACAGATTATCCATTTTAATGTTTATATTATTCAGTTTTCTGGCCATCGTCAGTGGTTTTCACACGCATCTCACAATATTGATTACTTCTAACAAGCTGCATGATGAAGACTAGAGAAATTATTATTTTCAAAACGTATTGATATTAACAAATATTGGGATATTAGACTGAAACTGTCAGGGATTATTTGACAATATAAATAAGCATTGTTTATATTATTTATTTTAAAATGTATTTCACGTACTTACTCACCAAAATCTTTAAAATACGTATAAACTCCCACAATAAAATAAACAAGTTCAAAAAAGCGAAGTTATTAGCATAGATTCTTATCAGGCGCAGTATTAAAAAGATGAGACAATTTCGAAGAAAATTTAAATTTGGCAAACTTCGGACCGTAATATTAATTTCACATCAGATGCAGTGGCTGTTTTTGGAATTAGTGCAGGGGTGGGTCCAGTATTTGTGTGGTGTTTTCTTTACATACACTTTTTTTTTTCGAATTAGAATTGTTAAAATAATAAATTTTTTAAAAAAGTCGTTTAATTTTGTCACAGGACTAATAAATACAACTACTAATGAAAAATATAAATGAATATTTTTTTGCTTTGTTTCTATAATTATTTTATGATAATTTTGAAATATTTTGTGTTGTATTAACAAAATTTAATTATCTGGACCTTATTTAAAATATTCAATTGAATAGTGTAGAGATCTTCGAAAAGATAATATTACGGTTACCAAGGTTTCATACTGGGCTTTTATGACAATACTTTTCTTACAACATGCACAAAACAAGAAGACAAATGACAAATCAAAGAAAATGTTACTAAATATGGTCAAAGTAGTCCCTATATTATTAACATGTTATTGTTTTCTTCTTCTTCTTCTTCTTCTTCTTCTTCTTCTTCTTCTTCTTCTTCTTCTTCTTCTTCTTCTTTCCGCTCTTCATTATAACGCTTTCCTATAACCAGTTGCATGGATGGTTGACCGCAACCTGATTTGTCTCCCTGGTCTTACTAAGTGCATTGGTCAGAGTGAATGTCTAGATATTGACCAGCTGAACAGGCGGGAACACCTTGACGTCGGTCTCCAAATCTCACGCAGGTCCCTTGAATTTGTTTTTGCTGAAAAAGATTAAAATATGAAAATGTTTGAGGAGGGTTTTCCCGACAAAAGTGAGTTTTTTTTATTGATAGATAAAGCATTTCTACTATGTACGTTTTATTTATACGATTACTTATTATTATTATTATTATTATTATTATTATTATTATATACATTTATTATCGTTCCTTTTTTAGATTAGGCATTTTCACTATTACTTTATTACTAGTTTTACCCCACTTATAAGTGTTGCTTTTTTAAATAAAGCAGTTCTAATATTATTATTATAGCTTTACGCTATTTTGTTATTATTGCTTTTTGAGATTAAGCATTTTCACTATTATTTTATTACTACTTTTACTTCTCTTATGAGTGCTGCTTTGTTAGATGAAGCGGTTCCAATATTATTATGCTATTACTAACTTTACGCAATCTTATTATTGTTGCTTTTTTAGATTAAACAATTTCATTATTATTATTTTAACTCATTCATCTTATTACTTTTGTTTTCTTTCCAAAACAAAGTGCTATCATTACTATTATTTTATTAGTAGTTTTACTAAATCGTACTAAAGTTGCGTTGTTGCATAAAGTATTTTAGTTAGTATTATTACTGGTCGCAGTCCTTCTCAGTAATGTAATCTTATTTTACGCAGTAATGTTAGTCGATAAAAACCTTACGTTATCTGGAGTAAACAATGCAAAATCAAAAATAAAGAAAACTGAAACGCACATATCAGCTGGTCATTTAAGGATGTATCTTTAATGACGTTAGCTACAGAAACGTTGATGATTAAAAGATTTTAAAATGAACTAAAGATATCAAGAGACTAATAGAAGATGCATTTTGTAATTTTTGACATTTGCGTGCTGCGGCGCATGACACGGTGAACACGAACAAAGACAGTCCCAAGTAGGCATCTACGCAGATGACACTACAATATACTCCCGCACCAGTAAGAAACCTGTCGTGGCGGACAGACATAATCTCGCTGCTGACCTTGAGCGGGATCTACACTCTGTGGTGAACTGGGGCAAGAAGTGGCTTGTCAACTTCAATTCATCTAAGACCAAGCTGTTGTCTGTCAACCATTACAGGCAACCTCTCCTGCCTCCCATAAGCATGGACCAAGTGATTCTCCCTGAGAGTAATACACTACGCCTCCTCGGACTTACCTTGTCCTCAGACCTCAAATGGAACCACTATATTGAATCCATAGCAAAATCTACTGCTAAGAATGTTGGGTCACTATGTCGATCCAGGATGTTTTTTCCACCTGAATCCATCCTGCATATATACAAGTCAACCATCCGTCCGTGCATGGAGTACTGCTGCCATTTATGGTCAGGTGCCTCTGCCGTTCTCCTCAGTGTTCTTGACAAGCTCCAAAGGAGAGTCTGTAATGTGATAGGTACTGATCTGGCGACTCGACTACAGCCACTTCCCCATCGTCGAAATGTGGCCTCCCTTTGTCTGTTCTATAAATATTTTCATGGCTTCTGCTCGGACGAGCTTAAGTCACTGATGCCTCCTCAACAGGTGTTTACCCGTGCAACCAGACTGGCAACTGGGTCCCACCCATTCACAGTCAGGTTAGCCAAATGCAGACGACAATTCTACTTCTGCAGCTTCTTCTCTCGCACTTCCCGCCTGTGGAACTCGCTCCCGTGTTCTTGCTTTCCTGACGGCTACAACCTTCAGAAATTTAAATGCAAAGTCAATACTCATCTACTAACCACTGGACTCTAGCTCTCCCCCTCCCCTGTATAACCTTCCCTTTCTCTCCACCTATGTATCTGTCATCGCACCTGCTTTCTATTGTTCCTTTCTAACTAGTTTGTACTCCTCACTCTTTTCTAATTAATCTTTTTACATTTATGTAACCCCCTGCACATCAGTGGCGTTTCCGCCTTGCTCGGGGTGAAATGATTAAAAAAAAAATATGAAAGGCAATATCTATCATGAAGTGCTGAACATGTGGAGAAAGATTTTTTGAAGTATGACAAAATTTGCAGAAAATGTGTGTAACCGTAAAGGTGTGCTACTCTTTACGATATGTATTGCTTCTTGAGTTATTCATGAAAAGATTATGACACTAAATATATCCCGTCCTCCTTACTTTCCTGAAATTGTTTCATTTCCCAATCATCATTCCATCTTTTTCAAGAATAGAGCTTATTAATTTGGAAGAAGTTAAAACTGATGTGAAGTGTTACTTTGCAACGAAATCTGAATAATTTTACTCTTGAAGAATCAATAATATGCCAAATAAATGGGATTATTTTATCGATAATGTAGAAGAAATATAATCTTGAATAAATGTATCGATTATGACCAAAGAAGTATTTCTTTTCAATATAATGCACAAATATACTTTAAAAGAATTCTTACAATTATCTTATTTAATTGTGATATTAGAAACTTTGATTAGAGGTAGTAAAAGAAGACAAATTCAGAACGTATGGTTCATAGTATAAATAATTAGATTGATGTGGATCTTATCCAAACGCCTAGTACGTGACTATTATTATCATTATTATTATTATTAGTAGTAGTAGTAGTAGTAGTAGTAGTAGTATTAGTAGTAGTATTTCCTTTTATTCCTGTTGTATAGACGTATCCTTCGGGGTTAAAAACTAGAGACCTAAGACAAGAAATGGCTTCCTGATATTTTACACTGATCGTTTTTGTAAAAGGTAAACAATTAAAACTAAGAGCAGACACATTTTATATATCTTCAACTCTTTGTAATATATGATCTGTTCCTATGAGAATCTTTTTTTTGTGTGTGTGTGTATTTTTTCAAGGCATTGGTAACAGAAATCCCTTCAATCTATCCGAACCTTCAATCTATCGGAACATTTCCCAATCAATCCGAGGGAATCAACTACCACTGGATTTATTGATATCCTCGTGTATCCTTGTATTATGATCATTTTTAAAGACCTTCAAAGATACATTGCAATCTGCAGAGATTACTATGTCAATAATAAAACACATTTTGCTTTTATAATCTTTGATAAGGATTTATGAGAGATTAGCTTTGATTTTTGTGGCGCAGTGGATATCGGCTCGGAACGAGAAGTCGGGGAACCTAGTTCGATTTCCAGTTGAATTCCTTGCATTCACTTACGCGCAAATACCCTTGGGAAAGGTATTAATCGGTCTCTTCCTTCCAGTTATGAGTTAAATAACAGGACAGATTGGGTTCTATAGCCTTGGTCGGCAACCAGCCTACCGCAGAAAGCAATGGTAACCTACTGCGGGATAATCTTCTGATCAGTCAGTCATGTCTCTTTCGAGACATGATCGCCCAAGCGTGTATCGCGCATGGCACTTAACTGACTGACTGATCTATCTGTATACACTGAAATGTCCCATTGAAAAGTCCCATATTGTTACAGTTCCTATCTCTACAACTGGATCTGGATGCTGTTTATATCAGATCCTCTGAGAGGATCTGATATAAACAGCAGTTTTTCTGGGAAACGTGGCATATTTTCCAGTGCAGATATTGGTCCACTCTGCAATGACTAGGTTTATATTCAGTGGGTTCTAACACTGTGCAGCCAAATTCAAGATGGTCAATTGTTTCTGTATATTTATCACAGAATATGCATTACGAGTTAATACAACTTTTCAGTGTTTGGTAATACCTAGTCAGCAAGCACTGGTCTTGTGCTGTATTATTATTATGTCATTTTTCATCATATTTCGATTTCTGCTTTGGTCTCACTACCAACCAAGTCTGCGGGGAGACCTAAGGCAGGTAGTGGCGTGTTGTTATGGCTCCATTTCATGTTTTTCTATCTTCCCTATCATCTTCAGCATTACATAGATAAAGTTTTCCTTAGTGTGTGGGCTGTACTTAATAAGACAATTTTTTGTATATCTCTTAAGCTGGGGTTTCCAGGGATTCTTTCAATGTGTTGTTTTGTTCCATTTTTTATCATTCCAAGTGCACCTACTATCACTGGCACAACTCTTGTTTTCAATTTCCACATTTTTCCTATTTCAATTTCCAGGTCTTTATATTTTGACAGTTTTTCAAATTCCTTGATTGCTATGTTACAATCCGCTGGACAAGCCATATCAATTAATAGACAAGTTTTCTCCTTCTGGTTTTTAACAATAATGTCTGGCCTGTTTGCTTCAATTTTTCTGTCTGTGTAGATGGTGTAATCCCATAGAATGGTTACATTTATTATTATTATTATTATTATTATTATTATTATTATTATTATTATTATGTCATTTTTCATCATATTTCGATTTCTGCTATGGTCGCACTACCAACCAAGTCTGCGGGAAGACCTAAGGCAGGTCGTGCCCTGTTGTTATGGCTCCATTTCATGTTTTTTTCTATCTCCCCTATCATCCCTACCGTTACACAGACAAAGTTCTCCTTAGTGTGTGGGCTGTACTTAATAAGACATTTTTTTGTATAACTCTTAAACTGGGATTTCCAGGGATTCTTTCAATGTGTTGTTTTGTTCCATTTTTTATCATTCCAAGTGCATCTACTATCACTGGCACAACTCTTGTTTTCAATTTCCACATTTTTTCTGTTTCAATTTCCAGGTCTTTATATTATTATTATTATTATTATTATTATTATTATTATTATTATTATTATGTCATTTTTTATTATAAATCGATTTCTGCTATGGTCGCTTTACCTACGAAGTCTGCAGGAAGACCAAAGGCAGGTTTTGGTGTGTTGTTATGGCTCCATTTCATGCTTTTCCTATCTCCAGCTAACATCCCTAGCGTTTCATAGACAAAATTCTCTTTAGTGTGTAGGCTGTACTTAACAAGACTATTTTTGTATATCTCTTAAGTTGAGGCTTCCAGGGTTTCTTTCAATGAGTTTTTGTTTTTTTGTTTTTTCCATTTTTATTATTCCAAATGCAATACTTGTTTTCAATTTCCACATTTTTTCTATTTCAATTTCCAGGTCTTTATATTTTGACAGTTTTTTGAATTCCTTGTTTGCTATGAACAACCCATATCAATTAATAAGCAAGTTTGTTTATTTTGTTTTTAACAATAATGTCCGGCCTATTTGCTTCAATTTTTCTGTCTGTATAGATGGTGTAATACGATAGAATGGTGACAGCTTCTATTTCTGTAACCGGTGCTGGGTGGTGTTCATACAAGTTTTTGCTTACATATTTTCCACAGTGTTTGCACATTGTCCAGTGTAAATATTGCCCCACTCTATCGTGACGATTTTTGTATTTATTTGGGGCAAATACAGAACATTCTGTGATTAGATGGGTTATTGCTTCTTGGTATTTATCACAGAACCTGCAATTTGGATCCACATTATTATGTATAATATTTGCCTGAAAGTTTCTAGTGAAAAGATTTTGGTCTTGCGCAACAAGAATAAAGCCTTCAGTTTCAGACTTTAATCCAGATGCACGTAACCATCGATGAGTATTAACTTTATCAACATTTGGTTTATTAACACGTTTTGGATATCGACCACGCAGAGATTTGTCTTGCCAGCGTTGTTTCATTTGTTCAAGAGCTTTATCCTTGGCTTTCTTTTTCATATTTTTGCCACAATAATTGGTTCTTGGCTTCTGTTTTGCTTTTCTACAGCATCTACTAAATGTAAATATTGTTTATATTTACTGCCTTCTTTCATTATTATTTTTTTTTCTGTTTTCATGTTGTTTGACTAATTGTATCATCCAGTCCTTTGTTGTTCCTATGTACGTTAGTAAGCCAATAGTTGTTGTCTTGTATGACAATTCTACCTGATTAAGACCTCTTCCTTCTTCTTTACGGGGTATGTATAGGCGGTCTGCATCAGCCTTTGGATGATGCATCTTATATTTAGAAAGGAGCTTTCTTGTCTTAGAATCCATTCGTCTCATGTTTAGAGCCCAGTTTAAGATTTTGAAGCTATATTGGCCCACTCGAATAAAAAGGTTATTAATCGCCATAATTCTGTTCTAAGAACTCAATTCAGTTTTTAATATCAGTCGTAGCCTTCTATAGTACTCTTTATGCACTATTTTTTCATTTTTTATGGTGAATTCTTTCACTCTCATTTACACCTACGTACTTATAAGCTTCTTCTAGCTTTAATTCTTTTATTGTTACAGCAGGTTCTAAGCTATCTGAGGATGTTTGCTGTAGTGATCCTCGTAAAACTGTAGCTTTAGCACATTTATTCGAATTGAATTTCATTCCAATGTCTTTACTAAAGCATTTTACAGTTTGCAGAAGACCTTCCAGCTCATTGTCATTCTTAGTATACAACTTTAAGTCATCCATTTAAAATAGATGGCTTATTTTCTTTTGGGCTATTTTATAACCACATTCTGTCTTGTTAAGTTGACTGGTTAATGCTATTAATGATATGCAAAATAGTAAGGGAGACAAAGAGTCACCTTGAAATATACCTCTGCTGATGTTTATTTCACCAGACTTATAGGTTCCATTTGTATGACTGAGGTAAAGGGTTGTTTTCTATATCTTGTTATATGCTTATTTCTCTGTCTAGCAAGCTGTCTCAAAATCAAAGACACTTGTGAGTTCAGTCGATTTGTTCATATGGTCATTTCAGTTGACAAATCCTTCGATAGGTTTATTTAATTTAAAAGGATTGTTGCTATTGTTGTTTTCCATAAAGCAGATGAACATAGGTGTCATTTTCTAACTGGGGAAACGGAACTAAAATTTCAACAAATATATTATGAAGTATATGGGCACTAAACGCACATATACAGAAAAATATAATATAGAAGTTGGGATCTAATATGAGCCGGAAACTTATAAAATGATACGATGAAGAACAAATAGGATACGTTTATCAATCTAACATGTTTCACTTTGTTGAAGCATCAACAGAAATTGAAATATGGAGAAAAAGAAAAATTTGAGGCATTACAAATCTTTTGTTATTTCATTGGCTAATCATGTTTTATTAAATAATTAAATAAATGATGGGCTAAATTATGCCGTTCTGTATTCAAGGAGAAACAACGCGTGCTTTCGGAGTTCCAAGAAATTATCGGATTCTAAGTCTAACTGAAAAACCATAAATGCTGCTTTATGCATGTAAGTGTATAATTCTAATTTGTCTCTGTGATAGTCAGATGATAATGTCTACTTTTAACAGGACGTCTGTGTTGTATGTCTAGTAGACATTATGTTTGTTGGTTTTCGCATATTCAGAAAGTTTTTACGTACACACTGTTTTAGATTAAAAATATATTAGATCATTTAATAATTGGTTCAATAATGAAGTAAGGTGTTTTTTAGGTGTGTTTATATCCGACGTAAATAATTACGTTCTTCTTTTTACCTAAGGTAGCATTTGTAAATAATAAATGTAAAAATATATAATTCATCGAGTTTTTTATTCGACCTCAACAGAATTCAGAAAGCACTGGACGACCGTTTCGTCCTATATTTGAGACTCTTCAGCAGTGCGCATACCACTACCAGGAATAGAACCCAGACAGTTTTGGTTAAGTGGATGTCACCACGGGCTCTGGTGACGAGGAAATAACGAATTAAACTAAATGACGCGCCGATCGTTCACAAATTCCGTGGTTGAACTGGTAGTGGATGCGCACTGCTGAAGAGTCCCAAATATAGGACGAAACGGCCGTCCAGTGCTTTCTACATTCTGTTGAGGTCGAATAAAAAGCTCGTTCAATTACTTACTTAATTATTCAAATCCTCCTACTGCTTCAATCATATATATATATAACAGAAATCAACGAATTTTAACGAAACTTGGTTATAAGCAACCGACAATTTGAAATGAATTATTTGAACATTATTTTTTATCGATACTCATATTTAAGTAGATATTCTGTTTTTAATGAAACGGTATTATAAAGTTTATCTACCGGCCTGATTATTTACGATAAATTTTTATTACGAAAATGTGTGCCATTCGGCAGGATTTAAACCTGCGACCCCTATCCATATAGGGGAAGCTACCATTTAATCTGGTAACGTATTAGACCGCTCGACCACAAATAGCCTCCCGTCTAAACGAGGTTTTTATCAAATCTATATAACACAATTTTCGATCTATCGTAAACAAACATATCTGCTCTGAAATGTATCGTAATGTCAACAAATGTAAACATGTTACGGAAATCAACGAATTATGGCACAACTCGAAGTTTGATGCGTTACGCAATCATCAGGTGCGTATTTCAAACTGACAGTTTGACAGATTTGAATTTAAGTTCACGCGATTTTCATGGGAATTAAATCTTATAAAGTTAAATTATTGCTTTTTAATAACAAGCTTCAAAATTTAACTGATATAAAGTTACAAACTGATAAAAATTTAAAATAAAATTTAAAATTTAAAATTAAAATACCCAATATTAAGAATAATAAAATGCAAGGAGAAGCAATCAAAGGATATGCAAGTCAATAAAGTAAAAATTCACATATTCAAATATTACATGTAGATAAAAATTAAAATCTAAATAAAATAAAAATGAAAATAGAAACTAAGAATTAAAAAGTAAAATTTAGAATTAAAATTTAAAAACTTAAACAATGTAGGGAGCAAAAATTAAAGAGGTTTGTTTCATAATTGTTAAAAGAAATATTACGAGAAAAAGAAAGAAATAAATAAAGAAAAGGGAAAACGTATAGAGAAATCTATATCAATCTGGGGTTAAGAATTTAATTATGTATCTTTATTCTATGACAGCATATGGTGATTAAATCACATTTTTATTAAGCAAATTTGAATTATTGATATGGTTTAAGACGACAAGTTTTCTAAAAGTCAAAGATACATTTATCTCTTTTTCTGTTGTAAGGTTTGGATTTAGCTATGATATTCCAGAAAATAACTAGATTCTTGTTTTTTAATTTCCAATAATGTATGGATAAAGCAGTACTTTTGCTGTATTTACTGTTGTTTGAAGACAATATGTGGTTGTTAAATCTTATCTTCCACCAGTTAAAAGTACTTCCAATGTAAAATTTAACATCATTATCATCTGAATGAATTCGTGCTCTATAAACAATACTTTCGGACATTGTTACATTGGCCATTCAATGAGAAAATTTTGTTTTTCTGCAGTTGCAATTATTTTTAGGAGGGTCATTTTTGCTGTTAGTTGATAAACGAATGTTGTTTATGTGGGCCATGTATTTTTGATATCATAGTATTATGTTATGATAAATATTTATCTATGTTTTTAACGCAACTTGTTTTTGTTGAAGATGTTTTTAGCGTGGGTGAATTGTGTAAGGATGTGCGTTGTGGTGCAGTGGATATCGACTCGGAACGACAAATCGGGGAGCCGAGTTCGAATTCCTGTTGAATTCCTCGCATTCACTTATGCACAAATACCCTTGGGAAAGGTATTAATCCGTCTCTTCCCTCCAGTTATGTGTTAAATAATAGGACAGATTGGCTGTCAACCAGTCTACGGCAGAAACCAATGGCAACCTACTGCGGATTAATCTTCTGCCCAGTCAGTCATGTCTCTTTCGAGACATAATTGCCCAAAGCGCGTATCACGTATAGCACTAAAACTGGATGAATGGTGGAAATGTTTGTGAATTAAGTTAAGGAAGAGTTTACCAATGTTATAACCCGATTTTTTCGATTATAGATTTTCGGTATTTATCTGAGGAACCTCGACACAAAACCTAGCTAAGAACACTCGCAGGCGCTCATAGCACAACTGTGTAAATTTTCAAGAAAATTGGTTCAGCCGTTTCAGAGTCTATAGGTAACGAACACACACAGAGACACACACACACATATACACACACACACAGACAAAGTTCCATTTATAAATAAGTTTAGATGTATGTATGTATGTATGTATGTATGTATGCAGGGTAATATTTTTGCCTGACGAGTGGCTAATAAGATAGTGCCGAAACACAATAGCTCTTGTGTTGCAGTAAACTGTTTTATTATAAACGTATGATAAGAATATTACCATAAAACTGCTCCCCTAAGTATCCAGCACTCTTAATAAAGAACTACAAACAGTGGACTGCTAACCCATTATTTTATACTACTTTATATATATATATATATCCGAGTGCTAAGTTCGAATTCCATTTAATATTCGTTGCATTCACTTGTGCGCAGATACCCTTTTGAAAGGTATTAATCCCTCTCTTCTCTTACCATCTATGGGTTTAATAGCAGAACAGATTCAGTTCTACAGCCTTGACTGGCAACCAATCTAATGCAGAAATAAATGTCAATCTACTGCGATAAAATATCTCCCCAGTCAATCATGTCTATTTCCAGAAATGATCGCCCAAGCGTGTATCACGTATGCCACTTAACTGGCATATATATATATATATATATATATATATATATATATATATATATATATATATATATATATAAATTCTAGCTGCCTAATTGCGTCTTATTATTCATAGACATATTTAAATTATGCATGCATATATTCATGTGCACACATATATATGTATATGAAATTATTTGCTTATATGCGTATATGTACGTGTACAAAAAAAAATATGAAATTGATCATTTGTCTCGCCACTTGTGCATTAACTTGTCCACGCCTCTCCATTATGTCTATTACCATTTCACTCTAAACATTCATACGTACATCAGAAAAATGTTCTCAAAGTAAAAAAAGAGTTAAATTTCTAATGTCTCAAACTTCACAATTATATTTATGTATTTATTTATTTTTCGAAATGAATCTGAGAAGAAAGAACTACATTTAAATTATGCATGAAACGTTTTCAACAAGAAATAAATCCTTGTTAAAATTTTTACTCCATACTTAAATGAATTTTAGGGCTCCTAATACAGACTCTATAGATAGATAGATAGATAGATATGGTTTTCTTTTTATAGTTTCTTTATTAATATATATATATATATATATATATATATATATATATATATAAAACAGACAATGAATGTCTTTTATGTTTAATCGTGAACTGTTCTAAACATCGTATTTTGGCTTTAATTCCAGATTAAACTTATCTGCTGTCTTTATACAATATATATATATATATATATATATATATATATATATATATAAAACAGACAATGAATGTCTTTTATGTTTAATCGTGAACTGTTCTAAACATCGTATTTTGGCTTTAATTCCAGATTAAACTTATCTGCTGTCTTTATACAATATATATATATATATATATATATATATATATATATATATAAAACAGACAATGAATGTCTTTTATGTTTAATCGTGAACTGTTCTAAACATCGTATTTTGGCTTTAATTCCAGATGAAACTTATCTGCTGTCTTTATGCAATATATATATATATATATATATATATATATATATATATATATATATATATATATATATATTCTAATTCGGGAAGTCATCCGATGATGCTCCTTTGGTTTCAACCTTCTGGTGTTTTATATTGATTGATCATTCAACGTTCTTTCGAATGCATAACATTTATTCCTATTCCAGAACGCATCTCCGAAATTTTAAGATAAGGGAGCAGCTTGTTAAATATTTTCATCCGGATTTGTACGATCCTTAAAGTATTTTTTCCGAAGTGTTAGCAACCTTTTATTTAGCAACCTTTCTCGTTATGGAGATGAGAATATGACGAACTTCTCTTCTTGGCACAATCTGCAGACATCCCCACCGATACAAGAGCTGCCCTTTTTTTTAATATGCTCCAAGTTATATGAGGGTCTTTGTCATTTTTTCTTTTAATTTTCTACATGTAGTTGGCGAGTTTAATTTTTTATGGTTTTCTATCTTAAATAGATTTGTGATTATACCATCGTTCTTAAAATTCCCTTCAGTACATCCTACATATATTTTTCTATGTATCTTTGTATCTTTTCTTCTGTTTTGTAAATATCATCTGTTTTACAAACTCTGTCACGTGGGCATTTGTTTTTATCTCGGCAGTTAAATCTTTCATTTTTTTAATTCTTGGTGTTTTGTCCCTTTATGTATTTTTCTAAATTTCTGGTTCAGTTGTAATTAAATTTAACTGTTTTTCTGTTGAATATCTTGTGTAATTCTGAGTTTTGAGGGAAGTGTTTATTAATCAGTTTAAAAAATATTTTCCCTATTTTGTACTTTAAATCGAAATTAAAAAATAGATTGAACCAAAAAATGTTTCTTTTCCTCGCATTATTCTTGATTTTAACAAACAAAATATGGATCGAGCAAACGTACATTTGACCACGAAGAACACATTCTACATGCTGTTGAAAACAATCCAAATATCAGCACACGTCAAGTGACCCTAGAATGGCATGCGATCTTATAGTACCGCAGGGAGGATATTTCAAGGGCAGCTCCTTGCAACGTGTGCAGGGGTCTTCTGTCCTCTGATCACTCACTACGGAAAACTCTTGACGATAGTTTATTGCACAAGCTGCCGATCTGTTGTCTGTCTCTTCGGTGTTGTTAACGGATGAGGCAACATTTGGAAGAAATGGAATAAGAAATTTAAACAATCAACATTGGCGGGCGGATCGGAATCTCTATGCTGCAATACACAAGTGAATGCAACGAATATCATACAAGACACCAGTATCAGTTTACGATTAATGTGTGGGCTGGAATTGTAGACGACGCAATTCTTCCTCAGACTCTCGAAACATAAAGATCCGTTCAGTTTCGTATGCTGACGTAATCAAAGCAATTTCTAAAGAAGTGGTAGATTTTTAATTAATAATCCGATAGATTTACATACTTAAAAATAGCGAAACTCCGCCATAGACGTAAAACAATATATATATTTATTAAAATATTTATAATACAGCTCTGTTCATACATTGAGCACTATTTTATTAACACCTGAATAATAATACTATACATATAGACACACTCCTCATATGTATATTTATTAATTCAAATCACTATATAAAGATTTTTATGTGACATTTTAGAATTGAATTCGAGTTTTATTCTAGGTTGGTTTTCTTATTGGTGTATTTTAAATGATTAAGTCAGTTTTGTCGAATGTTTACGTTTGGTTCATTCATTATACGTTTTCTTTTCTTTTCTTTTTTGCATCTTAGACCATATTTCTTTAGTTCCCCTTTTTTTTCTTTTTCCAAGGTTTCAACTATTAATTATATAATATATATAAAGAAAGAAAGAAAGAAAGAAAGAAAGAAGGAAGGAAAGAAAGGAAGAAATGTGCGCGCATGCGCTTGTGTCCGTCGTAGTCGCCATCATATCCAGAAAGTCGATCTTGATAGTGTAGTAATTTTGACAGTAGCTGTCAGTCTCCACTGCTTTTGGGACCAGTCTATAGTTAGTCAATTTTTTATTTGGACCAAAATATGTATATATATGCGTGCGTGCCATTCTAACCGTATGAAGTTGTGTATACGTGTGTGCTAATCACTTGCGTGTTGTATGTACCCATTTGTGTCTTTGTGTCCGCCGTACCGGCTAACGATGGGGTGTAAGTAGCCCTGATACCATTACACAACCTCAAAGACATCCTCCGTGTTTAACCAAAAACATATTTTGATTTGCACTATTTCGTAACAGATATTTCCGGCAGTTCAAAATAAGATCTGGGTGTATATGTCTGTCTGACTTTGTTTTTCGGACAGTCTCTTTTGCTGCCTGTATAAATGTCTACCAATGTATGTGACTGGTCTTCTTGTAAGTTGTTCGACTTAAGGCGAGAAGGGTACATTACTGTTAGTCTATACACCGATGAGCCAAAATATAATCACCTATTAATATCGTTTTGGTCTTCCATATGTCCTTGAAACCTTCTTAAGCCGATGAGATATGAATCCAGTTCTCTAGTGTTTGTTCTGGGATATGATGCTAGAACATTAAGAATAATTTCTATAACATCTACAAGTTACATGGAAGATTTTCTACAGGATGAACTTGTTGGTCCAACATATTCCGTAAATGCTCAGGAAGATTTAGATCTGGTGAATTTGATGACCTATGTAACACAGTAAATTTGTCTTCATCTGCAGTTTTATAGTGACTACTGACCTGCTGAAAGTTGTCATTGCCATTGTAGAAAAGTGTTGCTGTGAAGTGGTGTATATGCCAGGCCATGATTTTCAAATATGTATTAGGTTGTCCCAAAAGTTCGTAAACACTTGCGAAATAGGTCTATCTGGTTCAGCACAATCGAGACAAGCGATGGGTTCAGAAAAAGCAAGAGACACCGTCGGTTCCAAAACAAGATCGATTCGACAAGAAAGTCATGTTCTACGTTTGGTGGAATTTTGAAGGAATCTTGCATTTTGAGTTGGTTTCGAATGGTCGTGCTATCAGTGCCGAACTTTACTGTCAGCAACTTAAGCGGGTCTACGAAAAGTTGAAGCAAAAGTATCCAGCTCTGATCAACCGAAAGCGCGCTTTGATGCAGCAGGACAATGCCAAGCCACACACCGCCAGGAAGACCAAAGACAAGTTTGAAGAGCTGGACGGCGTTAAGGTTCTGCTACATCCGTGAATATGACACAAAAGATGAGGGGAAAAGTCAGACCAATGTAAATAATTAGCAACATATTTTTCATTAGTTGATCCAACTGAAAAAAATCTAAATTTTGTAGCAAATGTCATAACGTCAGCTAGAACTGAGTGATTATTAAACCCAGTCAGGGTGTTCTTGATTTATATCTCTTTAAATTGGTTTAATTAAAGATCGTTTATTTTTAAATTATGAAAGATCATTTCGGGAACGCACAAAAGAAATTTGATCGAGATTTATCAATCCGTAGAAAGCTATAAATTACCAAATCATTTTGCGTACCATATCCCACTGAATAAAACATCGGATATAAATTTTAAAAAATGTTTATACCGAAGAACCATTTGCAACACCGCATTGTTAACAGAAAATTTAAAGATGAGGCTTGCTAAAATGAAAATGGAAATTTCAGTAAAACGGAAATCGATCTTAAAAGATATTCAGACATATCTTAAGCTTGCTAAAACAGATCTTCTTCTTCTTCTTCTATGTGCCTTGTCCTTTCAAGACGTAGACGATCATGGCCTTCAACGGCTCCCTATCCTTGGTGTCTCTTAGCGCGCTTTCTCCTGAATCATTTCGCAACCCCCGTTCTGTCATCCACCTGCTCAGGCCCTTCGAATATGTTATCCGTTGTTTTTCACTGTCTCTTTTTCCTTTTATCTAACCTGTTTGTAATGTTCTCCAAGCCTTCTTTCCTCATTGCATGTCCCAGGAACTTCAGTTGTCTCTCTTCCTGATGCTCAATATTAATTTCCTTTTCATTTTCATTCTTTCCAACACCTCATAACAGATCTAAATATCGCAAAAACTTAATCGATAAGAATTTAAATCTTGTGCTGAAAGACAGAAACTCCCAGAGAAAGTAGTAAATGAATACAAGAAAAAAGGACTAAACAACATTTATAAAAAACAGAATGAATGTTTTTCAGCAAAAAACACAAGATGCGAAGTACGGATTGGAGACACCAAAAACAATCATGTACGAAAATTTAAAGTGTTTTAAAAGAAAAACATAAAAAATAGAAGGCACATTGAAATAGTTTAAAATGTCTTCCAAAAACTAAACAAAGTATTAAAAAATACGAAAATTTCACCAGAAACAAAGTAAAGAGTACCGAGCTGTTATCTAACATAAGTCCTTCTCTAAGACAGTGAATGCTTAAAAATCCTATCGGAGCTGAAGAAGATTTTTGTGCCAAAAGAAATATGGTTCTAAGAATACGACAAATACGATGGACTGAACTTTTCAGTAAGGCGAAAATGCTAGGGAAAATGAAAACCAAAATTACACTTATATAAACAATCAGACAACTGGAATTTCTAGGACACATAATGAGGAAAGAGGGCTTGGAGAATTTGTCAGTCACAGGATATATTGAAAGCAATAGGAAGAGAATAATTTATCAATGAATTTGTGTAAATGTATGACAGAAGAAGAGTTGGAATGTATAGCAAAAAAGAAATTTACTAAGAACTGCAGTCAGTCAATTAAGTGCCATACGTGAAACACGCTTGGGCAATCTTGTCTCGAAAGAGACATGACTGACTGGGCAGAAGATTATCCCGCAGTAGGTTGCCATTACTTTCTGCGGTAGATTGTTTGCCAGTCAAGGCTATAGAACCCAATCTGCCATGTTATTTAACCCATAACTGACGGGAAGAAATGGATTAATACCTTTCCCAAAGGTATTTGCGCATAAGTGAGTGCAGGGAATTCAACTGGAATTCGAACTTGGCTCCCCGGTTTTTCTTTCCGAGCCGATATCTACTGCACCACAACGCACATCCTACGACAGAAATACAACGGATAAGAAATTGTGGATGGCCATGACCGCACATGTCCTAAAAGGACGCAGCAGATAGTAATTATGTATACGACCGTACGGACTCTTTAAACTTGGTTGGCAACCAGTCTAGGTGAAAGACATCTACTGACGTGGAGATATAAACTAAACACCGTAAAGCATAGTTGCTCCTACTGAAACAATAATAGTACTGAGTCTGTGGATATATACGCTAGTTTAAAAAATAGAAGAGCTCGGCCGTTGTTGGCAACCATCCTAGGAGAAAGAAAACTTTTGACATGGAGATAGCAACTAAATATTGTAAATCATAGTTACTTCTACTGAAACAACAAGAATGCTGTGGGCAAACTAAGCCTTTGTTGGCAACCATTCTAGGAGAAATGTTAGTTGCTTCTTCTGCAACATCAAGAGTGCTGAAGGTGTGAATGTATACTCTAGATTAAATAACAGGGCAAACTGGGTCTTTGTTGGTACCATTCTAAGAGAAAGACAACTTTTGACGGGGAGCTAGCAACTAAATGCCGTAAATCATAGTTACTTCCCCTTCAATACCAAGAGTTCTGAGGCTGTGGATGTACACTCTAGTCAGTCAGTTAAGTGCCATACGTGATACATGCTTGGGCGATCATGTCTCCAAAGAGACATGACTGACTGGGTAGAAGATTATCCCGCAGTAGGTTGCCATTGCTTTCTGCAGTAGACTGGTTGCCGACCAAGGCTATAGAACCCAATCTGTCCTGCGATTTAACAGATAACTGGAAGGAAGAGACGGATTAATACCTTTCCCAAGGGTACTTGCGCGTAAGTGAATACAATGGATTCAACTGGAATTCGAACTCGGCTACCCGGTTTCTCGTTCCGAGCCGATATCCACTGTACCACAACGCACACTCTAGTAATGGATTAAATAACAGAGCAAACTGAGCCTTTGTTGGCAGCCATTTTATAAGAAAGAAAACAGCGTGAAGCTAGCAGCTACATGAGGCTATCTCCCTATATTCAAGTTATGGATACAGAAGTTACAAAGAAAACTGGACACCTTAGACTCGGTTGACAAACTTGACTACAAGAAAGACAACTTTTCTCGTGAAGTTAAGAACTGTGTTAATGCTGTGGCATTATACGCCACAATGTATCTCCATGTTCAACCGACCAGCAGATCAAGCTTAAACTTGGTAGAATATTTATCTTCCAACATGACAATGAACTGAAGTATACTTCGAAAATCTAACTCAAAATGCTGCGAAAAAAATAATTCAACGCTGAGAGATTTACCTTCTCAATCGCCTGGCCAAAAACTAATCGGATATTTAAAGCATTAATTGAGTTTATAAGCTAAAGTTATCATATGTGACCGTTTTCAAAACGAACATGCTCAGAAGTATGGTCAAGAGAAATTGAAGAAATATTCCTAGCTTTCGAAAACGTCTCTTAGCTGTAATCGGTGGTGAAGTAACCGTAACTAAATGTGCTTGACGGGGTGATTATAATAAAGTATTAACAATAATGCAGATAAATTAATAATATTAATTATATCTTACTTAATTATAACAAACAGAGCGGACGTAATTAAAAAGAGTATGTAAAGGATGGTAATTCGATACGAAAGAGAAAAGAGATAATAATAATAATAATAATAATAATAATAATAATTCTCTTTATTATAATACAAACCATTGTGCATTTATATATATATATATATATATATATATATATATATATATATATTGTGTGTATGTGTGTGTATATATAGGCAGCATTCTTTCATTGATGCATGTTTCATTAAATAATATAGACAAGTTTTGTCGATTTAATTTATGCAAATTTTTTTATATCGTCTGATAAGCTTAATACCATTATCGTTGAAAGAAAGAAAGAAAATCACAAAATTGATACATGATTTTTATTTAATCCTTTCTGAGCTTTCGGCTTACATCAGCCATCATCAAAGTTGAAAAATGCATTGAGTGTATGAAGCAGTTCGCGGACGAATGGTAGTAGTAGTCGTTTATTTTGTTTGCATGGAAATTTTTCAAAGCAACGTCGAACACGTGCGTGCGTGCGTACGTGCGTGCTGGAAGTGAAAATCGCGCTACAGCTTGTGACGTCACACCTGACCACGCGAGAGTGGAGGCGAGAAGTATTAAGTATGGAAAGCCATTACGACAACCAATCGATTCTGTTATCTATTATAGGCATTTTAGAATGTTTGTGGAGATTTCGTTAATTTTAATTTTTTCGTTTTAGTTAATTTTGTTCAGGTTAGGTTTATATATATGGCTTCGAGTATTTTTAATTTTTGTTTATTGTGTTTATATTTTTAAAAAATCACATAAAATAAATCGACAAAACTTGTATATATAATTTAATGAAACATGCATCAATATATATATATATATATATATATATATATATCCTCTCTATTATAATAAAGACTGTTCGGTATTTATTTTTATATATGAATATATATTTCCCTCCTGTCACGCTCATGGATAAAGAGAGAGACAACAGCGAGGCAGTGTCTGTTCAGCTCATTAAAGAGACTATAGCGTCCGTTCACTTCATTCTCTTTACTAACAGTTATTAAACCTTACTATCAGTTATGAAAGCTCTTGCTACTCTTTAACAGTGCCTTATTATTTTTTGCAATAATTATGTCGTCAACTAGTAAAAAAATATCTATATCCTCTTTAATAGAATAAATACCGTTGTATATATATATATATATATATATATATATATATATCCTGTCATATATTACTTTGTTCGTTTTTTGTTTTTTGTTTTTTGTTTTTAGTTTTTTTTTGTTTGTTTTTGCTTTCTTTTCTTCGGTCTTAATGTAAGATACTCAATAGTAGTTACATGAAGATATATGTTGTCGTCATTTTAGACCTCATATCAATATAAATATTTTGCCGTCGTTTTTGGCGCCAAGGGCCCACTGGAATATATGTATATACATATATCAGTGGTTTTCTCTTGTCGCGCTCAGTGGGTGGAGGATGACGTGTGAGGAAACAGCTACTAATCTGGTTCAGCTCAATCTACTAATAAGTATTCAACCATTACTACCAGTTATTAAAGCTTTCGCCGCGTGTTTGCTCTTTAATATTGCCTTCTTATTTTACTTTTTGCAATAATTATGTTGTCGAGTAGGGAAGAGGCAATATATATATATATATATATATATATATATATATATATATATATATATATTTATTTATCAGTTAAGTGTCATACGCGATACACGCTTTGGGCGATCATGTCTCTTTCGAGACATGACTGACTGGGCAAAAGATTCCGCAGTAGGTTGTCATTGCTTTCTGCAGTAGAATGGTTGCAAGCCAAGGCGATAGAACCCAATCTGTGCTATTATTTAACCCATAACTGGAGAGAAGAGATGGATTAATACCTTTCCCAATAGTATTTGTGCTTTAGTGAATGCAAGGAATTAAACTAAAATTCGAACTCAGCTCTCCGCTCTCCGCTTTCTCGTCCCCAGCCGATATTCCCTGCACCACAACGCACATACATCTGCCCAGTCAGTTATGTTTCTTTCGATCGCCCAAAGCGTGTATCACGAATGGCACTTGACTGATATATATATATATGTGCTATATATATATACTCTGTTATAATAAAGACTGTTACATCTGCCCAGTCAGTTATGTTTCTTTCGATACATGAACGCCCAAAGCGTGTATCACGAATGGCACTTGACTGATATATATATATATATATATATATATATATATGTGTGTGTGTGTGTGTGTGCTATATATATATATATATATATGTGCTATATATATATATATATATATATATATATATATATATATATATATACTGTTATAATAAAGACTGTTGTGTATTTATTTGTATATCCTCTCTTTCTCTCTGTTATAACAAAGTCCGTTGTACATATAAATATGACGGCAAGAAGGAGAAGTTCACAGAAAAACAACCCATAACACATTCAGTGTGCTGGTGTGTATAGGCAGTAGAAAAGGGTTTAGGTGAAATAACAAAATGACAAAATTTATTAAGAGCTTTAAAGTACAAGAAAGGAACTGAGTAGACACGGCATATTTCCATGGCACATAAGGAGGTAAGAAGGCTTGGAGAATATGATATTCAAAGGAAGGACTGAAAAACGGAAGGGCAAATGAAAACAGCGCATAACATATTTAATGAGCTTGAGTAAATGGTTGGCGGAACAAGGTTTAGAAGAAATAACGAAAAGACAAAAAATTTATTAAGAGCTGCAAAATTCAGGATATTATGAAGCGCGGACATGTCACGTAAAGATCCTGAGTTCGCAATTATAAGTGGCCCAGTGTTGGTCTTAATGCTCAGTCGTAATTGATCGCGCGAGACAAACTATTACACAGTGACTCGTTACGTGATAGCTGTCCTCCTATATGGTAGTGAATATTGAACAATATCCACAAAGATGAAGAACAAACTTGAGGGCTCAGAAATGTTGGTCTACAGAAGGATACGGAAGATACCATGGACCGAATATGAGAGCAACGACAAGGTTTTAGCGAAAATGGGAACAAAAAGGAAACTTATACTTAACATCAGAAAGAGATAGTTGAAATTTCTGAGGCACATATTGAAAAAGTAGGGTTTGGAAAATATGATACTCACGAAACAGATCGAGGGTAAGACGGACAGAGTAAAACAACACATAACTTATTGAATGAGCTTAAGTAAATGGATTACGGAACAGGGCTTAGGAAAAATAGCAAAAAGACAAAATTTATTAAGAGTTTTTTTTTATAATCATATCGCCTAAGCAAGGCATTTTACTGTCACTGTTGTGCAGGGGGTTACATAGAAGGAAAATTGTGATTAAGAGTGACAGGTTATAGGGGTTTTCAGAAAGGGGATAAGAGAAGAATGAAAATACTGATAAGATTGGAGTGGACGGAGAAAGGATCATTAGAGAGAGGATGCAGGTTAGTGAGATAGGAAATGACGATTGACTTTACATCTAAATTGTTGGAGATTGTCGGGGAAGCAAGTAAATGGAAGGGAATTCCACAGGCGGGAAGTGCGAGAAAAGAAACTGATGGAGTAGAATTTGCGTTTACATTATATTGGTTTCACATTAAAGGGTGGGACTTAGTTGCTAATCTTGTAAATTTGTATATAGGGGGCACCAGTGAGCTAAGTTCATCAGAGAAGCCGTGAAAGTATTTACAGAAGATATACAGGGAAGCCACATTGCACCGGTGAGAAAGTGACTGTATCTGAGCTGCCAAGTCGGGATGGATCACATTACAGATTCTCCGTTGGATTTCTGTCAAGGACCCCTAGGTGGATAGCAGGAGCACCCGTCCAGATACAGCAGCAGTATTCAAGGCACGGGCGGATGGTAGATTTATCTATGTATGGGATTGTTTCAGACGGGAAAAAACCTTCCTGGCCCTACACAGAGAACCGACTTTCTTAGCAGCGAATTTTAGAGTTAAAATTGGGAGGAAATTTTGGAGAACCATAATCGTCTACGTTCCGATAAGACATGGCACACAAAGAAGAAGAACAAGCAAATTATCTCTCTTCCCTAGTGATTATCTTGCAAGGTCTACTGCTAGGAAAGTTGGCTCATACATAGTACCGGACAATTTTTCTCGTCAGAATTCATGTTGCATTTTAATAAATCTACCATTCTCCCGGTTCGTGCATTGTATATTACAGCCATATCTAGTTTCGGGCTTCTACTATAGATCTCAAAACACTATCGGTTCTGACCTGGTATCTCAACATCAGTCACTTTTCCACCGCCGTGACGTAGCTACCTTCTGTCTTTACTATAAATATTTGCATGAATTGAAGCGTATTATTAGACTGGCAACTATGTCTTACCGTTTTATTGTTGAACTAAGATGTAACCATAGATTGTATTCTAATAGTTTCCTTTCCTTGATTCGTTGTCACAAACAATCTTCAAAAATTTCTGGCTTCCTGAATCCTGTTATTTTATATATTTTTCTTCCCACTAAAGTCCTCTCATTCTCTTTTACTCACTAAGATAATGCTGCTTAGACCCACTTGCATCTTAGTGGCATCATCGCCTTACTCGGAGTGAAATGCATTTTCTTGCACTTCTTGATTCGCTGTCACAAAGAGTCTTCAAAAATGTCTGACTTCCTGAATCCTGTTATTTTATATATTTTTTCCCACTAAAGTCTTCTCATTCAACCCCTTAAGTCTTAGTGATATCATCGCCTTACTTGGAGTGAAATGATTAAAAAATATCGGCGCATCACAGATTAAAAGGAAACGTGAAATAGAAAAATCACCCTGCTTATAATATGCTGGATGCATTGTGGTGCAATGGATATTGGCTCAGAAAGAGAAATCGGAGAACCGATTTCGAATTCCAATCGAATTCGCTGCATTCACTTACACGCTGATAATCTTGGGAAATATATTAATCCGTATCTTCCCTCCAGCTACGGGTTAAATAACAGAACAAATTGTGTTCTATAACCTTGGTTAGCAACCAGTCTACAGCAGAAACTAATGGCAACCTACTGCGGGAAAATTAGTTATGTCTCATTCGAGATATGATCGCCGAAGCGTGTATCACTAATGGCACTAAACTGACTGACTGAATAGTATGCTGATACGCAAATATTTCTAATAACAATACTCTACAGGAGACGTTCGAATTAATATCTAAAAGTTCTGGAAACTATTTTAAGTTAAGACGATCATTCTTATGCAAACAGAAGGAATGGGTATTGGGACTCATCCGTTTTATTGTTACTGTTATTGAAATGAATTGGTAGAAACGTCGACCCATACGTAAATAATGACTTCATTTTTATGAGTATATGCTAAAAATATTATAAAAGACAAATCTAGCATTATCACCACCGATTCAATAATCCCCATACTTTTTCAGATTAACATTGAGTGAGAGGAAAAATATAAAAGAGAAAGGAATTTTGAGAACAAAACATGATGAAAATGCTTACTACACAGACTTGAACATGACAAGTTCTTGCATTTTGCTTTCGTGTTGATCTTGTTGCTCGGAGCAGAATTGGGCTCTGAAAAACAAAAACAAAAAAATCAATTTTTATTAAAGTCTTTTCAAAGAAAAAGTATTTACTTTCCATTGTGGGAAAATTATTTCTCATTTACTCATTCGTTTGTTTCATCTACCATAGAGCAAAAATTTATTTAAAGCTTTTTTAAAATCTTTTTTGACACGTTTCATCTAGAGTAATCGTTGTAGGGCGGAAGATAGTTCATCATCCATAAGGCCTCGCAAATGCTTTTGATTTCTGTCAAAGTTGGAAAGTGAGGATGAATCAGCTTCAGCTCAGATGTGACAGCCATACTCCATTTTCAGTTTGGTCTGGTTTTATGCGTTATGGTACAATGGGTATCGTATCGGAATGAAAAATCAGAGATTCCAATTGAATTCTTTGTATTAACATACGTACAAATGTCCTTGGAAAGGTATGAATCCATCTCTCTTCCCTCCAGCTATAGGTTTAGTAGCAAGATAGATTAGGTCTATAGTCTTGGTTGGCAGCCAGTATACGGCAGAAATAAATGGCAACCTACTGCGGAAAAATCGTTGCTTAATCAGTGACATGATCATCAAAGCGTATATTAAGTTTTGCAATTAACTCACATGACTGGATTTTTAAAATAGTTGAAGGAATTAAGCGCTTTATGGAGTGGTACCTGGAACCGACCATTTTTCCAGCATCTTTTGGAATATATACAAATTCCATTTGAGGTCTGGGTTAAGCTTACATTCCAGTTGATATTCCACGCAAAATAATTCCATTGAGAGAATAACGATTTATATTTTCTGTAGAAAACTCAAGTTCTGCTCTGTGATGATGAAATGCAATTAGCTTGGTTTATTACAAACTAGTTTGTCACCCATTGAGCTGTGGGGTGAGGTTAGAGAATAGATCTGCTGTCAGGCTCTGGTCATCCATATGGAATAATTTAATGGTCTCATCTATGAACAAATAACATAGGCACCTTGCAAGTACATAGGCAAAACATTCTCATGCAAATACCAAATGTTTAAATAATATGATTGCCTTATCAAAAAAATTATTGGATTCTTGTCTCTACAACTGTCCATATTTTTTGCTTCGATATTAAATGACAAAATAAAATTATCTTTATGTCAAATTCTTCAAACTCGCTATGTGATCAGTATGTGATCTAAAAATTCAAATCATCTCATTCTTATGCTAAGTATTTCCTTTCGTCGCCATTTTCTCTATAACTTACTCGTTGTTCTCATATTTAATCCATGGAATCTTAACATTCTTTTTTATAACCATATTTCTGTTGCCACACGTTTCTTCTTCATCTCTAAGAAGATTGTCCAATATTCATGAATATTATGATATTACTTAATAGTTCGGTACTCTTTTCTTTGTTTTTAATGAAATTTTCTTGTTTCTTAATAATTCGCTTAACTTTTTCCCGGTATCTTTCACTACTTCGATACGCGTTAGAATTTCATTGATATTTTTTTAATATCTAATTTTTTTTATATTTACTTGATTTTGTGTCTCGATTTCGTAATTCGAAATTCGGGCTGTTCCTATTGCTGACCAACTATACAATCTGTCTTACAATTAAAGTTTAGTCCTTTCATCACACTTTCCTTTCTTACCCTATTTCGCATTTTGGGTCGTTTTTATTGCTGACTAACTATACAATCTGTTTTCTTACAATTGAGGTTTAGTCCTTTCTTCTCGATTTTCTTTACTACCCACCTCTGGGGGATTTCTTGCAGTTTTTTTTTTCTGTATCTGCTATCATCTGCATATTTTGTTTTGTTAAGACTGTGTCCGTAAATAATGAATCCTCTTAGGACTTCAAATACTCTCAGGATCAACTCAGTGTAAAGGCTTAAAAAGTCTTGTTAGAAGTCGTATCCTTATGTTCATCTCTTCTTTCTATCTGCATGCAGGTGGCTTTCTCCCAGGAAAAGTTCTGGGTTATTCAACCGAAGTGTATTCCTTATACTACGCATTAATAATCATTTTCCAGTCAACTTTAATCTGCAAAAATTTAAGTGCAATGTCAATCACTATCTACTGTCCTCTTGATTAATTTTTCTCTTCCTGCTCATTAGTAATGTTCCTGTAACTGTTTGCGTCTTAGTGGCTTTACTGCATTATACGAGGTGAAACCAATTAAAAAACTATTATAAATATTGATAATAATTTGACATGGTGTGTTAGGTATTACGATGCAATGTACAACTTTTTTTTTATCTATTAATACATTTCTAATGTTTTATTATTATAAATATTATATTTAATGAATACACGTGTTTGAATACACATCTCACTAAATATAACTTTTATAAGAAAAAACAATGTGGAATAAAAAAATCCATTAAGTACTTATATAAATAGATTCAAACATTATCTATACAACAGAATTATATATATTCATAAATTATATACTAACATTTTTATCGCACTTTTCGCTTGTGGAACTCTCTTCCAGCTTCATGCTTTCCAGCCAATTATAATCTTCGAAAATTCTAATGTAATGTCAATCGCTATCTTCTGTTCCTCTGATTACTTTTTCTGCTTCCTGCTCATTATTAATGTTTCTGTTCTTAGTTTTTCCACATCCTGCAACCCGTAGTATCTTAGTGGCTTTACTTCCTTGCATGAGGTGACACCGATTAAAACCCTGTATATCTATCCAAATATAGATTTGATCTTTGTGTTGTACTTCATTCTTCTTCATTTACGTGCTGTGCTCTTTCCAGTAGGTAATAATGGACCTATAATTACCCCTATCACTTGTCGCTCTTAAAACAAGAGCGTTGCTTTGCTCAGTCTCTCTTTCTATCTATCCCGTGTGTATTATATTACATAAGCCTTCGTTCCTCATGTGTCCCAGAAAATTCAGCTGTCTCTTCTTGATGTTAATTAAGTTTCCTTTTCGTTAGCATCCTCTCCAAATGTTGTCGTTGCTCATGGTCCATGGAATCCTCAGCATCCTTTGGTATAACCACATTTCTGCTGTTTCGAGTCTTTCCTTCATCCTTTATGAGATTGCCCAGCATTTGTTGTCATATAGGAGGACAGATATCACATAACAGTGCAGTACTTTTCTCTTTGTTTCCAACGAAATGTTTGTCTCTCAATACTCTGCTTAGATTTTGGAATGCGTCCTTGGCCATACCAATACGCCATATTACCTAGTGGATAATCCCGAATTTACCCACACGCTAAGCTTCATTTGTAACGCGAGAACATTCACCCCAAAATGATAATTAGCATTAGTTTGAAGTTATTTGATTCGCTCGTTCGGAACCCGTGATGAAGAAGCGATGGGCACCTATGCCGACAGTTCAATCTAATATAATTAATATCTAATCTAAACTTATTTATAAATGGAACTTTGCCTCTGTGTGTGTGTGTATCCGTTACCTATAGACTCCGAAACGGCTGAACCGATTTTCTTGAAAATTTACACAGTTGTACTATAAGCGTCTGCGAGTGTTCTTAGCTAGGTTTTGTGTCGAGGTACCCCCGATAAATATCGAAAATCGATTATCGAAAGAAATCGGGTAATAGAAGGAGTGGTCAGATTTTGATCAAATTTGATACACTTATAGCCAAAGACATAAGAAACGATATTCAGAAGTTTCAAGGTTGCAGTTATTACAATAGTGCAGAAAATAGATAATATATATATATATATATATATATATATATATATATATATATAAATCGATACCAGGAAATCAAAATTTGACTTGCATCCATTCATTTTTCTTTCAGTCTACGGTTTCGCTTTAACTGAAAACCTTTTAGTCTTTCGTGCCAACGTCTAAAGAGTCTGAGCTCCAGAACTATGGGTTAGTTTTACAGCTTTCATTACACCCGAGCAATGCCGGGCTATAATGCTAGTTTAATTATAAAAACGATTTAAAAATATTTGCACTATTAACATTTGAAATAATATCCTCGTTTTAAAATGTAAAATAAAAAATATTAATTTATTCAAACAAATGGTATGCTGTGTTTTTCCAATTGAATTCTTTGCATTTACTTACGCACAAATACCCTTGGGAAAGGTATTAATCCGTCTCTTCCCTCTAGCTATGGGTTAAATAATAGAACAGACTGGGTTCTATAGCTTTGGCTGGAAAACAGTTTACCGCAGAAAGTAATAGCAACCTACTGCGAGATAATCTTCTGCCCAGTCAGTCATGACTCTTTCGAGACATGATTGTCCAAAAGCGTATATTACGTGTGGCACTTAACTGACTGATTCTTTGTCGTCGATCTCAACCGAAATTTTTGATGTCAGCAAATGGGATCAATGGAAAAATATTGGAGAGGTTTCCATTAATTTTCTCTATGGTTTTGAATGCAGAGTATACATTCACCTAAACTGGATGCCAATCAAGAATAGGAAACTTAATTTGTCCCTCTATTTTAAACATAAATAATGGGAGAAGAGATAGATTCATGCATTTTCTAAGTGAATTTGTGCGAAAGTAAACGTGACAGACGCGGCACGAGCTTGAACTCTGCACCTTATTTCCACTTTTCACGCCGATAGCTGTTACGTTACCCGCAAATAATGTTGTTATGCATCTATTTATAGATAGATAAATAGATAGACAGTATAACAGACACATTTCAGTTGAAATTGTCACCAAAAGAAGGTGACAATGCGAACAATAATAAATCTCTCTCCTTCTCTCTTTCCCTCTTCTCTCTTTCTCTCCTTCTCTCTTTCTCTCATTCTCTCTTTCTCTCCTTCTCTCTCTCCTTCTCTCTCTCTCCTTCTCTCTCTCCTTCCTTCGCTCTTTCTTTCCAAGAGATTGCGTAAAACTTAGAATTTTAAAACATTATTTCCTGTTCCTTCTCTCCTTCTCTTACTCAAACAAACGTTCTGAAATTATACAGAACTTATTTCGATTAACTGCGTTTTTTTTTTTTTTTTAATCATCTCACCCCAAGCAAGGCATTCCACTGCCACTATTGAGCATGGGGCTACATAAGGGAAGGTAAAGAGAAGGAGTGGTTAGACATAGGGAATGTCAGGAGGAAGGTGACATGAGTAAGGATAGCGAGGATGAGGGTTAGGCAGATGGGAAGAGTGCTTGATAGAATAGGAGCAGGTTAGTGTGTTAGGAGGTGTCTATTGACCTTACATTTAAACTCCTGGAGATTGTAGCCGTCGGGGAAGCAATCGTTTGGAAGAGAATTCCACAGTCGGGAAGTGCGAGGAAAGAAACTGTTGGAGTAAAAGTTACGGTTGCATTTTATCTGTTTCACTGTAAAAGGGTGGGATCTAATTGCTAATCTAGTATCTCGTGCAAATTCGTATTTAGGGGGCACCAGTGATCTAAGTTCATCGGAGCAGAAGCCGTGAAAGTATTTATAGAAGAGACACAGGGAAGCCACGTCGCGCCGGTGGGAGAGAGACTGCAGGCGGTCTGCCAAGTTGGTATCTATCACATTACAGACCCTCCTCTGAACCTTATCGAGAAGCCCAAGGAGAACAGCAGGGGCACTCGACCAGATATGGCAGCAGTATTCAATGCATGGGCGGATGGTAGATTTGTAAATGTGCAGGATAGATTTAGACGGAAAAAACTTCCGGGCCCTACACAGAGAACCGACTTTCATAGCAGCGGATTTAGCAATGGATTCGATATAGTCATTCCATTTGAGGTCCGCTGAAAGTGTGAGACCAAGGAAGTGTAGTGTTTTACACTCTGGGAGGCAAGCCTGGTCCATGCTAATGGGAGGTAGGTGAGATTGTCGATGATGGTTAATTGAAAGTAGCTTCGTTTAGAAGCATTAAAATTTACTAGTCATTTCTTACCCCAGTCCAATATGGATTGGAGGTCTTTTTCAATCTCGGCTGCGAGGTTAGCTTTGATGCCTACACCAGATTTTTGTTGGAGGCGAGAGTAAACTGTGGTGTCATCGGCGTACAAACCTATTTGGGTTCTTATGGAATCAGGGAGATCATTAATATATATCAGGAAGAGTGTAGGACCTAAGATGGAGCCTTGGGGGACACCTGCGTTTGTATGGTAGTTCTGAGAGGCATGTCCGTTTAATACCACCTTCATTATGCGGTTAGAGAGGAATGACTGGATTAGTTCAAACAAATATCCAGTTATACCATAGCTCCGCCTTTACATAGAAGGCCAGCATGCCAAACTCTGTCGAACGCCTTAGATATATCCAATGCAACGGTTCGGGCTTCGCCATTCCTGTCGAGTGCCTGGTATATATACTCGGTGATGGTCGTTAGCATATCAGCAGTAGACCTGGTGAAGCGGAAACCATATTGCTTGTCCGAGAGGAGCCTGTGTGCTGTGAGATGCTGAACCACCTCGGCGTTGATAATGGCTTCGAACACTTTGCCAAAGATCGGAAGAAGGCTGATAGGGCGGTAATTTGCAGGGTCAGAGGGTTCTCCAGTGTTTTTAAATATAGGAACTACAGAGGAAGATTTCCAACAGGCAGGAAAGCAGGAAGCAGATAGGCAGAGGTTGTAGAGCTTAGAAAGGACAGAGGAGAATTCAGGGGCACATTTCTTTAAGACTATGGTTGGGATTCCGTCACCACTGCTCGCTTTGTGAGGGTCAAGTTTTAAGATTATCTTAGAGACAAGCGAAGGTGTAATGTGGACATCATTCAGTTGTGCCTCGGTTCTAGGTGAGAAGTCGGGTGTAAAAACTCCAGATGAGTCCAGACTCGAATTGTTCGAGAATCTGCGGGCAAAACATTCAGCCTTATCGGCTTGGGAGGTGAGGACCTCAAATTTGTTGATTAGCGGGGGTATTGTGGACTAGCTCTTGTTAAGTACTCTTTTACAGAGTCGCCAGTAGTCTTTAGAGCCGAATTTAGAGCATGCTATGCGTTGCTTCATTCTGGCAGCAAACAACATCTTAGCTTCGTTAAGTATCATTTTACACTTATTAAAGTGAAAAGGCGCCTGTTTTGGTCCGACGCGTAGTTACGATAGAGTCGCAAGAAATGATTCCGGTGGGCAATGGCAGCCGAGCAAGCGGGTGAGAACCATGGAGATGAATGAGATTTAAGCTGGAATTTCCTAGCAGGGATGAAGGCATCGATGCCAGCCTTAACCCAGGAGGAGACCTCGGATGCACATTCTTCGATGGGAAGATGAAAGACGTTGTTCCAAGGGATGTCACAGAGGAAGTCTCGGAACGAATCCCAGTCTGCTCTTTGATAGCAGTAGGATATTCTACTTGTCTGGGTTTCATGGGTTACTTAAAATAAATGTCTCGCTATTTATTTAAATGTAAGACCGTTTTAATTTTCAATAATATATGTAATAGATGTCTATAAATCAGATATTATTGATTATTTTAAGCTAACTTTTAAATAATATTATTTAAATGATTCACATATAATGGTGCACTAAAATAAGTGACCAAGTATATATATATATATATATATATATATATATATATTACTTTAAAAGTTATCTTTAGTAGATGTCTCTGTACAGAAGTAGACGTTGCGTTCATTTTAATTAACACATCACTCAATAAATCCCAGGTCTAACTAATACAACAACTTATAAACAAAATTCGACTTTATTCATCAACATAGTTTCCTCCTAGGGTCACACACTTATTCCGACGCTGTCTTTGGCCTGAAAATACGCCTTAGTTTGCGATATCACGTCTTCATTACAGCCAAACCTCTTTCCGTGGAGCATTCTTTTGAGGTCTGCAAACAGCCAGTAGTCGCTGGGGCCAGATCTGGAGAATAGGGTGGATGCGGAAGCAATTCTAAGTGCAATTCATGTAGTTTTACCATCGTTGCGATCGAATTGTGAGACAGTGCGTTGTCTTGGCGAAAGATCAATTTTTTCTTCTTCATTTGTGGCCGTTTTTTTATGATTTCTTCCTTCAAACACACAAATAAAGCTATATAATATATGCTATTGATGGTTTTTCCTTTCTCAAGGTAATCGATGAAGAAAATACTTTGCGCATCCCAAAATACGGAGGCCAAAACCTTGCCTGCTGATGTTTGCATCTTTTGTCGCTTTGGGCGGCTTTCATTTGCTGCTGTCCGCTCAGCTGACCGCCGATCTGATTCCGGAGTGATGTGGTGGATCCATGTTTCCTCTATTGTCCCATATGCAAACATTTCTTTATAAACAACGCTCTGAATCGTCGACGCGTTGTTGTCTTTGATCGACTGTGAGCAAAAGCAACCCCAACTTTGAACACAGTTTTCTCACTGGCAAATATTCATGCATTTCTGATATGTTCAACTTTTCTACTATCTCAAGCAAACTCAATTTACGATCGGCTAAAACGAGTATGTGAATATTTGTTTTTTTTTTCCGGACAACTACCGATTTTGAGCGAGCTAAGCGTTCAGCATCATTTTTGTCTGTACGACCGCGTTTAATGTCTGTATACCACCTCTCAACCGTTGTTATTTGAGTAGACGCTCCGTTTATTTTAAAAAATATTTATTTCGTCTTCCAGCCTCAACACTATATATATATATACACACACACACACACACACATACATATATATATATATATATATATATATATATATATATATATATATAAGAAATTATGGAGCAATATGATATACAGAAAAGAAAACTCAAAACATATTTAAAGTGATTATAAATCCTGATTTATTTCGACAGGCGGGTAAGCTCCTTTCTCCTCAGATCGCGAAATATAAACTATAAAAATTTTATATTTCGTGCTCTGAGGAAATGGACGCACACCCGCTGGTCGAAATAAATCAGCATTTATAATCGGATTAGATATGCGTTGAGATTTCTTTTAAAGATATATATATATATATATATATATATATGTATGTATGTATGTATGTATGTATGTATGTGTTGCAAAACGTATACATGGTGCAGTGAAAGAACACCACGCATAGCAATGCTGATTTCATTATGAACACATTGTCTCAACAAATCAGGGCAATATATTTAAACTTCAAAAATAAATACTTACCTCAGTTTGATTTACATGTCCATTCATTTGAGTCGTGATAATAGGTATCGCTTGTGTAGCATCAATCCAACAAGGCACGACAACCATTAAGCAGACGAGAAATGCAAAAGTGTAAACGGACATGGTGGCAAGAAAAAAATCAATCTGAAAATAAAAGATCTGTTGCTTAATTGTTACAAAAATGAATTGATTTTGATGGAATTTAATAGAAATAAACCAACAAAATTATGAATAGCATGAATTTCTTTAGACAGCATGAAACGCTAGTGGCAATTTTTGAATTTTAAAAAAAAAAGCTTTTTTTACATATTATTTTATTACTAGTTTCATTCTGTTTTATCAACGAAAAAAGATTCCACTGTTAATAGTACATTAATACTTTTAGTACATCTTTGAAAGCATTTTAACTATTTCTATTTTATGACTATTTTACGTTATCTTATTGTTTTTGTAAAATGAAAGCTTGTTCAGTATTGATTTATTACTATTTTTCACCATCTTATTATTGTTACTTTTAAGCGAAGTATTCTATTATTGTTTTATTACTACTTTTACTGTTTTATTTATATTGCTTTTCGCTTAAGTATTTTCACTATTATTATTTTATCAATCCTATAAAAATAAGCATTATTAATTTCATCACAAATAAAGAAGAGGTAAAATTTAACCCTCAGACATGCCAACACACTGTCAAAAGGACGCTTTTTCTCTTGACACCGCAATTACTGTGTACTTCTTCTACTCCCTCGACAATGTTTATTTAAATTTAATGTTTATTCTAATTAAATCACTTGAAAGAGAATTAACTGACATAAAAAACATTTCGAAAAAGCTTTCTAATTGATGAGTTTCCATAAATGTTTTATTTATTTTGTAAGTAGGAACGTGTTGTAAGATTAGAATTGTTTGATATTTGAACGTGTTGACAAGTAAAAAAAAAGAGAAAAGAATGCCGGACGAAAGGAAATACAGTCGAAACAGCAGCACAAAAAGTATCAATACAAAATATAAAAGAGTAAAGCTTAAATATATTCGATGAAGCCGGTTTTTTCTCCTCCTCTTTCATCAAAAGTCGATCAAGGAATTAAAATATTGTACAAAAAAAAGATATTTAGCAAAGATGAGGAATACGGATATAACAATGGCTGGCCACTCGTATCCAGCAATGTTCGTTTACTAAGACGGTTAGCTAATCCCTGTTACAGACGCCTGCGTTTTATACTGCAACTTTGCTGAGCGGATCTTATTTACAGTTTCTGGGAGAGAGCGCGTTATCTACCCTGAAAAAGTCCAGCGCGCTCAAACCCTCGGTCGCAATGACTTTTGACTTCGACAGATCCTAATGAGTTTTGTTTACCCAGTTTCACTAGCAAAGCTTGGATCAACCCGTGGTATGAATTTTCATGCACTGTCAAAAGGTGTCGTATGCTGGAATCGCCTCATCTGGCCGATACCATCAAGAAGTCATCTTGGTTGATTTTTGGCTTTTAGAATTAGATGGAAGGTTAGAACGTTCACCTTCTGACCATAAAAGCCCTGATCAACCGGCCACGTGCCCAATATACCAATAATATATTGGCACACGTATGATTATACTATGAACAGATTGCATTGAAACCAGATAGCCATTTCGTTTGTTTTACGAAGAATGCTCTCCAGAATTAACTTCAAAATTGTTTGAAGAATATACTAATTTAATTCGAATTTATTATTATTGTTTTTAGATTAAGACTTTTCACTATTATTGTTTTATTACAACTTTTATTTTATTACAGTTACTTTTAAGATTAAGCATTTTCAGTTTCTTTGTTGTGTAGCTAGTTTTATTCTATCTAATTACTAGAAGTATAGCCTGTCGTTGCTCGGGTGTAATGAAAGCTTTAAATCTAATCCATGGTCCTGAAGCTCAGACTCTTTGGACGTTGGCACGAAAGATTAAAAAGTAATAGTAGTTTCTAGTTAAAGCGAAACCGTAGACTGAAAGAAAAATGAATGGATGTAAATCAACTTTTGATTTCCTGGTATCGATATCAAATAATTTTTTTTTCGTCGTAAACTGAATTTTGAAGGCTAAATAAGTTCTCTGAGTAAATAGTATCATGGCTGAGACTAAGAACTACAATTATACCTACTTAGAGCCAAACCCGAAGCAAAAAATAAAATAAAAGGGCTGAAAAAAATACAGACATACAGGCAGATAAACAGACACACACACAAACATCTTGCCTTTTATATATATATCGATTTTCTGCACTATTGTAAGAACTGCAACCTTGAAACTTCTGAATATCGTTTCTTATGTCTTTGTCTATGAGTGTATCAAATTTGATCAAAATCGGACCACTTCTTCTAAAACCGGAGTTTTTTCGATTATCAATTTTCGATATTTATCGGGGATACCTCGACACAAAACCTAGCTAAGAACACTCGCAGACGCTTATAGGACAACTGTGTAAATTTTCAAGAAAATCAGTTCAGCCGTTTTGGAGTCTATAGGTAACGGACGGACACAGACACACACACAGACACACACACACAGACAAAGTTCCAATTATAAATAAGTTTAGATAAACAAAAACGTCTTGGTTGACACACACTCAAGCCAAAACAGTAGACGGCACAAAATTGGAAAGAAATTGCTTCCGAAAAAATTTGAACTTACAACTTACAAACAAACCGGCGTGGATAATTGAAGCGAAACAGGTTTTAAAATGATTACATTATCGAAGCTTTTGTAGTTGAAATGGTTTAGTCGAAGATCAAGAAAGACAGGTTCGTAAGATATCGATAAACTAAAGAGATTCCATACTGAAAAGACAAATAGGCCTGCCTAATGGCTGTGGCGATTGCGTATTTATAAACAGCGATCCTCGTTCAATTCCAGTCTCAGGTAGAAAACAGTATAAGATTACTGACTTTTACGACTATCAGATACACGTCAATGATATGAATGCCCGTTCTCTAGTCTACATCTCATAATGCTAGATTAATGTACTCAGTTGGTTCTCCGGAATGATATGGAGAATACCATAGTCAAAACATGTGATCAGTGAGGAAGTTTTAAGGAAAATGAAAACGAAGTTATGCTTATGCATCAGAAAGAGAATCAAAATTTCTAGGACGCGCAATAAGGAAAGGGCCTTAGAAAAGTTAACACTCACAGGATAGACTAAAACAACGAGTAGCCTACCTAAGAGCCTTGTGTAAATAGACGGTGGAACATGTAATAGGAGGGATAGTAAAAAGTTACAACGGACTGGTAGTTGTGGAGGGCCATCATCTGACATACCGTGAAGGAACAGGTACATAGAAGGTGGATAAAATCTCAATTACAAAAAGAGAATTAGGATAAACCTGAACAAGTCCTATTATCAGGGCCCCATATTTCGGAAGGATTTTTAATCTTCAACACCAAGGCAAGTATTTAAAGTTGGAAAACGAGAAGAAGAGAGTATTATTCTCTAATGTGCTTTTCTAAGGGAATTTAAGCCATCATTCAGAAACAAATTAAGTAAAATTTGATCCGTTTTCAAAACTATTTTCCAGATGTGAAAACTCTCGATAAAAAAAAAATCTATATTCATAAAACACATGACCGTATGGCATGGAAAATGGATTATAATAGAAAAATGATCCTTTAAATTTAATTTTATGGAATTATTTTTTTATTTTATCTTTCAACATTGAAAAAATATATATTAATCAGACTCTCTCTCTCTCTCTCTCTCTCTCTCTCTCTCTCTCTCTCTTTCTTTGATGCTATCTATCAATCTATCTAAAAAATTTTATGTCCATTCAGAACGGAAGTGATCATGACTCTCCACGGATTTCTTTTCTTTAATTGTTCAGATGAACTCTTTACTATGGTACCTAGATTGTTTTAATTTAAACGCATTACTAGATTGGCGGCGGGGTCTCATCAATTTACAGCTGAAATAGCTAGATATAACCATAAATTCTATTTTAACAATTTCGTTTCTCAAATTTATCGCTTTTTGAACACCTTTCTGACTCCATGCTTTCCAGCCAACTTTAATCTTCAAAATTGTAACTGAAATGCCAATCGTTATCGACTGCTTTCATTACTCTCGTAATTTTTTTTTTTTGCTTTTTTTTTTTGTTCTTCCACACTTAGTAACCCTTTGTGTCTTAGTGGCTTTACTTCCTTACATGAAGGTATATAATTTAAAAATGAGTAAAAAGATGCATTAGATCTGGAAATATTGACTAAAGGTACCTCTAAATTCATTTAATTTAATTGGTTTATTATCATATATTGTTTATATACTTTGTTTTCATAAAATATTAACTTTTTTTTATTTCTTGGCATATTTACTTTATCTTCTTTTGTTCTTGCTTAATGTTTCTGTTTTTTTTAATTCTTCCAAACGTATTCTTTGTGTCTTAATGACGTTACTGCCTTACTTAGAAGGAACTCAATTAAAAAATATAGAATTTACTATGACTTATTCGGAAAACTAATGAAGTGGTTTCCCGTTAAATTTTCATCAGATTTGATATCAGAATAGTTCTGCTTCTAGACTGACAGCCATCCAATGTTATACAGATTAGTCTACCCTACTGTGTTACTCGTAGCTGGAGGATAGCAAGAGACGGATTGATGCCTAGTCTCAACAAAATTATTGTGAAAATGGGAACTTCAACTTTAGGCGCGAATTTCATTTTAATCGAAAATGACACGAAAGTGACAGTCTATTTTTTGCCTGAATAGCTTTTTGCTGATTTTATTATGCTTTACCTCTTTCCCTCTTTCTCACTCTCTCCCTCACTCTCTCTTTCTTTTATTCTCTCTTTTTCTTTCCCGCTCTCGCTTTTTCTCCTCCCTCTATATCCCTCTAAGCCTTTCTCTACCGTTTTTCTCTATCACTCTCTACCTCCCTTTCACCCGCCCTTTCCTTCTCCTTTCCTTCTTTCTATTTTCTTTCGTCTATTTCTCTTATCTATCCTTCTATCTCCTCCTTAGTATTTTTCTCTCTCTCTCTTTTCCTCTACTTTACTTTTTCTCTACCTCTCTCTCTATATTTTCTTCAATCACTACTTCTCTTTCTCTGTCTCTTTCTCCTCTAACTCCCTGTCAGTCTTTCTCAGTCTTTCTTTTATCTTCTATCACTCTACCTCCCATCCTTCTTCGCTTTTCCTCTCTCTATTTCTCTTATCTCTCTTCCTCCCACTCTCGCTATTCTTCTATGTGTCTATCCCTCTCTAACTTTCTTCCTTCGCCGCTCTCTTTTTCCCTCCCTTTATTTTGTTTCTTTCTCTTTCATTTTACAAGTGATTTCTCTTCTTTTTTTGTTTTTTTTTTAATTTTACACAGCATAAGATCTCCTCTTTTCTTCTGATTATTTTCATAACAATTTACCAAATGTGAAAATATTAAATTTGTGAAACTTGATATTAACAGATTAATGAAAACAGAAACAAAATAATTGCGCTGTGTGTGTGTGCGAGTGTGAATGTGTGAATATGTGTGTGTGCGTGTGTGTGTGTGTGTGTGTGTGTGTTAAAGCATAATTTAATGTCTACATAATAAGAAATAATATAAAATATCAACAGACATGACCATGACCTAAACATAAGCTTTGACCAGATAGCAAAACCGCACCCTTTCTCTTACACTCAACTTTATTTGCTGCACTGCTTACAACAGCTTGAATCTTTTTAATTAAGAAAACGTCTGCATCTATTAAGTTGAATAATTAGCCTGAATGTTTAATGCTTCTTGCAAAGAAGAAAAATAGAAAAAGATTATGCATGCAATCAAGTGTAGTTAAAGAAAAAATTCGATAGATAGATAGATAGATAGATAGATAGATAGATAGATAGATAGATAGATAGATAGATAGATAGATACGAACAGTCTGGGATAGATAGATAGATAGATAGATAGATAGATAGATAGATAGATAGATAGATAGATAGATACGAACAGTCTGGGATAGATAGATAGATAGATAGATAGATAGATAGATAGATAGATAGATAGATAGATAGATACGAACAGTCTGGGATAGATAGATAGATAGATAGATAGATAGATAGATAGATAGATACGAACAGTCTGGGATAGATAGATAGATAGATAGATAGATAGATAGATAGATAGATAGATAGATAGATAGATTTATTTTCTCTTTTCCAATCTTTTCACTCTTACGTAGCCCCCTGCGCTTCAGTGGCGTTACCGCCTTGCTCGAGTGATATGATTAAAAAAAAAAAAAAGACAGATAGATAGATATGAATTGAATGAGATAGATAGATAGATAGATAGATAGATAGATAGATAGATTTATTTTCTCTTTTCCAATCTTTTCACTCTTACGTAGCCCCCTGCGCTTCAGTGGCGTTACCGCCTTGCTCGGGTGATATGATTAAAAAAAAAAAAAAGGCAGATAGATAGATATGAATTGAATGAGATGGATAGATAGATAGATAGATAGATAGATAGATAGATAATGCTGCTATATATAAGCAATTATGTGTGGATTGTGCACACATGACTATGAATTGATTACTGTATTTGTTGCTAATTAGCAACAAATACAGTAACCAGTAAATAATGTTAATTTTTCGAATCTCACTTCTAAAACAGTATTTGAATTTTTCCAGTCACGAAGCTAATCTCACTATCGCTTCTTTCACTACGCAAATCAAATCTCTACGCACAAACACAGAAACACACACACCATGAAAACGAAAAAAGATGTCAGAATTTGTCATTTGTTCCAGAGACTTAATCATTTTTTAACTTTTTAGCTTATTTTTAAAACTGAGCTTTTGAAATTTGACTTTAAACTGGTCATCTTGATCTAGATAGATAGAGAGAGAGAGAGAGAGAGAGAGAGAGAGAGAGAGAGAGAGATGGCATGTCTGGTGAATTTTGTTAAAACATAAAGGCGTTGACTTTTAGTGCGTAGAAGAAATATTTAATACTTTCTCTAAATGTATGCCGACAAACTAATCTTTAGTAATCATTAGTACTTTTTTTATTGATTCATATTCGAAGATTTATCAACCCTTTACAGGTTATTTAATGCCACAAAATATCTATAGATTGTAAGAATATTCTTTGTGGCAATAGTGATACAAGTCTTATTAATTTACTCTTAGGTGGAAAATGAGTGAGGATTTTAGGAGAAAGTGAACATCACAGGAATTCGAAACTAATCTCGTTGATTTACAATTCCGGGCCATCAACCAATGCAGCAGTCGTACATCCAAGTTTACAGCATCTCAAACGGTCACCCATCTATAGTGCTACCAGTCTCAACGATGCTTAACTTTGGTGATCATACGGAACCCAATACTTCATTGTGTTACGCCCGTTCGTTGTTCGATGCTTGGATTCAATGTACTTCATAACAGAAAACCAGATAAAATATGTCTCGGGTCTTACAAAGCAATAATTATGTATTTGAATTGAATTATTGGTTTCATGGCTTTCGAAAATTAATTCATGCTTTTTATTTTGGGAAACAGAAGATATACAGGGTGATGTAGAAAGAACTGGAGTCAAGTGGATAAGAGATGGGAATTGACATTGCATTTAAATTCCTGTAGGTTGTGGTTGTCAGAAAAGCAAGTATATGGAAGAGAGTTCCACAAGCGGGAAACGCGAGAAAAGAAGCTGATGCAGTAGAATTGTCGACTGCATTTGGTTAATCTAACTGTAAATGGGTGGCACCTTGTCGCCAGTCTGGTTGCACGAGTAAATTCTTGTGGTGGGAGCATCAGTGATTTAAGTTCGTCGGAGCAGAAGCCATGAAAATATTTGTAGAATAGACAGAGGGGATATATTATGTAGACAAATCAGGTGAGTATTGAAGTCAGTAAAGTGCTATACGTGATACACGCTTGGGCGATCATGTCTCGAAAAAGACATGACTGACTGGGAAGAAGATTATCCCGCAGTAGGTTGCCATTGCTTTCTGCGGTAGACTGGTTGCCGACCAAGGCTATAGAACCCAATCTGTCCTGTTATTTAACCCATAACTGGAAGGAATAGACGGATTAATACCTTTCCCAAGGGTATTTGCGCGTAAGTGAATGCAATGAATTCAGCTGGAATTCGAACTCGGCTCCCCGCTTTCTCGTTCCGAGTCGATATTTACTAAAACGCAAGTGAGTTTACTGCTCGTGAATAAGGGAGTTGCTTTGGTACTCAAAGCAAACTCGATTCTATTTCAACCACCGTACGAACAGTCATATTATGTCATATTATGTCAATGCGAATGACTCTTTCCTTAGCTACATATATAATAATAAGAGTAAACGACATTACTAGTTTTTGTAAGAAGAGAATGATTGTATTGCGTCAGTCTTGTAAAATAAATAAGTCAATAATAATAAGCCAATCAATGTTTAGTTCTAGAAACAATGCGTGCTGGTAGGTTTTCGAAATGCTGAATAAGTCAGCTCATCCGAGTGACCGCCGAAAGATTGTTAGTTCGACCTTGAAACTATTAAAAAAATATTCTGTTTGGGTCATTTGGTCATATTTTGGAAAGCGAATAAGGTGGGTAGATTTTCAGCAGCCCATAATGGCTGTATGTATATTCATGTGGGTTGTTGAGCACAGAATGTGTGTATGTGAATGTTAGAAATATGAATTAGTCATGGCTATAGAAAATATTGTCTTTCGTCATTGATTTTGAATCAAGTGCCTGTACTTTATCTACAAATAATTGTTTTGATGAATTTTCCTCTTGGTTAACTCGACCTTATGAATTTAAGACCAGTACTAGATTAGCAACAATGTCTCATTATTTTGCATTTGAAATGGCTAGATATAACCGTAAGTTCTATATAAACAGTTTCTTCTCTCGCACCCTGCAATCCACCTAGGGGGTCCTTGACAAGGTCCAACGGAGAATCTGTAACGTGATTGATCCCGACTTGGCAGTTCAGATACAGTCAGATACAGTCAGATACAGTCTCACCGGCGCAATGTGGCTTCCCTGTGTCGCTTCTAGTTTCACGTCTTCTGCTTCGTTGAACTTAGCTCCCTGTTGCCCCCTACATATGAATTTACTCGAGCCACAAGATTAACAACTAGGTCCTACCCTTTTACTGTGAAACGAATAAAATGTAAACGCAAATTCTACTCCAACAGCTTCTTTTCTCGCATTTCCCGCCTGTGGAATTCCTTTCCGTTTACTTGTTTCCCCGACAGCTACAATCTCAAAAAATTTAAATCTCAAGTTAATAGTCATCTCCTATCTCACTAACTTTAATCGTCTCTCTCTCTCATACTCTTTTCTCTGTCCACTCCACTTTCATCAGTATTCTCATCCTTTTCTTACCCACTTCCTGACACCCCCAATAACCAGTCACACTTTTTCATAACTTTCCATCTATGTAACCCCCTGCACACCAGTTGCAGTAAACTGCCTTGTTTGGGGCGATAAGATAAAAAAAAAATCTTGCTTGTCGAACTCTCTTCCGGCTTTTTGCAGAAAAGCAAGTCAACTTTGAGCTTCAAAATTTTAAATGCCGTGTCAATCGTTATCTCCCACTTTTTTTCCTATTCCTTTACTGTTCTCTCCCCTTAATGTTTTATTTTTATGAAATTCTTAATAACCCCCTCTCTTGCTCCTTAGTGGCTTTATTGCCGTGCTTAAGGTGAAATTATTTTTAAAAAAGAACTATTTTGCTGACCGAAGTTAATGCTGCTAGGAAATATGTTAGACATATACTTAAGTCAAGAGCTGTTTATTCCGCAATATTCCTACCAATTTTTTGAAAGGGCTGTGTCACAGAAATCAACATGGTTTTTGGAAAGTTTTGGGCTTATCGCACATTTAAACACGCCCAAGTGTTCATTTCAATTCTCACTCAAAAAATTTTCCTCTGCTCCTAACAACATTCAGAAACAGTAGAAAATGTTTGTGGGGTCAGCCTATGCCTTAGAGGAGGGGGTAGATAAGGGAAAGTTCTGTTTGTTGAATCAAATTACTGGACCACTAGAACTGTTTGTCACATGCCATCCTATTTGGAAATGCTAGTTTCACACAAGAAAAAGTATCCTCCTTCCTGAGGCAAGATTGAATTTCCGAGTCCCACGAGGAAGAGGGGCCGTTAGGAATAAAGGTTGTCCTTGAATGTTTGATAGAATTAGCAATATTAAGACTGCATCGTGAGGGATATTTTACCATATTTGGTTTCGCATATAAATTCCTTACCTTCGATAATCAATGATAGATAGATAGATAGATAGATAGATAGATAGATAGATAGATAGATAGATATGAACAGACTGAGATAGATAGATAGATAGATAGATAGATAGATAGATAGATATGAACAGACTGAGATAGATAGATAGATAGATAGATAGATAGATAATGAGGAGAGTAAAGTTTTGTAATAGATAGTGGTCGGGTTTGCAAAAATAACATCTGGCTGTTCATTTTTATCTCGTAATCCATAAAACTTCTCATGCCTTTGTTAATTCATCATCGTAAATATGTGATCTTTAAATCAAGAATGAAACAAATCTACTGAGACCAAACTTATTTTTTTATTTTATTTTTTCGGCAGTGGGGGTGGGGGTTGGTTCCAAACAACTTTCTGCAAATAACACAAAATTTATTCCTTAAATTTGTCTTCATAGGCGTGAATTTGTCTGTGTGTTTCGCTCGTTAATGCTGATTCTTGTTGCGAGTCTAAAACAAACAGTACTACAGGAAGTTTTGCCTCTTTCATACTGCTATCAGTCAGTTAGTTAAGTGCCATACGTGATACACGCTTGGGCGATCATGTCTCTTTCGAGACATGACTGACTGGGAAGAAGATTATCCCGCAGTAGGTTGCCATTGCTTTCTGCGGTAGACTGGTTGCTGACCAAGGCTATAGAACCCAATCTGCCCTGCTATTTAACCCATAACTGGAAGGAAGAGACGGATTAATACCTTTCCCAAAGGTATTTGCGCGTAAGTGAATACAATGGATTCAACTGGAATTCGAACTCGGCTCCCCGGTTTCTCGTTCCGAGCCGATATTCACTGTACCACAACGCACATCCTGTTATATAGCAAGATGAAACTATACACCCTCCTCTACTAAAAGTCTTTAAAATGAAACTGTGGACACTTTCTTGTATTTTCGTTTTAATAATTATTGTGAATGAGAGAATTTTCCCTGAATGAAAATCTACATAAATGACTAGATCAGTTAAGTGTTATGTGTGATACACGCTTGGGTGATCATGTCTCAAAAGATCATGAATGACTCGTTAAAAAGTTTTCCCGCCGTATCAGTAAAAAGACGAGCCCAAAATAGCAATTAAAAGCTGGGGATACTAAAATCAAGCAGGTGCAGAAATTTAAATACTTGGGAAGTGTTCTAACAGGGGACGGGAAACGATATGTCGTGACCAGAAGATACAGAGAGGTGGTCGGGGAACAAATGCCCGAGACTGCACAAAGCGCGATGTGGAGACCAGAAGGAGTATTGGCATGGCTAAGGATGCATTCCAGATGATTATTGAGAGATAAGAAAATTTGGTTCGAAACAAAGAAAAGAGTACTGGATTTTTAAGTGGTCTGTCCTGACAGTGAATGCTGGACAATTTACATCAAAGATGAAAGAAAGACTTGAAGCAACCGAATATGATTCCACTGAAGTTTGCTGGGTACACCATGGACAGAACATAGGAACAACGATGAGGTTTCGGAAAGAATGAAAACGAAAAGGGAAATACTTAACATCAGAAAAAGACAGCTGAAGTTCCTCGGGCATGTAGTAAAAAAAGAAGGTTTGGAGAATCTGATACTCACAGGTCAGATAGAGGGAAAGCGAGAAAGGGGAAATCAACGGATGACATACTTGATGGACTTGAGTAGATGGATAACAAAGCAAGGTTTTAGAGGTGTAACAAGAGAAATGGTATTAAGAGCTACAAGGGAAATGCGGCAGGCCATGATCGACTACGTTAATGTAAATGAGTGCATTTTTTTTCCTGAATGAAGATCTACATACTTTGTCTCGCTAGAACCGGTTACAACTGAGTAGTGAGTTCAATGAAGGAACAAAGCGCCTCGTCTAGGGAATTCCAATCCTGCAGCATCACCTTCTGCATTGCACTAAGAGAAGTCAGGATTGTGTAACATTGACGCCAGCGTAAGAGTGGCCGCTGTGATTGGATAGTTTTCGTCATCGCTCCCATATCTACGCGCAAGGGCACCCTACATAAAAAGTCCTTGTTTCATATCGTACCTTATTGTATAGATCAAGTAAATAAAATAACCAGTTGAACGAGAAGTAAAGAGAAAAACAGGGAACAGACAAGAACTTTAGTTCTATTATCATGTTCTGACTGACCGCCTTTAACTGTATTTTTGGTTGTTTTGTTTTTATAGCATATCAACCTCGGCAGGTCATTTATTGCCAACTAAATTTTATTTATTTATTGCTGGTAATACCTTTTTCTTTCAACAATTTATTGTTGTTTTTTATATAAGTTTTGTGTCTAGTAATACATTTTTCTTTTCGAGTATCAAGATTCATTGGGATTTGTTTTTAAGGGCAGGGTCTTCAAGTCCTACCCTTGTTATTTAACCCATAACTGGAGGGAAGGGACGAATTAATACCTTTCCCAAGGGTACCAGTGCTTAAGTGAATGCAGAGGATTCAACTGGAATTCGAACTCGGCTCACCGATTTCTCTTTCCGGGCCGATATCCACTGCACCACAACGCACATCCGTCACTAAACGCTTACAGCACCGGGTATTCCCAAGCGGTCACCCATCTAAGTCCTGACCAAACTCAACGTTGCTTAACGTCGGTGATCGAGCGAGAACCGGTGTATTCAATGTGATAGGCCGTAAGCCTCTAACTGAATGGACTGCAGGGCTTGAAAGCAAGAAAATAAAAACGATTCCTTTGGGTTGGCGCTCATACATACTTTTGCCTGAGAAAAATAAAATACAGAGAGGTAGTCGGGGAACAAATGCCAGAGACTGCACAAAATTCATTGCACTAGAGGGACGGATTGGTGGTCACCACCGAGGCCAGCGTAACCGACGGTTGCTAGGGCTGAACAATTTTTGACTCTGGTCTGAACATACTCGGCCCAGTGTCATATCAAGTCTCAGTAGAGAGACGAGGTAAATATCCATACATACTTTTGCTCTCTTCTTTTTTGTTGAAAATGATGTAAATTGTGACGTGTCCGTTTTTTTTCTATATCAAGTAACCGAATATGCGTCAATCTGAACACTGAATAGGCATTCACTCTGTTATAAGGGCATTTATACATTAAAGAGATAATTGGTGCCAATGAGGATATGTAGCTCCTTCTGGCTGTTTTTAATTTCTTAATTTTCTGTATGAGGAAGTTTATAATTTGTATTCGTAATTTCTAATTAAGAATAATTAAATTAAATTGCGTTTGAATTAGCTTAGTTGGCTCGGCTAAACTCATGTGTGGTAAATATATAAGACAACTAAAATATATATATATATTAACGTTTCTCTGATCAAAAAACGTCTTCAGAAAATGGATTTTATTTCAACTAAACCAATATTAATGAGATAGAATCGTTTCACTTTGATTATATTAACATTGTTTTCTACGTGTGTAATTTTTTTTGTTTTTTGGTTTTTCAAATTTTTTTACGATAATGTCCCTCCTATATATCTAGTAGAGCCACAAAAGGTAGAGAGTTACACAGTTTATGAGAAAATGTCAAGAAGATTATCCGTTACGTCTAGATTTGAACATGCTGTGGTTATTGGGAACTATCTTCCTGAGATACGATTCCAAAATGTAGCGGTTTGTGAGAAGCTCTTGGAGTGGAACTAATATCTTACCAAAACTTCTTTTACGTACCATGTCCATTCAGGAGATAGGTGATCACGGCTCTTCACATTTTCCTTTTCTTTGTTGTTCTTAATATATTTTGTTCTGTTATTTCTTCCAAACCCTCTTCTGCCATTCATAAGGTTGTTGGATAAAATATGCGTGACAGGGTTAATCTCGGCTGGGAAGGTTAGCACTGCTAAAACTAAGGAATGCATATCGTCCCCACACTTCCCATAGAAATAGCAATAGGGCAGCAAAAAGCTTGCAACATTTTGTCTGTGGGGAAAGGGTTGTCGGGTGGAAATAATTAACTAACCACAAGGTCACGTGCGATAAGCCAAAATCTTTCCAAAAACCATTTTGGTTTCTTTGACACAGCCATTTCAAAAAATTGGTAGGAATATTGCGGAATAAACAGCTCTTGGCTTGTGAAAATTCTTTAAGTATATGTCTAACATATTTCATAGCAACATTAACTTTGTTCAACAAAATAGTTTTTAATTCATTTCACCTCAAGCAAGGCAATAAAGCCACTATATTATTCTAATGTCTGTATAAACTGGGTATTATAATTTTATATTATAGTTTTTTCAAATTATATTTTACTTATTTCAACTCGCGTTTTATGTATCTATTCAATAGCTTTAAGATGTTTCATATTCCACTTTGTTTCAGCACCAGTTATTTTTTTTAAAAACAAATAATAGACTGAAGAAACCTGGTCGTGTATTGACCGCGGAAAAATAGTAGTTCATGGTACTTTCTATGTATTTTATTCTGAGGTCGCTAGCTTTTTTTATTTTTTTTATTTTCTTGATAAAACAGTATTTTCCAGGACAAAATTGAGATCACAAAGGTGCTGTTGACATCCGAATGCATTGAGTTTGGTGCTTAATTTTAAGTTCTTTTTATATTTACACATTATTTTCTTTTACCTTCAGGATGATTCACCGATTGATTTTGTGGGTATTGTTTGCGTCCAAGTTTGTAAGCTCCTATTTCTCTTGTCAAATTAACTGTTTAATATTAAAATACATTTTAAATGGTTTGTCTTTTTAGTGATTTGGATATATTCACAAATTTGACCTTTTCAAAATATTATCAAATAAATGAATTGACAAATACTGGTTTAAAATATAACTAGGTAGATATGAACAGACTGCGATAGAGAGTTGATTTTCTAAGCGTAGCTTAGATGTTACACAAGGCCGAAATTATGGGACACCCAGTGAGTATTGAACTCATTACTCAGCTGTAAAAATTCTAGCGAGACAAGCATGCTACCCATTACACCACCACGAGGTGCTCTTTTTTCTAAGCGTAGCTTAGATGTGGCACAAGGCCGAACGTAAGGGACGCCCAGTGAGGACCGAACTTACTACTCAATTGTAATGATTCTAGCGAGACAAGCTTGCTAACCATTACACCACCTCAAGGTTCCCAGACTGCGTTAGATAGATAGATAGATAGATAGATAGATAGATAGATAGATAGATAGATAGATAGATAGATATGGACTGCCTGAAACAGATAGATAGATAGATAGATAGATAGATAGATAGATAGATAGATAGATAGATAGATAGGACTGTCTGAAACAGATAGATAGATAGATAGATAGATAGATAGATAGATAGATAGATAGATATGAACTGTCTGAAACAGATAGATAGATAGATAGATAGATAGATAGATAGATAGATAGATAGATAGATAGATATAGTCACCCGAATGACATACGGACTTTTACTTGATTAAAAAAAAGAAACTTTTGGGGTCTCACGATACTTGTTCATCGAAGAAGACGGTCAAAATTAGTTTAATTTTTTTTCTTTGTCAGTTTTTCCTAGATTCTGGATTCCACTCCTTACATACCAACATCTCATTTTTTCTGTTTTCTTTTAAGATTAATTACATCTGCTAATCGGGGCGATGCAGTTCGGTTTAAAATTGGTTGTGCGCGCCTTTACAGGAAAGATCAAGAAAATAGAGGCCAGTTTAATGTGTTTGTACTGACAAAAATGAAATATATCCGAAACTTGATGTTGAAAAAAAAGCTCGATTGAGGTAATTTTTCAATCTGCCCCTAAATATTGTAGTCCTTTTATATTTATCTTCGTGTCTACTAATCAACTTCTGTCTGTTATAATATGTCGTTCTCTTTTAAGCAGTTGGCATTTATCTATCATTCTATTTATATCTACCACACATTACACGCTTCTTTAGCTCTTTATTTATTTATTTCTAACTCGTTACGCTTGCCATTCATCACCGTCAGCTTTATAACCGGGTTTGATGGTAGGGTCGCTTCGCAGCTGGGCACTTGACCAGCTTCTACCATATCTTGGTTGCGTGTCTGTGTATTGGTCTCTGTGAATAATGTTCCATTAAGAATACCAGGGAAACGACAGATCCGGTATGACTGTGTAGATGTATTCATCTTATGTGTAGTTTGTTTTTGATACATAGACCTAACGAATCCCATCCCTCACCGAGTCAGACCACAACTGATGTCCTCCAACTTGAAGGATATCGTAGCTGTTGATTCTATCGGGGGGGGGGGGGGGGAAACCGTCCTCCCTTGCGGTTGACTTCAGTTTTGGAAGTCTTTCACTAAGATGTGTCGTGACATCACCGCTTTGTAGATATTGCCAGTAGTTTAGTCCCACCTGCGGTTTAGACTCCAGCCGTTCGAAATTTGCTGTATTTACCGACATTCGGTTGAACTCTTCACTAGTGAAAGAATCGGAACTCCTACACATAATTCTGTGTCAGAGGTGGTGGACTAAAGTGTGTAGATGTTTCCAAATTCATATATTTCTCTTTTCATCATTCAATCGACAGTTATTTATTTCACTTTCTGTTCATATTTTTTCAATGTTGTCCAAAGGTGATCATGGCTCACCGCAGCTTCCTTTTCTTTATTATCTGTGACTTGCCATAATTTCTTTAAAACATTCTGAAATGGTTTCTTGTCATCTTCTCCACAGAAACAAAAAAAAGATTATGAAACACCCCTAAAATACCATTTTCAGAAACACTCAAATATGCACCACACAGTACAGAAAAAGAAACATCATATGGTTTTACCTACCATTCAAGCAAAAAAGAGCAAAAATATTCATTAAATTTCACCACAAACACTTTCATCATGAAGCACTCTCCACAAGATACACAAGAGTATCGCATTATAAATCAGAAACAATTGCACCGAGAACATGAATTAAATAATAAAAAAGCACAACAAAAAATGACCAACAAATCAACTACTCCAACCAAAGACACCTGTAACCACAGAGCAAAATAAAGAATGACCAGTAAAGGGAAATGGCCTACAAGGCGATATAAAATACAAATTAATGTAAAAATATCAGAAAACACAAGACATTTTAACAAAAGTAAATACGCAAACAGCACAACTTTTTCTAAACATATATGAGAACTTAAAAACAAAAAGAACTGTAAAATACACGAAAGATATAATGGAAAAATAAGGATTACAGCATTATCCAACAACAAAATCACTCAAAACTATAGATGCTGTTTAGAGAACAAAATAGCTAAAATCACCTTCCCAGACCAAGACAAATTACCAAATAAAAGATCTGAAATTATCTCAAAATGCAGACATTAAAATAAATTTCAATACACCACTAATCGAAAACTAAAAACGAATATCTTGTAAAAACAAACATTATCAAGAAAAATGCAAATATATGCGGTGCATGCAGCACAAATAACGTAGTAAATTCTAAATAAAGTCAATACTTTAAACAAAATAAATAAATAACATGACCAAACCCACCAACATAAAAAGTAAAAATAGATGATAATCAATTAAATAAAATTAATTAAGGAAATAAATATTAAATAACTTAAAGAAACTGTAAGAATGTATGAATAACCACAACTAAGTAATAACAACCAATAGAGAAGAAAGGAATAAATATAAATTTTCGTAAATTAAAAAAGTAATAAATGCATAATGATTTAAATGCTAACAGATAAGCCTCTCCCCTTTTTGTAAAATAACTGCATTTTGGAACATAATTATTTATATTCATACAGGCATTAAAATAATCTAAACAAACATTTCCGCCTTTCTAAGTTCGTTAGAATAAAACAATAAACCGCAAATAACAGACTTTGCTAACAAAAATATTATAGACCGAAAGATTTACGTTCTATCTAAGAAATCAATCAGACAACTGCTTCTTGGAAATATTCAGATTCAATCCTTCCTCATGTAGATAGAAGTGAAGAGACTGGGTTAGATAGATAGATAGATAGATAGATAGATAGATAGATAGATAGATAGATAGATAGATAGTGATTTTCTAAGCGCCGCTTAGATGTGGCACAAGGCTGAGAGTAAGGGACACTCAGTGAAGATCGAATTCACTACTCAATTGTAATGATTCTAGCGAGACAAGCTTGCTAACCATTACACAACCACGAAGTGCCCAGATAGATCGATAGATAGATTTGAACAGACTGGAATAGATAGATAGATAGATAGATAGATAGATAGATAGATAGATAGATAGATAGATAGATAGATAGATTAACTTTGTGTGACGTAGACCAACTATAGTGGGACAACCAGAGAGTAAAATAGCCAAACGATTTTACATATCTCTGGGAAACGATTTTACATATCTCTTCATGGTCGGCGTCTCTGACTCTTCTAGAACGACACACATACGCTATCTAATAAACTTTTCACTATTTTTATACCTTATTTTGAGAAGAAATCATTTTCCTCACTCACCTGTAGATTTTAGGGCAAAATATTTTCTTATGCAGAAGAATATTTTCAATATCTCCAGCGAAAAATGGATATTGAAAGGAGAACAGGAAGTGCGGGAAAAGCAGCACCATATTATGGCCGCGATAATGTTTTGCCGGAGGAGAACTATCTGATTGTTTGTCAGTGCGTATGAATACATTTCCGGTAGAGGATACGAATTTCCAATATGGAGGCTATGTTAATTGTCTTCTAGTACCGTTTTCGGTTCAGTGTACAGAGTGTTTTTCTTTTTAAGCCTCTCTATAAAAGAAGGCTGTCTATGAAAGTTAAAACTGTTTTAAAATGTCTTTGGAACTATTTGACAATACATTGTTTTGCAAAAGTAATTCTGCTGTAATCTGCGCATGTGTTTACTAAATATGTGTTTACTATAATATTTTTGATAACTGCATCTTCTTGAGGAGATGATATTTTTCTTCTGACTATCTTTTTATCCTCTTTTCAAATATTACTGGTTACTACTTAAATAAACTGGTCCACTTGTAAAAATGTTTTAAAGGAAATAATTTTTGCAAATGTGCATTCTATATACGTTCCTTAGGCCGCGATATTTTTTTTTCGTCAATTCAGAAGTGGAGTCATGTATGTAATATTGATGTAGTGTCAAATCGATCACTGACTTTTACAATGTTGTTGGACAAATATGTTTTGAGTACAAAAACAAACTTTTTGGCGAGGGGCTAATAAAAATTATTTTAAACAAAGAATAAACTGACATATATATCTAAACTTATTTATAAATGGAACTTTGTGTGTGTGTGTGTGTGTGTGTGTGTGTGTGTGTGTGTGTGTGTGTGTGTGTCCGTTACCTATAGACTCCAAAACGGCTGAACCGTTTTCTTGAAAATTTACACAGTTGTACTATAAGCGTCTGCGAGTGTTTTTAGCTAGGTTTTGTGTCGAGGTACCCCTGATAAATATCGAAAATCGATTATAGAAGGAGTGGTCCGATTTTAATCAAATTTGATACACTCATAGACAAAGACATAAGAAATGATATTCAGAAGTTTCATAGTTGCAGTTCTTACAATAGTGCAGAAAATCCATAATATATATATATATATATATATATATATATATATAAGGCAAGATGTTTGTGTGTGTGTCTGTTTATCTGTCTGCATGTTCTTTATACAAGTCCACAATTTTTATCCGATTCTCACCAAACTTCACACAAATATTCTTTAGGCTGAGTCTGAGCTCCAGGACTATGGATTAGTTTTAAAGCTTTCATTACACCCGAGCAACGCCGGGCTATACTGCTAGTTTAATTAAAGAACAAAAAATGACATAATTTAATGAACTATGTATCCGTTTATTATTCTGTTAAGGTGAATACTTATTAATTGTTTCCGTAAGTGCTTCCTAAAAATCCCATGCAAAATTTTTTTTAAATGTTGAAAAATAAAAGAAATATGCAGATATAAATTATGTTAGTTCCCATTGATAACACTTAAGATTTGTAAAGAAAGGCTAAGACCATTCTTCTTTTGTTATCTGCCCTGTCTTTTCAGGGCGTAGGCAATCATGGCTTTCCACATCTCCCTATCCCTGATGGCTCTTAGCAAGCTTTCTCTTGTTACACCACGCAACCCTCGTTCCGTCATTCACCTGATTATTTCCTTCAAATATGTTATCCGGTTCTTTCCCTTATCTCTTTTTTCCTCTATCTGACCTGTTAGTATCTGGTTCTCCAAGCCCTCCTTTCTCATTTCATGTCCTAGGAACTTTAGGTGTCTCTTCCTGATGCTCAGTATTAATTTCCTTTTCGTTTCCATCCTTTCCAAAATCTCATCGATCCATGATATTCGCAGCATCCGTCTGTAGAACCACATTTCAGCTGCTTCAAGTTTTTCTTTCATCTTTGATGATATTGTCCAGCATTCACTGCCACACTGAAGAACTGACAACAACAGCAATCCAGTACTTTCTTCTTTGTTTCTAGCAAAATTGTCCTGTTTTATAATACTTTACTCAACTTCTGGAATGCTTCCTTTGCCATGGCAGTTCGCCTTCGGATCTCTGTATCGCACTTTCCGTCTTCTATTATAACACTTCCCAGGTATTTAAATGTTTGTACCTGCTTGATTTTGGTATCCCTGACTTGTATTTGGCATTTTGGGCTGCCCTTTTTACTGATACCATTACAGATTTAAAACTCAGGTGTTATTCTTGTAGTGGGAGAAGACCGGTAACTTGTTATCACATTCTTTATTTTGTTCTGGCCATATTTACTGTAATTACTGAATAATCAATTTTACTCTACGAACTCTCTCTTGTTGGGCTCTCTGCCTCCGGGCGGAGAGAAACCCAGGCGAGGCTCTGCCGAAGAGCAGAGTCTCTTTGGGGGACTAGAGTCAGGATCCACACCCTATCTTATGCAAGGTCTATGAGAAACTTTTGCCTGAGGTCGGAATTCCCACATTAAATAACTTTTGCAACAGTGGCCTCAGTGGGTAGGTTTCTGGTAAATCCCCTCATCAGTCGATTTAGCTGATTATGATTTTTCACTGCATATCCTCTTCTATCCGTACATTTCTGCTTCCATCTCTCTTCCTCTGTCTTCCTCACTATTTACTGTCCAAAAGTATTAGGACAAGAACTATTTAATCTTTTATGAGGCACAAAATAATGTTTAAAATCATCCCTGTCCTAACACTTTTGCACACTACCGGTAGTGTGCAAAAGTATTAAAACAGGAGTGATTTTCCTAAAAAACTGGCTGAAATTCAAATACACGGTGAAAAGCCAAACCTTTGTAAGAATTATTTAACTAAAAAGGAAAAGGAAGAAGGACTTCGGAATTTGAATTGGCCTCACAAAGCCCTGATCTGAATCCTATTGAACATCTATGGGATATTTTGGATAAAAAAAAAATGATAATTTTAATGTTACTTTGCAAGACACTCTTTGGGAACAAATACAAGCTGCTTGGTAGGAGATACCATTAGATACATTGAAGAAGTTTGTGATGTCAATGCCTCACAGAATGAAGGCTGTGATCAAAGTAAAGGTTATTATACTAAATATTAAATTTATTTTGTAACAAGCATTTTTCTCTTGTTAAAGCATTTGTTGAGTAAATCAAATAAAATTAAAATTACTTTAATTAAATTGTTTATTAGAGATTAAATTACGTCACTTGCCATTTTCCATATTTTACCCAGACTTTTCATTTGATAAAGGTTACTTTGAAAAAATGACATGGCCAAGTGGATAAGAACGTTGGTTGAAGTAATATACTGACTTAAACGAAAGAGTTGTGAGTTCTTCTGTTGCCACAGAAGAGGTGAACTAAATTCAGTCAATCAGTTAAGTGCCATACATGATACACGCTTTGGGTGATCATGTCTCTTTCGAGACATGACTGACTGGGCCGAAGATTATCCGTAGTAGGTTGCCATTGCTTTCTGCGGTAGACTGGTCGCCAGCCAAGGCTACAGAACACAATCTAGCCTATTATTTAATTCATAACTGGAAATAAGAGGTGGATTAATACCTTTCTCAAGGGAATTCGAATTCCGAGCCGATATCCACTGCACCACAACGCACAGAGTTGAATTACTCAAGGGAAATAACTAAAACGGAGATATCCAGAAAAAAATATGGTCCGCTGAGCTAGAACAATCTACCCCACCATAGACGAAATAAAGGTTTCAATTCGAAATTGCAACGCATATTATCTGAAGAAGGCCGAAACATCATGAATATGACAATGAAGATGAGGACAACAGTCCAAATGGTGAAAACAGTTGCAATATCTCATCGCAAAAATATAGATGTTATTATCATATATGTTTTTTGAGAGTATGGTTCATTCGGTACAAGGCCAGGGAGCCACTCACAGTAGCGGGTTACGTTAAAGGTTAGTTTATTATATAGTGGGGGAAATAACGGTTGACTCTAGACTTGAACAGATAAAGATTTTAGTGATCGGGGAAACATCTTCTTGGGAGTTTGTTTCAAAGGGCCGTGGTTTTTTATAACCGTTACACATGACATTCCATATATATATATATATATGGAAACTGACAGATCATCATTTAGTCAGGTTTGAAACCCGACCGAATTGATATTCTACCTCTGAGCTATGGGCGCTCGGTAGAAGAAAGCAGACTTTTAGCGTATGATATACCATGGAAACATACGCCAATAACTGAGAATGTTCTAATTCATTACTATAGCCTTTACATGTATTTTTTGGTTTTTTTTTTTTTTGGTTTTTTTTTTTTGTTATGTGGGGATCATGAAGAAATCATGAAACTGGATGTATGAAAAAATTAGGTTACATCGCCTGCAAGTAATGGATCGTCTATTTTTGGAAGATACTTTTAATTTATGATATGTAAAAAAGTTGTCTGATTAGTGCTTATGAATGGATGGGTATTAATATTACTTCTGGATATTTTTTCGTAATAGTATATGTTCGTTTTTATTAGAGGGGTAGTTTTTAAAATCAAAGTTACGGCGTGTTTTATTTCTACGTTTTACTAAAGAGTTCCATGGGTTAAATAATAATAATAAACCAACAAGAAATTTGATAAACACACACATATACGCACACCTTTCTCATTTCCTTCCACAAGCATCAACACACACAGAGTCTACCAGAGGGACACGCAAATGAATTCAAACGCAAGCACACACATTCACGCAGTCACACACTCTCTAACTTCAAAATAAACATATTTGTGAGATCTACCTGATCAACAAATAATAAACATATTTTCTCAAAAGACTTTTCTGATAAAGCCTAAATAAAAGTGAATAAAAGGTTTTCTTATTTGCTTCTTATTTTATCATTTTCTCAAATTTAATCCATATTTGTTATATACATAATAAAAGATTTAAATTGCAATAATTGTCTCATTCTTCCATTTAGGCACAATAGAATTGTTTTTGATTTGACAAAGCACTAACCTTTTCCCTCCTACCTACCACTAAAAACACAATGGTCAAGCCACATTCCTCCCACTACCATAAAAGAAATTACTACTAAGATTCCGCCAGTTTGACCCTATAATAGCCAACATTCCCCCAGCCCTTCCTTTACTAACTCCTGCCTACAGCATTAGAATTTTTCCTCATTCTTTGATTAAACGGGGTTGACAATGCATGTCTTAAGCTAACATGTTAAAAATAGCTATTCCCCCTCTAAACTTTATCTGAATTTATATATATATATATATATATAACACAGAACAATATATATATTCCATTTTTAAACGAGTTATTTCGAGTAGCGAAATAACTCGTTTAAAAATGGAAAATATTCAAAAGTACTACGATATAATTGTATCGAACACTTTTTTATACAAATGTGTACTGGTCTAATCTTATTATGACCAAAAACTAAGTATTAAACAATCCTCAGCTATTGAGCGTGTATAATGATAATATACACGCTAAAAAGTCTGCCTCCTTTTACCGAGCGCACATAGCTCAGAGGTAGAATCGCTGACTGACACTAATTCGGTCGTGTTTCAATCCTGGGTAAAAAGCAATCGGATGTCTAAACGTACTGATGAGCTGTGATACCGATCTGTCTTCGGATAACTATATATATATATTGTGTATTTGGGCAGCAATCTCTCTTTTGTGTCGGTTTCATTGAAAATGACAGACAAGGTATTATCATTAATTTTTTTATATAATTTTTTATGTGTTCATATGCTTTTTTTTTTTTTTTCAGAATTCAAATTTTATCGGAAAATTTCATGTTTTGCTTTCCCGAGTAACTAATTATGTGCAGTCATAATGTGTATAAATGATAATACTTTGTCATTTTTAATGAAGCTTGCATATGTGTGTATGCGTGCGTGCGTGCGTGCGTGCGTGCGTGCGTGCGTGCGTGTGTGTGTACTCTCACGCCTGTTTTCTGTTTAACTTTTATTTTTCCCAACCTTTGTTATTTCAAACTCCATCTCATCTCTCCCACTTTCGAAGTCAAATTAACCTGCACTTTTATTTTATTCCGAAATTTAGCTCGTCGGTATATCTATCTATCTATCTATCTATCTATCTATCTATCTATCTATCTATCTATCTATCTATCTATCTCAGTCTGTTCATATCTATCTATCTGTTCCATGTTTTCTCTTCTTTCTTTATTTGCCTTTTCAATGGAGTATATTGGCTGGGAACAATTCTTTCTAACTTTCTTCCGAAAATTCATTAAATATATTTGTATTTTGTTTTTTAATATTCTTATCTTTTCTGGAATTTTTTCCTTGTTACTTTCTTCTTTCTTTTACGGGTCAAGTCTTAAACATGCAGATGGGTGCGGCTCATTCTCGCTTGAAACTTAGACGCTCGTTTGAACTAACATTGGTTTCATCAGCACCGACGAAGTTTGGCATGAGTAACAACACGAAATTCGTATTTTCAGCCTAAATCTCACGATATGAGTCATGCTTTGTAAAAACTGAAATGAAACCCTGATCTTGGAATGTCAACCCGTTGTCATAGCTCCCTGTCTGGCAAATCTTCAAGAATAAGGAGATTAGGTCCTGCTGATGTGGATATATGTCAATCTGCGTTAAGCTTAATAAACAATTATCTACATGTCTTTCTCTTCATTTTTTGTCTTTCTTTCCTTTTTTCTTTTATCTTTTATCTCCTTTTCTGTTTGTTTTTTTTTCCTGGGGGGGGGGGGGGGAGGTAATTATTTTCTAAGTTTTCCTCGCATTTTTTTCTGTCATGATTTTTTTTACTTTCTGTCTTTTTCCTATTTCATATATATATATATATATATATATATATACTACCGGCAATAATTATTAGGCAACCCCAGGTTTTTAAAAAAAATGATGTATTTCATCCTATTTTTAGTATTTATTGCCAAGTAGATAATTCTAAATGAAAATAGTATTTTTTTTTTTTTGTTATTACTTTGTAAAATTTTACAAGGCAGCCAGGAAGCCTTTGCTTCGGCCAGCCAATAAGAGAAGAGACTAGCATGGGGAAGAGAGCACAAAAACTGGACACCAGAACAGTTCATTTGATGCACATGTTATTGAGAAGTATTTTTTTTTTTTTTTTATAAGCGTTTCACCCCGAGCAAGGCATGTCACTGCCACTACTGTGCAGGGGGCTACGTAGAGTGGAGAAAGGCTGGTTAAATATAGGAAATAACAGAGGGTGGGTGATAGGCGGGTGAGGATACCGAGAATGAGGGTTGGGTAGATGAGAGTGTTGTGAGAATAGTTGGGAGTTAGTGTGATAGGAGGTGTCTATTGACCCTACATTTAAACACCTGGAGATTGTAACTGTCGGGAAAGCAGACTTGTGGAAGGGAGTTCCACAGGCGGGAAGCGCGAGAAAAGAAGCTGTTGGAGTAGAATTTACGGTTACATCTTATTTGTTTAACTGTAAAAGGGTGGGACCTAGTTGCTAATCTAGTATCTCGTGTAAATTCGTGCTTGGGCGGCACCAGTGATCTAAGCTCATCGGAGCAGAAGCCATGAAAGTACTTGTAGAAGAGGCACAGGGAAGCTACATCACGCCGGTGTGAGAGCGGCTGCAGCCGGTCTGCCAAGTCAGTATCAACCACGTTACAGATCCTCCTTTGTATTTTGTCAAGAAGCCCAAGGAGAGCAGCAGGGGCACCCGACCAGATATGACCAGATTTTGTCAAGAAGCCCATTACAAAAGAACTATTCTATTTCTATTTTCATTTAGAATTATCTACTTGGCAATAAATACTAAAAATAGTATGAAATACATCATTTTCTTTAAAAAACTAGGGTGGCCTAATAATTATGACTAGTATGTACACACACACACACATATATATATATATATATATATATATAATTTTGGTCTTTTTATGTTTCCTCTCAGATATTTGTTTATTCTTTATCTAGTGTTAGTCTTTCTTTTACTTTTTTACTACTGTCCAATCAATACAAATTCTAAGAACCACTTTAGATATAGGGTTACTAAATGAATGTGTTGTAAAGGCGTACAAGGAGAGAGCAAGGAGGGATATATTATGGGAATATGTAAGATAGATAACAGTTGCTTCTAGAATTGAAGAGGTTAAGATTGTGGCGATCGGGGAAGCATTCACTCTCGTGACTCTACCATAATGCAAAAGTTATGGGGAAGAAGATGTCTAAGAAGAACT
>JBBBDQ010001396.1:0-15000 GCA_037127315.1 Ascarosepion bandense | reverse complement strand
CTCACTCTTTTCTAATTAATCTTTCTACATTTATGTAACCCCCTGCACATCAGTGGCGTTTCTGCCTTGCTCGGGGTGAAATGATTAAAAAAAAAAAAAAAAAATATATATGATTCATGTTTTTGTTAGAATATGTAAATAACCAATACAAAATTGTACAATTTGTTTCAACATTAAAAAAGACAATGTTTCAGATAGATAGATAGATAATAGATCTACTGCTCCTTTCTAACTAGTTTGTACTTCTTACTCTTTTCTAATTAATCTTTTTACAGTTATGTAGCCCCCAGCTCATCAGTGGCATTTCTGCCTTGCTCTGGGTGAAATGATTAAAAAAAAAAAAGATAGAAATACACCACGGTCTTTACTATAATAGAGAGGATTACTGAGTATAAAATACTCTTCGAAATTGAAGCCGTGTACATTCAATAATATATATATATATATATATATATATATATATATATATATATATATATATATACGGGTATTTATCCTACTCCCTACTAATTGTGGCACAAGTTCGGTTTTAATGTGGTAACCTAAGCGCATGCACACAGCCAGCTGGTCAAAATTTACCCAGCTCCTGCATACACGATGACTGGGTACTAAGCTTGCGTTAGCTGGTCATATCTGGTTATGATTCTTCGTCAAAAGACTAAAAAACGATATATATATATATATATATATATATATATATATATATTCGTGATGTCATCTTAACACCATCTGGACTTCACAATGATTCTTCCAGTTTCCTACCTATCGTCCCAGTTGAATTCGTCAATCCACCTTCCCCCTTGTTAGCGGCTGAATATATGAAGGTTGTTTTGGACAGGAGCTATGCAACTTTTGCTCAAATCGTTTGGTTCATTGCGTTTAACACTGAATTCGTTGGTTAAAAGAACGATCATGTATTTTTCGTCGACATTATTTATGGTTGTTTTTTCATGAAGTCAAGTGATCGCTATCACATCATTTCCACTTTTTATTAAGACCAGCGATATTGTTCTTTCAATATTACCCCGTTGTTACAATGCCTAAAAATTCCGTATCTTGACAAAGACGTATTTCTTATAAATTCTATCTTGATATGGGACACAGATCGGCGAGATGAAGTCGTCAGTTTATCTTTATCAGAAAAGCATCAGAATTGTCCGGGGTCTTCATCAAATCTCTTTACAGTTAGGTAGTAGCTGCCAAACATTTTTTGCAATTTACAATGTTTTTTTATCTTTTTCAAACGCTGAGAGTATTTTATTTTTCTCTTTGTCAATCAACCTTACGATTCTTCATTCTCGCAACTTAGGTATTAATTGGAAACTTTGAAATTCAGGACATTTTATACAAATGTGTACTATTTTTCTTACATATGCGCTGAACGAATTATCTTTAATCCTACTTGCGCAGATAGGTTTTGCTATCATTCAGAAAATAAAGATTTAAGCTCCAATAAGTATTTATTTTATAAATCGATGAAACGTGAAGTGGCAATAATAATATATACACACATACAATGTGGTTCAAAAGTAGGGGAACAGTCAGTCAGTTAAGTGCCATACGTGAAACACGCTTGGGCGATCATGTCTCGAAAGAAACATGACTGACTGGGCAGAAGATTATCCCGCAATTATAGCCATTGCTTTCTGCGGTAGACTGGTTGCTGACCAAGGCTATAGAAGCCAATCTGTCCTGCTATTTAACCCATAACAGGAAGGAAGAGACGGATTAATACCTTTCCCAAGGGTATTTGCGCGTAAGTGAATGCAATGAATTCAGCTGGAATTCGAACTCGGCTCTCCGATTTCTTGTTCCGAGCCGGTATCCACTGGACCACCACGCACATCCTAGGTGAACAGTAAATAACATTTATTTTGAGAATACATATGCATTTATATTTACCAATACAATTATTACACTGACAATTACATTTTATTGTGAACAATAATAGACAAGCGCTATAACCTTTGCCCTTGAGTATTCTTCAAAAGAAGTCCATAGGGGTCAAGTCAGAGCAATGTTCTGGCCAATCAATTGAACCTTTACAGCCAATTCATTTCAAAGAAAATGTTTCATCAAATCATCACGACTGCTCTTGAATAATGTGGATGGGCACCATTTTGTTGGAAATAAAAGTCACTGAAATTAGACTGTCCACCTACTTGTGGACCACCCTGTATATATGCAAATATAAATATATAGATGTGTGTGTGTGTGTGTGTGTGTGTGTGTGTGTGTGTGATTGCACACATTCAAGCTGGTGCCAGCTGAGTAAATATCTATGAAATTAAACCAGAGTAAAATTTTTTACCAACTCGCAGAAACATTTCATTGGTGTCAAAGAAGTGTCACTTGACCTGAAATTTTAGAAATATATTTTAAATTCTGAAATCGTTTTTTTAAGTAAAAAGAGACTTTAAGACAACTTCTATTTTTGGGGTGGAATCAAGAATTTAATAACTTGAAAAAAAAAAACAACTCTTAAAGCAGACACACACACCACACACACACACACACACAAATACAAATACACACATACACACGGACGTACACACCCACACTTATATATATATATATATATGTGTGTGTGTGTGTGTGTGTGTGTGTGTGTGTGTGCGCGCGCGCGCGCATAATAGCGCATAGTGGGCGTTGTGAATTATATTTGCATATATATATATATATGTGTGTCTCTGTGTGTGTGTGTGTGTGTGTGTGTGTGTGTGCGTATTATATTGGAAATACGTATAAGATGTACAGAAATTGTATTAAATCATATTTATTGAGTATATTGGAGAATATATATATATACCGACCATAAGCTTCGGACCACTTAGATTTATTCTCTAAGAGAAAGAAATAACACATTTTATGTCTTCGAAGAATAAATATAGATATATTTCATTGTTGCTCACAATTGTCCAAAATTAAAACCAAAATTAACATAGAATAATTTCAAGTTTAATTGAAGTTTATTCATATTTTCTTTTCATCAAAGAAACCATCACGGGCCTTTATTACTTGGCATTCTTTCTAAAAAATTATAAAAATAATTTGGTGAAAGTGATTTCCAAGCATCCTGCAAGCATTTCAACAACATTTGTTCATTTTTAGGAAGTTTATTTCGAACTGTACGATCAATTTCATCCCTTATTCTCCTTCTTTAATAGTGGTTTCTTAACTGCTACACAGCTTTTAAGCCCAGCAGAATGAAGTCGTTTCTTAACAGTAGTAACAGATACTGGATGTTGCCGAGTAGAATTCATTTCAATTTTTAAATCCGGTTTTTCTTCTATTCCTCTTGCTAGATATGATCAAGTGCCTATCCTCTACAATATATGTTAGTCTGGGCCTACCAGATCTTTTTCTATCAATATTTAACTCAGTTTCACGAAGTCGTTGAAGGCAATAATGCGCGCCAGTTTTGATAGGCTTAATTTTTTAGCGATAACACGTTCAGGATATCCTTCTTTCGAAAAAATTTCAACCTGAGCTCTTTTTTTAATGCTAATCTGTTTCTTTCTTGCCATTTATACCGTAGTAATATGGTTTACAAAAATAAATTATACTATAATTATAGTATCTGAATAAATCTGAATTTTCGGCAAAAACTTCATCAAAATAAAAGGAGTCAAGTAGCAAACTAAGTAAATGTTTACTTTAAAGTTGAAAATAATACTTTTTTTACTTGGCATCTGCATAAGAATAACAAAAATACAAACTCGGCGAATTTGATTCTGCTAAAAACGTTTGGGTGGTCCCAAACTTATGGTCGGTAGTGTATATATATGCATTTTTTAAATATTTCGATCTACGATGTATTTGTGTATCTACTCTTGTATTTCAACGAGGATAACCGATTCTATAGCTGAAGCATACCACTTTATCAATTCGGGTATGTGCATATATATATATATATATATATATCACATGTAAATTCAATATTTTAATTTGAATATAGCTTTTTCTACAGGCCCTTTAAAAGCCTACTTCATCAGCTCCGATTAGGAGATTTAATAACATGGAGAAATTGTAGACTTTGAAAAAACTGTAGCTAGTCACGATATCTACTCATCGTTCATTCAGTAATGAATTTGAACACTCTCTGGTATGAGCGTGTATTTACATTGTATATAACACGCTAAAGTCCACTTTCCTTTACCGAGCGTCTATAGCTTTGAGGTAGAATCCTCGACTAATGTCAATTCGGTCGGGTTTCAATCCTAGCTGGAAGCAATCGGTTATTTTTAAAATCGATTTTTCTGCTTTTTTTTTTTTTACTTAAAGTAAAACATGTTTGTTTTAAATCAGTTTAACTATACTTTCACTCAGCTAATATTTTTCAAATAAAGTTTCAGAAAAGAATATTTTATTGTTGGAAGATATTTTAATAAAGAAAATTATATTGCGATGAAAGAGGGTTAAAAAGGGCGGTAATCAACTATTTTTTTTAAATTAAAGCATCGATTCCAATCAATATAATTTCTGTTTGTGAAATACACAACAGAGTATTTTGTTGACTGTGAATAGTAAATGTAAGCTTTTTGCTCTCAACTAAAGCTTCAAGAAAGCAGTTTCATTTATAAATATTATTTTAAAACTTAAATATCAAGAAAAATGTATATTTCCACGTATAAGATGACCTATAGATATATATATTTCGACGTATAAAGCGACCTATAGATTAAATTAGACTCAAAATCTAGGTAAATTTTCTGTATTTTATTTGGTATTTGTGGTATAAGACGACCAACTGAGACTCATATTAGTTAGTTAAATGCCATACAGGATACACGCTTTGGGCCATCATGTATCGAAAAAGACATTACTGACTGGGCAGAAGATTATCCCGCATTAGCTTGCCATTACTTTCTGCGGTAGACTGATCGCCAGCCAAGGCTATAGAACTTAATCTGTCCTATTATTTAACCAATAACTGGATGGAAGAGACGGATAAATACCTTTCCCAAGAGTATTTGTGCGTAAATTAATGCAATGCAAGGAATTCGAACTCGGTTTCCCGATCTCTCGTTCCAAGTCGATATCCACTGCACCATAGCGCACATCACTAAACTGTAAATGACTATGTTTTTGGCGTGCTTTTTGCATCATAGAAATTTTGAAGAGTTTTAATAATGTATATGGGTGTTTTAATTTTTTTTTCTGTATTAAAAAATAACACTTTTAAATTATTTTAAATGATTTTTTTATTAACACCAAAAAAAGTGTAATGTATGTTATTGTATGTAATGTATTGTTACTGTATGTAATGTATATTATTGAAAAAAAAAGTTGTGCATGTTATCCTAAATGTTGTTACTAATTAACACCACAATTATGATAAATTATATACCCGTCTCATCAAAAAAATGTGTAATTTCCGGTCTGATGAGACGGGTAACAAAAATATATACGTCGAAATAAATTATAGTTTAGAACCGTTTTCGATGATGCGTTGAAGCTTTCCATCATGTATATCACATTACTGTGGATAGTACACACTGAGCTCTCTGTATGAATCTATCTCCTTAATATTGTCTATTAAAAAGATCGCTTTAGTTTATCTTCTCCTTTTACGGATCTGATATCATTACAAAGCCACGACTAAAGCCACGAATACACAAGAGGTTACTAGGTGTTTTATACAAAATACACAGATAGATAGATAGATAGATAGATAGATAGATAGATAGATAGTGATATGTCCCGGAAAGGGATATATATATGGTTCAAAATAGCCAAGTGGATTTGGCAAATGTAACTGGGTAGGATGTGCGGTGTGGTGCATTAGATATCGGCTCGGAATGAGAAATCGGGGAACTGAGTTCGAATTCCAACCGAATTCATTACATTCACTTACGCGCAAATACCCTTGGGAAAGGTATTAATCCGTCTATTCCTTCCAGTTATGGGTTAAATAACAGGAGAGATTGGGTTCTATAGCCTTGGTCGACAACCAGTCTACCACAGAAAGCAATAGCAACCTACTGCGGGATAATCTTCTGCCCAGTCAGTCATGTTTCTTTCGAGACATGATCGCCCAAGCGTGTATCACGTATGGCACTTAACTGACTGAACCGGGTAGGACAATCTATCAAGTAGAAGTGATGGACTGGTACTTGTTGTAGTCGTATGCAGTATGCTTAGGCGTAGGCTTATGCGTCCCCGCTTTAGTCTGTATTTATGGCTGACACCAGTCAATCATATTACTGTGAGGAGGAACCAAGGTGTATGCATATTCATTACATTAGATAGATAGATAGATAGATAGATAGATAGATAGATAACGCTGCTCTAATTTAACTATAGGGGAAGTAATCGTTATTATTTCATTTTTGAAAAAAATGCCTTACATTTTAATGGTCGATCCCGCTTCATAAAAAAGCAAGTTTCCCAGAGTAACGTTCAATGCTATATATATATATATATATATATATATATATATATATATATATAGACAGAAAATCTAAGCAAGAGCCAACAACCTACCACTATTTCCCTGACGAGCCGTAGGGCGAAACCGTGGTAGGTTGTTGGCTCTTGCTTAGATTTTCTGTCTTTGTTTGCTCTACTTTCGTATTGAATGCTTTAGTGTTTGAGTTTTCGTCTTGGGTTTTCTTTTCTTTCTACGAGTGCTTGGCTTTCTGTTCATGTACTTCGTTTGTTTCTTTTTTTACTTCCCCTTCTTTTCCCTCCGAGTTCTTTCTCGGTGGGTTGTACAAGACGATTCAAATTATAGCTTAATTAATAATAGTTTTCGCAGAGTTTGTTCTGTTACTATTGGTATTGTTATCACTATAGTTAATATTATATATATATATATATATATATATATATGTGTGTGTGTGTGTGTGTGTGTGTGTGTGTGTGTGTGTGTATCTGTGTGTGTGTATAACAGTGAACGTTTATATATATATATATATGGGGTCTTTCTTGCTTTCTTTCTTTCTCTCTTCGTGCTCGTTGTATATGTCTTAAACTGATGGCGTCATTTTAAGCTAGGAATATTACATACATTTTTTCAAAATAAGCTTTCAAAAAAGAGTAAAAACCTGATAAAAAAGAAAATACATTCTCAATGTATCATATTTAATCCTCTTATGAAACTAGACATTTTTGAAACGAAATGTTAGAGAACACATAAGCGCAAGACGAAATCTTCCTTCGTTTGACAGATCAAAGATAACCACTATTTGCGAAGCTGCATTTTGAAATTGGTTCCGAGAAATAAAGTTATTCCAACGCAGAACCTAACCGATGATAGTGCAGAACATTTAGATATTTAATAAGCTTAACTTCGTCTAAGACAAGAAGTCAAAGCAGGCACAAGGGGTCTCGTGGGCCCTACCGAGTATAGGTCATCTCGAATCTATGCTATGGCCCGTTTACTTTACTACATCTCAATTTTCAGAATGTAGTATTTGTATAAAATACAAATTTCGTTGTAACCAAATTATGTACAATAGTTGATCAGATGTAATATAGGTGACCCATTTAACTAGAAAAATTAAAAATAAATAGTGTATCTAATACAAATTGGTATGTCATAAGAGATCATTCTTAACAAATCGACAATGTTTTGTTATAATTTCTAACATTAAATTGAGATTTTTCTAGTTAAAAGTTTAATAATTTTAACACATTCAACATTATAGATCCCCTGCACACCAGTGGTATTAAAACTGACTGGCTCAGGGTGAAATGATTATAAAAAAAAAACTATAGTATTTTTTCGAGACTTGGCATGAGCAAATTTAGACGAAAAAAAATGGCGTCCATATCCGCGAAAATATTTCATCCTTTACTAATCAACTTTGATTAGTTTAATTTGTAATGCACTTAAATGCAGATAGAAAAGAAGTATGTGGATAAAATAGCGTATGTCACAAAGCCCGATGCCCCCATTCAGACCCCCACTCCTGGTCAGAGGATTCGGAGTTAGCACACACCGGTCCTGTAAGAAGTAACGAAGTGGAATGCAGGTGTGAAGTTAATGGTAGGAAAAACTAATCATGAAAATCTGCCTTTAGCATCCCTATTTTAATTTCCTCGGACCAATCATTATGGTTTTAAGCAAATCAATCTTTATAGTTTTAAAAAAGACCATAGTCGATCAGATCTCATCGACTAGTGTCAAAAAATCACAAAGTATTTTCCCACTTTCAACCGCAGCAACAGCTAAAATATAACCAGTAGTGAAAAATGATTATATAATCAAAATGCTGATATTCCACACTACCTAAAACAAAATGTTAGGGAGGAAACTCCTGTCAATACTAGAAAGAGCGATAATAATCAACTTGAGATATCTATATTTTAAAAAAAAACGTTGTAAGAGAAAGATTTTATAGATTTCAATCGATAATATCGTTAGCAGTTTTCTCAATGAATATTGAATATTTCCTGTATGGAAATGGTTAATCACGCCATTATCATTTTAATTAAATCAATCAGGGATCCTTAGCCTCTGTGAAAAACTGATTAATCCCTTCCATAACAGATCCCGCTTGAAATAAACCTAGGATTTTGTTAATATTTGAACTAAGCATATATATACATATTTTAAATAACGTCAAACACTTACTTCAGTTAATGGATTAAGTTCCATCTGGATTTAGATATATACATGGCCGTATCTGACTACCGGGCACGGGTTCGGGCCGATCCGTGCAATCAGTGAAAAACCGGGCAAGGAAAAATGTCTTCGTCAGAAATCAAACCAAACAATTCACGAAGAAAGAAAGAAAGAAAGAAAGAAAGAAAGAAAGAAAGAAAGAAAGAAAAACGAAGAAAACATTCGAATGAACGCAGTAAAAATCTGTTTATCTATTAAATTTGGGAGAAAATACTGGTTATACTCAGTAAGTCCGAACCCGATTTCCTGCTTTCGTTCACGTTCTGTACCTAATTTCCATTGGAATAGCCGAAAAAATCCGCAAAAATCATAGTTTCTTGAAACGGATGACAGTGATGACGTCATCACATTGTCAACTAATAAATCTAAGTGTTTTTTTAGCATCAGCTACGGCCCTATATATATATATATATATATATATATATATCGGTACATTTAGATAAAATTCAATTCGCAGTTTAAGATTACAGTGAAAAGAATAACTGCCAACATACTCTATTGAACAAATGTAGAGGCTCATCCATTGTTCCCTGTTTAGGATGTGGTTTCCGGCTTTCTCTTTTCCAATCTTTTCACTTTTCGTTTTTATTTATTTATTTATTTATTTTTTCAATTGGAGTAGATAGACTGAACTATCGCCCGGTACACACTCCACCCACGTCTATTGAACAGGTGTAGATGCTCATCCCTTGTTCCCTGTTTAGGATGTGGTTTCCGGCTTTCTCTTTTCCAATCTATTCACTCTTACGTAGCCCCATGCGCACCAGTGGCCTTACCGCCTTGCTCGGGGTGATATGATTAAAAAAAAATACTCCCATTTAATTTAGCGCCATTGTAGTTTATGGCAAAAACTTCAAGACGACTGAAATGAAAAAGGTTCTGGGCAGTGTAAAGAATTAATTGAAAATAACTTTAGCAGCGAATCACTAAACTATTTCGTGCTCGAAGACGGATATTCACCTCCTCCTAAATATATCCCCCCCCCACGAATTCACTAAAAGGACAGCATAGTATGAAGAAGAAAAAAGGCCCAAACACTAAATAAAAACTAAGTTTTGTCGGCAAAAAGTTCATGTTATTATTAAGAGACTAGATCAAACTTTTTTTAATTAATTTTTTTAATTTTTAATTCTTTATAGCACGTACCAAATTTTGGTTTAAAATCTTTTTTTCTTTCGTCCGTGATGGACGCAATTTTTACAAGTGTTTGTTACATCAAACGTAATAATATGCAAGCCACTTTTTTGCCAGTGAAAAACACATTTAGAAATTCTTGCAAAAATCAAATAATGGTTGCATTTTGATTAAAACTTCAGAACTTATTCATTAATAACTGTAATCATTTTTAAATAATTATTTTTAGAAAATCTTGGTAAAAATACTTCTTTTTACATATGTTACCCTCCCACCCAACCAATTTGCTGAAATGTTGAGAAATTCGCGAGATTTCGCCCATATAACTAATATTGATTAAATTCAGGAGTCACTGGAAAAACTAATCAGCTGTCTATTTTTTTTAATTAGCCCTTTTTTAGAAAATCAGCTCCGAATTGTGAAAATAAAAACGCAATAAAAGTATGCCATTTTTCATTTAGATAAACTTTTAACTGGTTTTATAAACAATATATATTAAATATATCATAGTCTGAAAAGAAAAAATTTTCAATAAATAATGAATTTTTACAAGATTTGTTTTTATTTTTATTATTTTTTATAATAATTTATAAATTTTCAAAAATCTTTTAAAATGTCCCCCTTCATCGTCCACGCTAGGTTGTTAAAGTAATACGTGAAGACTATATTTACTAATCGAAAATTGAAAAGCTTAATACAAATAATCGAGCCATGCGATTTTTTAAATAATTAAAACGTTTGTGTGCATATTGATGACCCATTTTTTTTACATGGCCGCATGTGATATATATTATTAAAAGGGCACGTGTTTCGTTAATGGGGCTCCTTATAGGAAAAAAACTATATAAAAAATTTTGGCTTGATACAATTCTTTCATCTCGCTTCCGTGTTTTCTACGTTTCAGCATTCAACTGACTTTTCAAATCACCCCTTCAAAATTTAAAGCAAGTTTCCTATTTTAATTACTAGTTTCCTAATTTTGTCAAAAAAAAGTAATTTTGAAATTCACAATCTGTGGAGCTAATTAAGAATATGAAAAAGAAATATTAAAAAGAAATAAATAAATGCTATAATATTTCAGAAATTATTGAGTTACCTCTGTCATGTCATATAATTTCATTCTCTGTTATTAAGTTGTAAAATTGTTTTAAAAGAAAGTTTTTTGTTATTTTAATTTTTATTTTGCATAAAACATTTTTAAACGTAAGGATATGAAGATAAACTAAAATTCTATAAAATATTAGATTATTGCTAAAAATATTGTGTTAAATCTTTAATTTTACTATATAGTTAAAAACCAAAACACGAAGCGTACGATTAAGCTACATAAAATTATATAAAATTCGTCTTCCATACTTAGCATTTTGATGGTTTCTGTTTGTCATGTCAATTATCGTCTCTGATAACATAATGATAACCCTTAATAACAAGGCTAAAGTAATCAAGAAACGCTTTTATAGTGCATTTCAGGCAGTAAGCAATTAATGCTTGTTTCAAATCAGATTAACGTAAGTTTAAATTTCTTAATTTGAATAAATAACGTGTCAGCGAAGTATATTTTATTTTTGCAAGAAATTTTTAAAATCGAGAATTGGCTTTTGTTTACAAAATGTGTCGATCGAGCAAAAATGGCCAAAAAATTGATTTTTTTTTTAGTCTAAAATTTAGATTTCAATCAATATAATTTCGGTTTGAAAGGCACCAGAGTATTTTGCTTACTGGTATTAGTAAATTTAATCTCTTGGCTTTCAATTAAAGCTAAAACTAAAACCTCAAGAAAAAAATTTTATTTTTAAAAATTCAATTTAAAATTAGGTATCGAAAATGAGTGAAGGTAACTGCTTAAATAGGTACTTAGCTGTAAAAGAGAAAAGTCCCAATACGAAGAAATGATAAAACATCAAAATTCTAAGAACATATAATGAATCCTTCCTCTTACCTTAAATTCAGCAAGGGTCTGCAGTGGAATTTGCCCGGCTTTTCTGTTTAGGCGAAAGTTTTAACAACAGCGATAGAATCAGGAGAAGTCGTTTCGCAAAGGCTCGACAAGAGCATGTAAAGTCAACTGAAGTCGTCTAGTGTTTTCTTTGATCTCGAAGCAGCGAAGATGAAAGGTCGCAGATTCGAAGAGTCGTTATATACAGGTGGCGTAATGAAAAGGTCGCCACGAAGGAGTTATTGGATCAGGTACGGCTGGACGGAGATGATCAGAATTTAGCAGACAAATGGCGCCTCGAACGGCCCTCACAAAATGACACGAAATTTGATCTGTCGACAAGAGACATCATGTCTGTTTCGCTCTCTCTAGTCTTTCATCCTCCTCCTCGTTCTCAACAACAACTTGAATGTATTGCGCCATCGGCAGAGAAAGGGCAGTAGGCAATCGAAATACGTCGATGGGAACCAGGTAGTTGCAAGTTGAAAACGATTATGCCCTTTTTCGGCATTTTGGCATTACTGAAAGAATCTTGTCTCTCGATTGCATTTCTGTGCCTGTGACGTGAACATAATACGAACTAATGTATATTTACTCAAGTGTTATGATCAACACAAAACGATTGGATTCAATTTTGTATAAAATTACTGATATTTATTGACGTACGCGTTGGTTCCGTCGGCCTACTCAAAATGAGTGAAGAGATGATTTCAGTATAGATAGATAGATAGATAGATAGATAGATAGATAGATAGATAGATAGATAGATAGATAGATATTAACAGAGTGGGATAGATAGATAGATAGATAGATAGATAGATAGATAGATAGATAGATAGATAGATAGATAGATAGATCTTTTTTTGCGTTACCCAGGATGTGGCAAAGATTAGTGAGGGACATTTTAGCTTCAAATTTGCAGTGAAAACACATTTATTTGGAAATTCTTGAAAGCTAAAAAAGCAGTTCTTGGAGAATTTAAGTCATCAACTTATTTTTATCTGACAGGACACCCAGTTCCCGAAAATCTGCTCTAAATCTGAAAACTATAAATTTCAATAAATGTAATACATTATCTAATTAAAAATGCTTTTAAATGCATATATATCAGATATATTAAGGACACTCTTGGCTTAAAAATAAGATGAGTAATTAATTTTTCGGTTAGGTGATATTTTAAAATTATATTTACTAATCATAAATGGAAAAGCTTATTACAATTTAGCGACCACCAATATTTAAAAAAAAAATAATATAGAACTTTTTGGTGTGTTTATAAACGTTTCGATTTTTTAAATACGTAAGACCACACACGATATTATCAGAAAATAAAAGTGATAAATATTGTGAATTTAAAACCAAAGTAACTGAAATTCAATAAAACATTTGATGACGGAGAATACTTTCCTAATTTTCAAAACAACTAGGTAGTTAAAAACTATATAAAAATGCGCTCACGTTATATTCCTCAAGTAATTTTTACATATATATCCAACGTAGAAGAAAATCAGATTAAACTTCCGTCTGTCAATTTAGTTTTAAAACCGTAAACACCTTAAATAAACTGCAAAGTACGTGTTATTTCATGCAATATATTAAAATTAAATTAATATTTGTTTCAATTCAGATTAATTAATCATTAAATCAGATAATATTCTTTAAATAAAATTTCAGAAAACTATATTTTAATTTTGAAAGATGTTTTAATAAAGAGAATTACGCCATGATGGCAGATGGCTAAAAATGACGCTAAAATCTGGTATTTTAACAATTTCAAAACGAGAATTTCTTTCCAGTCAATTTATATTATTTTTAAAATACAGAAAAATTATTTTGCTCGTTGGAAATATTAAATTCAATTTATTAGCTTGAAAATAAAACTAAAATAGAGGCTTCAAGAAATATTGTTCATTCATTTCAAACCTTAGGTATCGTGTTTCTGCGCAGGTATCTAATTAAATTTTATATTTCAAGCATACATTGCTGTATTTCAAACTGAATTTACATTAATTAGCTTCTTTTTTCTAATTATCAGTAAAATTGATAAAACCGTCCATACCGTAAAATCTGTCAACACAACATAATTCTTTAAAAGTAAAATATACTTTTCAGAAAAGTTATTTCGGAGTGTTTAGCTGATTTACAGTTTAATTAATCTGGATTGTAACAAATATTACTTACTTTTTCGTTTAAAATATTGCATAAAATTATTATTTTAATATGGAGGTAGGTGGTTTGTTCATTTATCAACAACGTAATGTTTGGGAAATTTATCTAAGATAATGGACATAAGATTACATGACAAATATAACATAAACGTCTTTTTATGTGTTTAACTACCTAGTAATCTTATACATTTTAAATATTTGAAGCATTCTAATGTATCATTAAATTGCAGATATTTACAAAGACATTTGTTTAGGAAATGTGAGAAAATTGCCAATAGATTTTAAATTTACTTTAGTTACCACTTACATTTTTTGCAATGTCGGATATGGGTGTCTATTTTTACAAAATTCTGCAATTTTATACACACACGCACACAATTATTTTAAGTAGCTTGATCACTGAACTGTGGTAAGTTTTTTCCATTTTGATCATTAAATACAGTTTTAGTTTTAGTCTGTACCACCCAAGCAAGGCAGTAAAGCCACAAAGACGCAAGGGAATATAGGGTGTGCAAGAATTAGGAAGAGTAACATTAATAATAAGCAGAAAGAAAATAGAGTAATCAGGGAGACAGTAGAGAGCGATTAATATTGTATTTAAACTTTTGCAGATTATAGTTAGCCGGAAAGCCTGAAGGTAGGCGGCATTTCCACAATCGAGAAGTGCGAGAAAAGAATTCTGCAAGTTTATACACATACGCACACAATTATTTTAAATAGCTTGATCACTGAATTGTGGGAAGCTTTTCCATTTATGATCATTAAATACAGTTCCATTTTTAATCTGCACCACCCCAAGCAAGGCAGTGAAGCTACTAAGACGCAAGGAAGGATTTCTACAATCGAGAAGTGCGAGAAAAGAATTCTGCAAGTTTATACACATACGCACACAATTATTTTAAATAGCTGGATCACTGAATTGTGGGAAGCTTTTCCATTTATGATCATTAAATACAGTTCCATTTTTAATCTGCACCACCCCAAGCAAGGCAGTGAAGCTACTAAGACGCAAGGAAGGATTTCTACAATCGAGAAGTGCGAGAAAAGAATTCTGCAAGTTTATACACATACGCACACAATTATTTTAAATAGCTGGATCACTGAATTGTGGGAAGCTTTTCCATTTATGA
>JBBBDQ010001395.1:3920000-4328106 GCA_037127315.1 Ascarosepion bandense | reverse complement strand
TGGCCTGTTTGCTTCAATTTTTCTGTCTGTGTAGATGGTGTAATCCTATAGAATAGTGATATCTTCTATTTCTGTAAGCGGTGCTGGGTGATGTTCATACCAGTGTATTATTATTATTATTATTATTATTATTATTATTATGTGCTATCAGTATCATCACTGTTGTTACTTTTATTATTACTATGTCACATTAGGAATGTGTATTTATAATAATCTGTTGTTTTTTCAGGATGTCTTCCCGTAAGATATTTTTTAGAAAAGAATTAAAATTAGTTATATTGATTACAACCATGTTGTTGATGTCATTTAGTTAGTTTGTTTTATTGAGTTTTTATTATTTTGTATGCATTTTCTGCTATAATAGCATTATATTCATAATCCATGAATTTTTCCCATGATGTTTAAAACCTGATCAAAAACCTCTAAATTTACTGTGAACGATATCATGCTCTATTTATGTAACCATTACGTTTGTATGTAATTCTCGATAGGTTAGTATCCATTGAGTTGGTTAAAATTAATTAAATATTATTAAATTATTATTAATTAATTAAATATAAACCTATTATTTCAGAATATCAACAAGCATGAAAATAAAGACTACTGCAGAAAGAAAATGAGGATTAGCAAGAGAACGACAACGACAAAGAGCTGGCTTGAGTCAGGAACATCTAGAAACTAGAAGAGAGTATGATAGACAGAAAGCCGGAATAAGACATGCTTATCTAAACTTATTTATAAATGATACTGTGTGTGTGTGTGTGTGTGTGTGTGTGTGTGTGTGTGTGTGTGTGTGTGTGTCCGTTACCTATAGATTCCGAAATAGCTGAACCGATTTTCTTGAAAATTTACACAGTTGTACTATAAGCGTATGCGAGTGTTCTTAGCTAGGTTTTGTGTCGAGGTACCCCCGATAAATATCAAAAATCGAAAATATCGAGTTATAGAAGGAGTGGTCCGATTTTAATCAAATTTGATACACTCATAAACAAAGATATAAGAAACGATATTCAGAAGTTTCAAGGTTGCAGTTCTTACAATAGTGCAGAAAATTTGATATCGATACCAGGAAATCAAAATTTGATTTACATCCATTCATTTTTCTTTCAGTCTACATGTATTGCTTTTCAGTCTTTCGTGCCAACGTCCAAAGAGTTTGAGCACCAGTACCATGGATTAGTTTTAAAGCTTTCATTACACCCGAGCAATGCTGGGCTATACTGCTAGTAGACTCTTAAATGAAGATGAGGACAACAGTTCGAATATTGTAAATAATGTAAATACTACTTCATCTCAAAAGTATCATAGACAAAGCGTACAACGGGCGAAACGTCGTGAATATGGCAATAAAGATGAGGACAACAGTCCGAAAAATGTAAATAATCTTAATACTACCTTTTCAGAAGTATTGATAAATACTGAGTTTTGCATAACCTTACAATAAATATCTCTGTCGTAAATTCGACTGTCACGTAAATATGGAAATATGTTCCACTGTTATAGCTGAGAAGTACATATTCAAGTATGTCTACAAAGGCTACGGTTCGATTCACATAAATATCAGGGAAGCTTCTGCAGTCAGTAATATCATCTATGATGAAATACAGTCACTTTAATGCCAGATATCTGAATACACCAGATGAGTATGTAAAGATTGCCGGAAACAAAATGTCAGACAAATCTCACCCAGTCATTCGCCTGTCTGTTCCCTTGCAGCAACAGCAACAGCAACAGCAATTCATCTACTTTGAAGAATGAGAAGAAATACAAGCACTAGAAAGAGTAGCCCAACGAAACACTCCTCTTATTCTGAACCAAGAATACGAAAACGCTCGTCAAATGCTCTACAAAGACATTCCTTATAACTATTATTTAACAAGCAAACGTCTCTATGGAAGCGTCGAGAAAAAAGTTCTAGCAAAGGAATAACCTGGTTGTATACCTTACATCCTAGAGATGAAATACGATTTTTCTTTAAAGATTATTACTAATGCACTTCAGAGAAGCTCGAAGCTCTCACAATCTCAGAACAGTGGATAGAATACGGTATAACACTTACAGAGAATCTGCAGATTACAAAAACCTACTACAAAACGTAGTGCGGATGTGCTTTGTGGTTCAGTGGATATCGACTCGGAACGAGAGATCAGGATGCCGAGTTCGAATGATAGGTGAATCCCGCAGTAGGTTGCCATTACATTCTGTGGTAGACTGGTTGCCAACCAAGGCTATAGAACCCAATCCATTCTGTTATTTAACCCATAACTGGAGGGAAGAGACGGATTAATACCTTTCCTAAGGGTACTTGTGCGTAAGTGAATGCAAGGAATCCAACTAGAATTCGAACTCGGCACCCTGATTTGTCGTTCCGAGTTGATATCCAAATCGGAACGAATGCTGTCATGAAATGCTTTACGCATCATTGACCTCTTGCTTCAAGAAATAATAAATTCTAATAGGCCATTCAGTGGCAAAGTTTTACTCTTAGAAGGAGATTTCCGGCAGACAGCACCAGTAATTCGAAGAGGATCACATGCAGCAGTGATTAAAGCATCGCTTAAACAATTTCATTATTGGAGGCATGTAACTAAACTAACCCTTACAAAAAACACGCGCATCGCTGGATAGGTTGAATCAATATTTGGCTCCTACAAATTGACAATGGTACCTTTTCAAATGATGAAGGCTTATATAAAGATCTCATCGAAATTCCACAAGATATGCTATCAACAGACAATATCTTCAGAAATATATTTGGAATGTCATTAAGCATTGAGAGTGAAACTGAATTACAAAACCATACTTAATTCCAGAAATAAATACACGCTGAAATTAAACAATGAGATTTTAACTTTGATGCCTGGCAGAATATTATCCCGCCATAGGTTGCCATTGCTTTCTGCCTTCAACACTCTCAATGATTCTGTCCTACTTTTCCAGTAGTTTGAAAAACATCTTATTAAAGATTTTGCAATTAATGATATTCAAGAAGTTGCAGTGCAAAAGGCTCTATCACTGAAATATGGTCTACAGAAGGATGCAGCGAATATCATGGATCGAGCATGTGAGCAATGATGAGGTTTTGAAATGATGAAAACTAAAATGAAATTAATACTGAGCATCAGGAAGAGACAACTGAAGTTCCTTGGACACGCAATGAGGAAGGAGGTCTTGGAGAATCTGATGCTAACAGGCCAGATAGAGGGAAAAAGAGACAGGGGAAAGCAACGGATAACATATTTGAAGGACCTAATTAGGTGAATGATGGAACGGGAGTTGCATGGTGTAATAGGAGAAGGCGTGCTAAGAGACACCAGGGATAGGGAGAAATGGAAAGCCATGATTGCCTACGTCCTGAAGGTAGACTGGTTGCCAGCCAGAACTATAGAACCCAATCTATACTATTATTTAACCCATAACCGGAGGGAAGAGACGGAGTAATACTTTTCACAAGTATATTTGTGCGTCAGTGAATGCAAGGAATTCAACTGGTGTTCGAACTTGGCTCCCCGATTTCGCCTTCCGAGTCGATATTCTCTGCACCACAATGCACATCCTATTAGTCATCCACATTTTTTTTAATCGTATCACCCCGAACAAGGCGGTAACGCCACTGATGTGCAGGGGGCTACGTAATAATGAAAAGATTGGAAAAGAGAAAGCCGGAAACCACATCCTAAACAGGGAACAAGGGATGAGCCTCTTAACCTGTTCAATAGAAGTGGGTGGAGTGTGAACCGGGCGATAGATAGATCTATCTACTCCAATTAAGATCTATACAAGCCTGTTTCGTTGTATCACAGCTCATCAGTGTGGCTAGACACATCCACTTGCTTCTGGCCGAGATCGAAACGTGACCGATTTGGTGTCAGTCGGAGTCGCTACCCACTAAGCCATAAATATTGTAACCAACCCCCAAAAAATCAAGAGGCTCAAACTCTATAATCTTTAAAAAGACAGACTTTGATTACACATGTGTGGGTTACCCCCACATGGCTCTGCTAAAAGCGCTCACTAGGGGACTCTCTTTAAGCTTATAAATAGGCGATGCTATTCTCACTCATCCTCTATTTTAGCCCTTTTAAACTCTGGCTTTTAGATGTAGTTGCACGTGGGTAAAGCGTCCCCTACGGGGGGCACGTTCGTTTTCATAGCTTTCTCTTTGCTGACTTTCTACTCCCTCACACACATATATATACGCATACGTCTCTATCACGCACACTTGTTAGACACACACACAAAACACACACACAAACAAGCACATTCTTATTATAACTTATTTTAATATCTTTTCCTTTCGTAACAAATTGTCATTTTGTTTTATATTCACTGTTTCTTCTCACCCATAACACATGCACTAATTATAACTCTAGATGTATTAATAATTAATGCGAGGGCTTACGGCTTATCATGTTGAATACACCGGTTCTCGCTCGATCACGTTAAGCAACGTTGAGCCTGGTCAGTACTTAGATGGGTGACCACTTGCGAATACGAGGTGCTGTAAGCGTATAGTGACTGATGTGCGTTGTGGTGCAGTGGATATCGGCTCGGAAAGAGAAATCGGTGAGCCGAGTTCGAATTCCAGTTGAATACCCTGCATTCACTTAAGCACTGGTACCCTTGGGAAAGGTATTAATCCGTCCCTTCCCTCCAGTTATGGGTTAAATAACAAGGGTAGGACTTGGGGACCCTGCCCTTAAAAAAACAAATCTTGATACTCGAAAAAGAAAAATGTTAAAAAAACAAATCTTGATACTCGAAAAAGAAAAATGTATTACTAGACACAAAAACTTATATAAACAACAATAAATTGTTGAAAACAAAAGGTATTACCAGCAATAAATAAACAAACAAAGTTTACTTGGCAATAAATGACCCGCCGAGGTTGATTTGCCATAAAAACAATCCAACCAATTAATTTGATTCTAAATCGTCTGTATTGAGTTTATTGCTATTTAATATAAACAAAAACTATTCTCCTTCCACATATCCATTATAGGTTAGGCTAACCATTACACCTCAACGTAGAGTAATGTTTAGCAAGCTTGTCTCGCTAGAAACATTACAACTGAGTAGTAAGTTCAATTCTCCCTAGTTGTCCCATATTTTTGGCCTTGTGCCACATCTAATTTGCACTTAGAAAATCACTATCCATTATTGGTTGTGTTATAATTTTCCAAAAACCAGATCTTTTGATTCATGTTATACAAATGTCCACCAATGGTCGGACGTGAACACGCTGAAACCCAAACCTGCACACAGACTCCACACGTAGCTTTTGTTTCACTTATATACCCACCAAAAAAAATACTATCCAGAATTTTCACCAATAGCACCCACTTCCGACTAAAGAAACAAAGAAAAATTGAAGCCGATCTGAGCCTAAGAAAAGCATATAAAAACCATCAAAGGGACTTCATTGGTAGTCAGCCGTTCACACCAGCCACGATTCACAACGCTCGTCGACAGCGACTCTCTATCTTCTAAGCCGTCGCCACAGTAAGTCACAACTCACCTTCTCTTTCCTACCATCCACCTCCGCTCGACTATTTATGGCTCTACTTATCTCTTTCTTTCAACAAGAGACATTCACACCGATTTACCACTTGTATTTTCGTTAATACAATTATTTATTTCCTAAACCTCTGTCGTTTCTTCTTTGTACTGCCACCATATGCTTAATATAACAGTAGAGTCAAGAAACTTTCAACACATCAACTTAATGAAGACATAAACAGAATCGACTAATTCTGTTAATAATGTCTTCATTAAGTTCTGGCCAATGACAAACATTTCTCTTGATTTAGAAGGCGTCAAAATTTTATACCAAGATTTGTTTAATTCAATGTTTAATAAATAGTTTCCCTACTGTGATATTTAATTTGTTTGCGCAAGAAAAAGAACAAAAGAATTGAACAAGGGAGTAGTGCAATAGAAGTAAAGTAGTGGATAGTGATGATGCAACCGTCGTTAAGTTAGAATCATTATTTACATTGTTCGAACTGTTGTCGCTATATTATTGTTATACTAGCAGTATAGCCCGGCGTTGCTCGGGTGGAATGAAAACTTTAAAACTAATCCACGGTCCTGGAGCTCAGACTCTTTGGACGTTGGCACGAAAGACTAAAAAGCAATGTTGTTTCTAGTTAAAGCAAAACCGTAGACTGAAAGAAAAATGAATGGATGTAAGTCAAATTTTGATTTCCTTGTACCGATATGAAATAAGTTTTTTTCGTCGTAAACTGAATTTTGAAGGCTAAATAAGTCCTCTGAGTAGATGGTATCATGACTGAGACTACGAACTACAATTATACCTACTTAGAGCCAAACCCGAAACAAAAACTAAACTAAAAGGGCTGAAAAAATATAGACATACAGGCAGATAAACAGACACACACACAAACATCGATTTTCTGCATTATTTTAAGAACTGCAATCTTGAAATTTCTGAATATCGTTTCTTATATCTTTGTCTATGAGTGCATCAAATTTAATTAAAATCAGACCGCTCCTTCTATAACTCGATTTTTTCGATTATCGATTTTCGATATTTATCGGGGGTACCTCGACACAAAACCTAGCTAAGAACACTCGCATACGCTTATAGTACAACTGTAAATTTTCAAGAAAATCGGTTCAACCGTTTCGGAGTCTATAGGTAACGGATACACAGACAGACACAGACACACAGATACACACACAGACAGACAAAGTTTCATTTATAAATAAGTTTAGATTAACGACGTTTATGCCGTTGTACGCTCCCATCTCAAGGACACATGGCCCAGTGGATAAAAGTGATGGTTAAATTAAGTGACTTGACCCAAACAGTTACGAGTTCAATACCTGGCGACAGTAGTGGCGAACAAAAACTTAGAGAGCTAAATGGCGATAATTAAGACATCCTGAAATGGCAGGATTCATGGAACTAGAACAATCTATCCCAATGATCAAAATTAAACGTTCAGTCCAAATTCCGGTTTTTTTCTTTATGTACCGTGTCCAATAGGACGTAGGCGATGATAGATTTCCATTTACCCCTATCCCTTGTCGCTTTTAATATTTTCCTCTTGGTATCTCTCCCAATTCCCGCTCCGCCATCAACCTGATCAATCCTGTCGAATAGCTCTCACGCTGTATATCTTTCCTTTTATCCATCATGTGAGTAGCAGATCCTCCAAACAAACCCTCCTTCCTCATTACGTGTCCCAAAAATATAAGCTGTCTCTTCCTGATGCCAAGTATAAATTTCCTTCTTTTTTATATATATATTCTATACAAAACCTCGTCGTTGCTAACACGTTCGGTCCATGGTAATTTCAGCATCCATCTGTATAACCATATTTCTGTTGCTTCGAGTCTTTCCTTCATCTTTGAAGAGATCGTCCAGGATTCGCCGACATATACGACAGATATCCCATACTCAGTCCTATTTTCTTTGTCTCCAACGAAATATTCCTGCCTCTCAAATGTCGTGAATATGACAATAAAGATAAGGACAACAGTCTGAAAAATGTAAATAATGTAAATACCTTATCTCAGAAATATAGACAATTTCAGACCATCGATTGATGGTAGAATTTACTTTCAAACAATACCTGCTATAATTTATAGAAAAAATGGATGATTTGATTAATTGATATCGAGAATAATATAAAATATAAAATAAACTGTTACGGAAATTAACGAAGATTAACGAAATTGGTTATAAACAACCGACAATGAAATGATTTGTTTGAACATTATTTTTTATCGATACTCGTATTTAAATAGATATTTTGTTTATAATCAAACAGTATCATATATTTATTTCTACCAACCTGATTATTTACGATAAATTTTTGATCGTAAACAATCAGGCCAGTAGAAATAAATATATATACTATTTGATTATAAACAGAATATCTACTTAAATACGAGTATCGATCAAAAATAATGTTCAAACAAATCATTTCAAACTGTTAACTGCAAAATATGGCAAAATATATTTCAATTTCACGTTTTTCCTCTTTTTTTATAATAGTTTACATTTTTTTCTATATGTTTATGATAGATTAATTTTCCTTTTCTTTTCCTCTTTTCATTTTCTCTTTCTTTCCTTTTTTTTCATCTCCCTCTTATTTATTTTCTTTTTTCGTTACTTTTCCTTTTTCATTTTCCGTCCTTTTTTACTTTTTCTCTTTCTTTCTTTTTTCAGTTTTTTTCTCTTTCTTTTCCTTTTCATTTTTCTTTTTTGTTTTCTATCTCAATCATTTTTCTTTTCATTCCCACTTCCTTTCATCTTTTTTTCTGTTTCCTTCTTTTTATTTTCTCTTTTTCTTATCTTTTTCTCTACCCTTCTACTTTTCCTCTTCTTTTCTTTATCTTTTCTCTTCCTTTCTTTCTTATTCTCTTTTTCCTTCTCTCTCCTTTTTCTTTCCTGCTCTCTTTCTTTCTATTTTCTTTTCCTTTTTATTTTTCTATCTTTTTTCTTTCATTTTTCTCTCTCTTTCTTCACTTTTACTTTTGTTTATTGCCCTTTTTTTTTCTTTTTCTTTTTTTCCTTACTCTGTTTTTCTAATGTTTTTACCTCTTATTTTCTCCTCCTGTTTTAGGAAGCATGGAACCTCCTGCAGCTTGTAAGTGTCTCCTTATATTTCAGGAACAACTAATATCTTAAGAGTCATTTGAAAAACTACTGTTGTATTTACCAAACATATGCCTCGGTAGTATCGTGCTATCAAAATCAGACAAAGAACGTCACAAAGACTTGATAGAGACGCTCGGCAGCCTTGAGACATTCGAGAAGACATTAGAGTAATCAAGAACCTCTACTGGTGGTAAACCGTCTGCATACAGACAGGAAACGAGTTCAGCATAGATACAAAGATAGAAAAGGGCGTAAGAAAAAGATGCCAAGATTTGTCATTGGCGGCCACAATCTGAACAGTATAAGATACGCAGATAATACAGTGTGAATAGCAGACACAGAAAGGAAACTTCATGACCTTCTTCAGAAAGGTAGCTGAAGCAAGCGAAAACACTTGACTACAACATATAATCTACGCGAAAACTGAATGCATGATCATCAGTAAAAAGTGAAGCCTAAAATGTCAACTACAGACTCGAGGTACTATAATCAAGCAGGTACAGAAATCTAAATACCTTGGAAGCGTTTTAACAGAGGACGCAAAGTACGACACTGATATCTGAAGGCGAATTGGTATGACTAAGAATGCAACCCAAAAACTGTGTAGAGTATTGGGAGACAGGAAAATTCCACTGGAAACAAAGAAGAGAGTACTGGAGTGTTATGTGATGTTTGTTCTTCAATGTTGCAATGAATGCTGAACAATCTCCTGAAAGATGAGGAAGATACCTGAAGCATCCGAAATGTGGTTCTACAGAAGGGTGCTGAAGATACTATGACATGTGAGCAACGATGAGGTTTCGGAGAGAATGCAAACGAAAAAGAAACTAATACTTAACATCAGGAAAAGACAGCTAAAGTTCCTGGAACCTGTAGTAGGAACGAGAGCTTGGAGAATCTGATACTCACAAGTCAGGTAGCGGGAAGGAGAAACAGAGTAAAGCAACACAATAGACTTGAGCAAATGGATGGCAGAGCGGGGTTTGGGGGTGATAACAAGAGAAAGTGTGTTATGAGCTACTAGGAATTGGGGTATGTGGAAGGCAATGAAGGCCTACGTCCCGAAGGGGCACCGCACATAGAAGGAGAAGACCAAAACATTTATAATAAAGAAATAGGGTAATTTTGAACTTTGATAAAAAAAAATGTATTCAGCCATGAGTTTTTAATTTTCCTTCCACATACAACTAAAACAACTTTACGATACATTACGTATCAAATATCAGGCAAAATGGCGAACATAAACTAGAGTTATAACAGAAAATAACATGTATCCAATACTTATGCGTGTCACTGTAGCTTGGTTTTCTTGCTTTTCTGCGAAGATCATTTCTTTGCGTTGTTTATAATTTGTTGTATTTTAGGGTACGACACTCGGATTTTATCTTTCCATCGAAAATCCAGATTACCAATCCCCCACAAATTCACCCTAATAAACAAGACAATTTTCCTCTCTTTCTTGAATTTTACAAAAACCCGTGTAGGTACCTTGAATGAATCTCATCTGCATTCAACAAAATGGGAAAAAAATCCCTAATTTTCGGTCATTTTATTCTGAGGTTTTGAGTTGTTGCGAGGCAAGCAAAACGAATTTTTATTCAAAATTTATAATTTCAAATGAATGCCAAAATAGAATACAGGAACGAACGAACTTTTTTTTTTTTTTAATTTAAAAGAGTGCCAAAAATTTAATAAAAAACAAACCTTGATTTAAAATTTTTAATTTCTTTGGGTGAATTATTATTTGTAATAAGTAACTTTATATTATTTGTGGGAAATTAAAAGAAAAGATCAGCACTGTCTGCTCGGTCAATAAATGCAAAATGTTTTCTCATCAGGAAACGAGTAAACTTACTATTATTAATTAAAATGTTTTCTTTAAAATATATTTTGCAAGACGTAAATTTGGACTGTTATGTTTGTTGTAAAATTAAGAAATATTATAAGAACTCAGTTTTCAAATTTTTTATTAATAATTTTCGACAAGATTTAAGATTTTAAGATAGTAGTTTCCTTAATCATCTTTCTTTTTTTTTTAATATTGCACTTGTACTATAAGCTTAATTTCAACCATTTTGATATTACAACAGTTATTTCCCTTGGAACAAATTTCATGGGCGGTAACTTGCGAAAAACAAGGTTGTCTCCCTTATATCAATATTTTTTTTTTGTATTTTTTCTTTATTGTTTTCTATTGAATTTTAAACTTTAATTTTGGTTAATTCTGATGCCGCAGAGTTTAATACAATAACATTTGTAGCCACATACAACAGATTAATAATTACTGTGCTCTTTGCTTGAAGCATTTCAACGAATACTAATAAATCTTAGTGTTTAATTAATTCAACCTGCTGTTTCAAGGATCTTTAAAATCATATCAATAGCATGCATGAAACTATTTTTTTTCATTTGGAAATGCATTTATATCAAAGTTTTTGAGTTGAGGACTTCTCATTGCTTTCTTATTCGGACTACCATGCTTATCTTGATTCTTATACTGACAGTATTTCAGCTAGTATAGTCACTGGCTTGATTCTATCTGTTCCAGAGCCATGGCCTAGCAAATTAAAACGCTGGCAATTATTATGAGGCACAGAAAGGTCACAGTGAATCTGAATGATGGTGGTGGTGGGCAAATAACCTGGTATCTTAGCTTCAGTCACTTGCCTACCACCATAATTCAGATTTACTGAGACTTTTCTATAAATATTTTCATGGTGATTGTTCTAATGAGCTTTCCTCTTCGGTACTTTGATTTTATGAATTTAAGCACAGTATGTGCGTTGTGGTGCATTGGATATCGGCTCGGAACAAGAAATCGGGGAGCCGAGTTCGAATTCCAGCTGAATTCATTGCATTCACTTACGTGCAAATACCCTTGGGAAAGGTATTAATCCGTGTATTCCTTCCAGTTATGGATTAAATAACAGGACAGATTGGGTTCTATAGTCTTGGTCGGCAACCAGTCTACCGCAGAAAGCAATGGCAACCTACTGCGGGATAATCTTCTGCCCAGTCAGTCATGTCTCTTTCGAGACATGATCGCCCAAGCGTGTATCACGTATGGCACTTAACTAACTGACTGACTCGATTGGTAGCTGGGTCTCATCATTTTACCGTTGAACTTGCTACACGTATTGTAACCATACACTTTATGCTAAAACAATTACGTCACTTCCATTTCTTGCTTGTGGAACTCTGGCTTCTTGCTTTCCAATTAAATTTGATTTTCACAAATTTAAATTTAAATGTAATTTTAATCTTTCTCCTTGAATCCAGTTTTATTTTTATTGTCTTCTCTCTTAATAATGATTTTTATCACATTCTTTCACTATCTGTAACTTCCTTGAGTCTTCATGAAGTTATCACCTTGCTTAGGGGTGAAAAGATTTATAAATAACTGATACGAATAATCTCCCGTAAGTCAGTCAGTTAAGTGCCATACGTGATACACGCTTGAGCGATCATGTCTCGAAAGAGACATGACTGACTGGGCAGAAGATTATACCGCAGTAGGTTGCCATTGCTTTCTGCGGTAGACTGGTTGCCGACCAAGGCTATAGAACTCAATCTGTCCTGTTATTTAACCCATAACTGGAAGGAATAGGCGGATTAATACCTTTCCCAAGGATATTTGCGCGTAAGTGAATGCAACGAATTCAGCTGGAATTCGAACTCGGCTCCCCGATTTCTTGTTCCGAGCCGATATCCAATGCACCACAACCTAAGTATGGAAAGCTAAATAAAAGTAACAGACCGACTATTGATTGAATACAGGATTTGTTTTAAAATTCCAATAAGGCTATCAATAAGAAGACATGCACCTAAAGAAAGCTAGTGTGTACACTGGATGAAACACTGTGGCCAGAACAACCAAGAAGCTTATCAAAGCCAATATCCATTGCACCACAATGCACAACTCGGTTTAAAGAGAAATCAAAGAGACGAGTTCGAATTCCATTTGAATTAGGTCCATCCACTTCCACTAAATCGCTAAAAGAAAACAGCATAGTATGAATAAAAAAAGGCCCCAAACTTAATAAAAACGAACTTATTCCGTCAAAATGTTTATATTATTATTAATAGAAAAGATCAAGGTAATTTTTAGTTATTTTTAAAAATTTCTAATCCCTTCTAACATGTTCGAAATTTGGGCAGAAAATCTTGTTTTGATTTTAATTAGCGGGTAACCAAAACGCTACGAAAGTTTACAATGGAAAACGTAACTCATTTTTTTTTTCTGGTGACAAACACATTAATTTGAAAATTCTCGCAAAAATCAAATAATCGTCGGATTTTAATGAAACTTTCAGTACTCATTCACAAATAAATTAAATTATTATTGAAATTATTATTTTTTAAAATCTTTGTAAAAATGTATTTTTGTACATCTGTTACCGCCCCTCCACGTAACTCCATGAAATTTAAATATATTTTACTTTGTTGGGTTAAATGGTTTTATTAGTTAAACGCAGGACTCATTGGGGAATATAAATATTTTTTTTAATTTGGCCTCTATTTTCGAAAATCTGCTCCGAATAGTAAAATAAAAAATGCAATAAAACTCTGATATTATTTAATTTGTTAAGCTTTTAATTGCTTGAATAAATATTAAAAATGAAGGACATTATAGTCTGAAGGAAAAATAAATTCGATTACTAATGTAATTTTAAAAGAATTGTTTTCATTTTTTTTTTAATTATAATAGTTTATAAAGTTTGAAAAATATTTTTAAAATACTTCAAAGATTTGTTGCGGTTAGATTTTTAAATTAATAATTGAAGATTATATTGCCTATCGAAAATTGAAAAGTTTAATATTAAACGTTTGGCCTTCATATTTTTTTAATATTTTGTGTGTGTGTGTGTGTGTGTGTGTGTGTGTGTGTGTGTGTGTGTGTGTGTGTGTGTGTGAATTTTTTTTCTTGTATGATAATTTCTATGTGCAGATTAAAAGGTCAGAGTTTCCTCTCCTTACTCGAAAAAGATTTGTAGTTTTTTCACATGTGAACGCCATACACTTATCTTATCTCTAATCAACAACCTGTCAACACGTTTGACATACGGCGGACAGATCAAAAAGTTCAAGTCTATGATTAAGAAATAGTTTTATTTTAAATTTCACGCTATAAATAAGTAATACTTGTGGAAATCAGATTAATTTAACATAAAATTTGCTAAGTTTCCAAAAATAATGTCACAAATGTATATTTTAGTTTTGCAAAATTTTTATAACCAAGAATTAACTTTTATTTACAAATGTGTCATCGCTTAAAATGGCCAAAAAATTGAAAGATAAAAAAAAAATTGAAAACTTTTAGATTCCAATCAAAATAATTTCAGAAAATGAGTGTAGGTATCTAATTTGAATTTATTGTTTTCATTTTACTTGCAAATACCCTTGATATTAACCCATTTCTTCTCCCTCCAGCTATGGACTGAAAAGCAGGACAGATTGGGTTCTATAGCCCAAGTTGACAACCAGTCTACCGCAGAAAGAAATGGCAACCTACTGGGAAAATCTTCTGCCTAGTCATGTCTGTTTCGGGACATGATCGCCCAAGCGTGTATCACGTATGACACTTAACTAACTAAATGAAAAAATGCTGTCATATATGCACAACAGACATATACATACATACATACATACATACATACATACATACATACATACATAGAGAATCGCTCACTTTTCATTGGACATAAAAAAAATTTCACGATTCGCGAAATTTGTTTTCGTCTTTTTTCTTCAAAATTGTTTTCAGCGATTCTCAAAAATTTAACAAGCCACTGTGAAAATACCCAGCAAACGAACACGCACGTATATCAAACTTTTGACCTGTTCACCAACCACTTATCTATATATACATGGTGTTTTCAGAAAGATAAATAGATCTTTACATGTAAAATCAGAAATTTATTCGCCCAAAGAGAGTCAACTGAGAACTTGAAACATGGGTAGCGACACAAATATAACTATGGACACTTAATATTATATATAAAATATAAATATAATAAATATAAATAAATATAAAAATATAAATAATATCAATAATAATAATAACAATAAATCTACACTTTAAACAAAACGTTCACGACTTCCCACACTTTTCCATGCATATATATATATATATATATATATATATATATATATATATATATATTGATTGTTTAATTACTAAGTTTTTGGTTATAATGAAATTAGACCAGTGCACATTTGTATTAAAAGTGTTCAATACAATTATATTTTATAACTTTGAATATTCCTCATTTCTAAACGAGTTATTACGCGACCTAGGTTTCTACCATGTGGTGTCTTCAGGCGATTTACAATAACTAATTTTACCGTTTACCGTTTTTTTTTTTTCTTTTTAGGAACGCTCACGTAACGGTGGTTTTTTAACACTCACGTGACGGGGAATTTTTGAACGTACAATTTTTAAAATTACAAGAAATTATAATCTTTTCATCCATGATTGTATGAAACAAAAGGTATTTTTTAGTTTGGTTACACTTAGTCATGGGATGTGCGTTGTGGGGCAGTGGATATCGGCTCGGAACAAGAAATCGGGGAGCCGAGTTCGAATTCCAGTTGAATTCATTGCATTCACTTACGCGCAAATACCCATGGGAAAGGTATTAATCCGTCTCTTCCTTCCAGTTATGTGTTAAATAACAGGACAGATTGGGTTCTATAGCCTTGGTCGGCAACCAGTCTGCCGCAGAAAGCAATGGCAACCTACTGCGGGATAATCTTCTGCCCAGTCAGTCATGTCTCTTTCGAGACATGATCGCGTGTTTCACGTATGGCACTTAACTGACTGACTGACACTTAGTCATAATTTCTGTTCTTTCATTCAATAGTTCATTTTTGTTTGAGAATAGCATAATCGCTAATGTAGACTGTGCCAGGAAGAAAAATTATGCAATGCAATCTGTTCCAAATGAATTCTCAGTATTCTTTAACACAAACACCACTGCTTTCTTGGTTCTTCCAACAGAAGAAATGTTACAAAAAGTTCGTTTTCTTTTATGAAATTTCATACGCAACTTTATTAGATGCCAATAAACAGAGTTTACCCATTTTCCCTATGTCTGTTCATTTAGGATAGTAATATCAGATCCTGTATACAGTTGTAATTTTTTACATTATTAATTTCCACAAAACCAAATTTCCTCTTTTGATATGTTTCTAACTCAGTTAAAAACACGTTCGAAGTCTTGTACATTATTTCTTTATGCTTTTTATCTTTACTCCATGTCTTTATCATGTTCAAATACGTTTAATATTTCTTCCATTTTTTTGTAACAAATACTTTTGTGTCATACCCTTCCACATTCATAGTTTTTTTTTCTTTTTTTTTTTTTTTAAATAATTAATTCTTCTTTGTTGACTGTGAGAATGTTGAGGGTTGAGAAGAAGAGGTAAAGGAATTAGCACGAGTGAAGAAGGAGAACGAATGCGTGACGGGACTTTATATGCCTGGGTTAGACTTGAATTTTCCTTTGTCACATTTTGCTGGTGTATGATATCGCTGCTTTCATCTCACTGACTGATTCTGACTTTCCTTATGTTTTTATAACCATTTAGTTTTTTTCACTCAAGATTGCTAACTTTTCTCAGTTTTGCAAATCGATTCCTTTCATTAGTTAGAAAATTAATTTAACATCTGATCGCAAAATCCGGTTTCGTCTTTTTCTTTCGGTATGGTATCAATCCTTTTCCTATTTGATAAAATCAGGATTTCACATATATTGTGAATTTTTGTAAAAGTGAAGAAGAGAAGAGAGTTGCTTTTAATTGCGTGTTCACTACAAACTTTCTTTTCATCATTCCAGTGAAAACAATCCTTTTTGAAAATCCCTGCTTATCATCTATAATCAGCCGGAAAAGTTATCTCTTAATCTAAATTGTATACAAATTCGCTTATTGAATTAGCAACAGCATCAGGAGTGAATATATCTGAAGTTTTTTTCTTCTGTAGTTTGAGTAAATGATTAAAACAAACTTCTGTTGTTGTTGCTGTTGTATTTGTAATTGCTGTTCCTGTTGTTTATATTGCTGCAATTGTTGTTTTATGTTTTAGTTTTTGTTGCTACAACTGTTATTCTTGTTGCTTTTGTAGCGCTAAAATTTGAATCATGATAGCATTTAGTTCTTCCATTTTGCTGTACACCGCTGAATATTTTGCAGAATATTTTTTAATACCTTCGCCTGGTTATTACTCTGTAGCTCTGCGAATATGAGTCTCTTTGATGAAGTGATAAATATTACTAAATATCCTATTACGACGTGTAGGATATATATATATATATATATATATATATATATATATATATATATATATATATATATATATCTTAGAACTGAGGCTTCAACAAATATTCGTAGCCATTTTTGTAAAGTCACAGGTTCAAGAATAATAACACCTTCGAACAATACTGCATCGGACACTTATTCTTTTCAACGCTAATCACCGAACGCTTATTATATACCCATATGTATATATATTTGTTTTACACATCACATGATCCCAACGGAACGATACCTCTAATTACTTCAAGACGAGGTCGACACAAGTAAATTAAAAATATGTAGGATTTAATCCATCTTGTAATGGATTTCGTAAAATTTTATAAATAAATTTTCTTTGCTTACATTAGGATACGAAACAGAGAAACGTCCCCTGACATCATAGCGCACTGTGAGATTAATCTCAAACCCTCAATTCCTTCCTCTGAATTCTCGGTCCCTAGCTATCTTCCCCTCTTAAGGAAGGACTCCACTGTCCATATGCATGGCCTAGGGGTACATGTTAGTGAACACCTCCCTCTAGCTAGGGTGACATCTCTCGAATCCTCTGACCACCCATATGTGTCTCCGTCGGTCACTTCTGAAATCGGTTAGCTATCTTTTCTTTCTCTACCATTCCCCTCCTCTGTTCCCTGTTAGACAGCATCTCTGACAATATAGATAAGGCTACTTCCTCCCACCCATTCGCTAACATTTTTATTCGAAGATCTTAGTGCCCATCATGCCAAGAGAATAAATGACACTGTCACTGATTCAGCTGGCATTCATGCCATGAACTTTGCTATTCCTCAATCCCATACGCAAGTGGTGGATTTCCCCACACGCTTTCCCAGCTTTTCTTCAGGACACGCTTCTCTAATAGATCTCTGCTTCACCTGTACCTGACTCCTGTCATGTCTCGCAACTTTACCCTCTCGGTAACACCGATCATGCTGTTGTTTCTCATAATATATCTCACCACTCTTACTCCCCCAGGAGCCTCCTACCTACGGGATCTTCTATTGCTACCAAAGAGCTGGCTGGGATGCCTTTCGCGATTTCCTATGCGACGTCCCTTGGGGAAAAGTGTTCAGTCTCCCAGTTGATGACTGTGCCTCTGGGATTTCTTCCTGTGTGAAATCAGGCATTGATGCCTTCATACCGATAAGGAAGTTTCGTCTTAAACCTCATTCCTCCTCTTGGTTCTTTCCTGTCTGTTCGGCCGCTATTGCCCACAGGAACCACTACTTCCGGCTATTTCGAAGCCATGCATCTGGCCACAGTAGGCGCCTATGTGTCTCTGCTCGTAATGAGTATAAGAGAATCCTGAATGACGCCAAGCGGTTGTTTGCTGAGAGAATGAGGCTGCGCATAGCTAACCGAAAGTTTGGTTCCAAGGACTATTGGCGGCTGTGCAAACGTGTACTGAACAACAGCAAATCCTCCATCCCACCTTTAATCAACGAATTCGAGGTCCTCACGGCTTCAGTGGACAAGGCGAAGTGCTTTGCTCGCAGATTCTCATCAAACTCTACATTTGACTCGCCTGAAGTACCTGCACCCGACTTCTCTCTTAGAACTGAGGCTCTAATATTAAAAATCATTAAAAATATATGTATATATAATGAGTAATAATCTGAGATTATCTCTTATTAATATAAATATTATTTTTAGTTTGTACATTTGATTGAACTGTTTTTGTTTTTTTATTTTCTTTAACATGACTACATGATACAAATATAGCTTCAAGATATTTGTGGGTAAAATTACTCAGTATCATTGATAGAGTTTATTTGAATATAAATTTAAAATAAGTACATATATATGTACATATTATATACTGTTATTAATTTAATGCATATATATGTGTGTGTATATAATATTTGATTTTGTGTGTGTGTGTGTGTGTGTGTGTGTGTGTGTGTGTGTGTGTGTGTGTGTGTTTCTATTTTTCTTCTGTGGATCTTGAGGGATTTGCATCTTGCATTATATAGGAAATAATTTGGCTATTGAAGGTATATTACCAGGGTAATAATAGGGTCTCACTTAAAAGCTTTTAGAATTTATAGCCCCCAATTCCTGTTGGAGGAAGAAAAAGACATTGAAGATGCTTCAGACACCTCTGATGCCCAAACTGTTTCCTATATAATGCAAAAATAAAAGACCACAAAACACACACACACACACACACACACACACACACACACACACACATATATATATATATATATATATATATATATATATATATATATTGATTGTTTAATTACTCAGATTTTGGTAATAACAAAATTAGACTAGTGCACATTTGTATTAAGAAAGTGTTCATTACAATTATATTGTAGAACTTTTGAATATTCTTCATTTGTATACAAGTTATTACATGACCTAGGTTTCTACCATGTGGTGTCTTCAGGTGATTTGCAGTTATTATTGCAAGTCACCTGAAGACACCACATGGTAGAAACCTAGGTCGTGTAATAACTCATTTGCAAATATATATATATATATATATATATGTAAAACATAAAAAGTCCATTTGTGCATTTTGAAGGTACCTGTATTCTGCCTCTGAAAGTGACAAAGCTTAAATAATGGTCTGTCATAAAATTGCCAAGAAAATACTTTTGCCAAAGAAATATGCTGTTTAGTAAACCACAAGTAATTTATAGAATTCATTTATGGTAAAAAATATGACTTACTGACAAAATGGAAAAATATTTTGTCTGTATGTATAAAGTTCAGAAGCTTTGTAAATTGAGTTAAACACTCCAGTATGTACATGCAAAAAAAATCATATTTTATGTCTATTATTTAGACTTTGATCAGTAGGCCATGCAGAAAAAAAAAGAACAATCCAGTAAGATGGATTATTTTAAAAAAATGCTACATGTATCGATTTTTTTTTTTTTTTTTTTAGTTTTTGTCTTCAAAATATCCAGTAAAAGCTTAATCAAGGAGATTATCTGAACCAGTAGCATCAATTTGGAAAGGAAATCAATGGATATGTAACTGTTCAGTTATCGGATAAAAAAAAGCAATTCCTCCATTTTTGTAACTTATTGTATTACGCATTTCTTGTAGGTTTCATTGATTTCCTGGTTTTGAAGATAGTTACAGAGATTGATATGAAGAACATTGATAAGCATAGATCTGTAAATACAACTTTGATCTAAACAGAGCATTTGATGGCCATATTCATTTTTGTTTTTATTATGATTTCCTTTCCCAACCTTTATTTTCCTTCGATTTATATTTGTTTGGCAATAATATAATTATTTGGTGCTATTTAATATTTAGTTTTCAGCATGTTGTTCTTATGATTAGTAATCTCTCTTTAAATTTATTTTGAATCACCAATTTTATTCAGTTGTTTTTCATTTAGTCCCTTCCACTTTCTTTTCTGCCTGTTTAAATATTTGTTTTTGATCTTTACTAATCTCAGTTTAGAATAGCACAAGAATAAATATAAAAAACAATTATGTATGACTTACTTTTTTCAGAAGCAATTTCACAAATATTACCAAAGATATAATACTCAGTGCAATGATTCATAAGTATATTATTCTCTAAAGTAGAGTGATTATATACATCACCAAGACATGATCAAGTTTATAACCAAGATGGCTGATTTGTCTGTTCATAACATTCATTTATTATAGTTCAAGAGAGTTGAAATTGGTGATAGATGAGTTATCTCCTCATTAAAATCATGAATGTTAAAATAGGGAAATAAGGGAATAAAAAAATAGCACCATAGCAATCTTTGAAGTTTGGAGAGCTTGCATGCTTAGAAAATCAGCATTCTGAAACCGGTGACTATACAATCTATAACTATAAAAGTTTATACATTATGTGTTTGAAACAAAATGCTAGATCCAAAAGAGTAATGCTGCAGGGTAATCCTAATTTATTACATGCTTTGGCTAATCATAACTTGGTACAACAATTCTGGACACTTATAATTCAGTACTACAAATGCTGGCCAATAAGATTATCCTGATCCGCTAAAATTCTGACCAATCATAGCTTGGCACTTTTGCTTTGGCCAATAACTGTTTACCAATAAAGTATATTTGATGTGCTACAATTTTATCCAATCAGATATTGGCACTACAGATCTAGCCAAACAGATGTTGGCTCTACAGCTCTGGTCAATCACTAGTTGGCTCTATAACTTTGACAAATCAGTAGGTGGCTCTACAGCTCTAGCCAATTAGTGATTGGCTCTATAATTCTGACAAATCAGAGGGTGGTGAATCACACATCAGCACAAAAAACAATATATTCTAAATAATTAGTTTTCATTGTACTTAGGCAGTTTGGTTCCACTTCACTCTTATATAAACAGTATCAAAATTGATAAATAGATTAAAGTTAGTTTGACTGAGAACAACCAACAAATATATAACTTCTAGTGCATTATTAAAATAAACCCAGATGGTTTCATGAACTTCGTATTGCTGATCACTTTCTGCTTGAACTAATTTTTGCCCCTTGACATAACTTATCTACAAGGAAAGTTTCTTTGCTGACCTTATTGATTAACACCATGTATTTTTATTGCTGTTATCTAAATAAATAAACAACAAATTCTGTCTCTTTTGTATGCCTGAAACTCCTATAACTTGGACCATACTTCTTCTACATAGACATACTTTTTTGGAATCAGAATAATCCTGGGATTGAAGATCTGGTCTTCATCTGGTGCTTAAACATCCAACTTTGGGATTTATGTTCAGATGAGCAGGGAACAGTTAAAAATTCAAATTTTAAAATAACTGCAAAAATTAGTGATCTTAAAAGTTTTTAATTTATATTGAGCAAAAAAAATAATCAAATTCAAATTTTTTGTTTTAAAATAAGTTAAAAAAAGATATTTCCAAAACTTTGTTAATTAAAGAAATCATTTTTACTTCTCCAAAATGTCATATGATCAGAATTAAAGTGAGAGGTTTCATGACATGAAGTTTTGAAATTCCGCAGGGTTTGTGTATTCAAGAACTCAACTCAATTGAAGTACTGCAGAGTTTGTAATTTTAAGAACTCAACTCAAAGGAAACTTCCCAGAATTTGTGAATTGAAGAACTTAATTCACTTGAAGTTTGGCAGAGTTTGTGATTTAAAAAATTTAACTCAATTGAAGTTCTACTGAGATTGGGATTTGAAGAAATCTGCTCAATTGAATTTTTGCAGTTTGTAATTTGAAGAACTCAGCTTAATTGAAGTTCCATGAAGGTTGTGATTTGATAATGCAACTGAGTTGAAGTTCCACTGAGTTTAAGATATGTAAAACTCAAATCAACTGAAGTTCCATGAATGTTGTAAATTGAAGAACTCAACTCACTTAAATTTCTACGGTGGTTATTATTTGAAGAACTCAACTGAAATTTCACAAAGTTTGTGATTTGAAGAACTCAAAATATTGAAATTACGCCGAGTTTCTGACTTGATAAACTGAACTCTGTTGAAGACCCATAGAGTTTGTGATTCAAAGAACTCAAATCAATTAAAGTTCCACAGTATTTGTAATTTGAAGAACTCAACTCAATTAAAGTTTCGCTGAGTTTGTGATATGTAGAATTCAAATTAACTGAAGTTCCATGGAAGTTGCCAACTGAAGAACTCAACTCAATTAAATTTCCGTGGTGGTTGTTATTTGAAAAATGCTCAGGTTTATTTCAAACAGAAATTATATTAATTGGAGTATAAAATTTTGGGACTTTTTTTAATTTTTCAATTTTTCAGCCATTCTTGAGTGATCAACACATTTGTAAACAAAAGTTAATTCTGGTTTTTAAAAACCTACCTAGTTCACACTCCTTCCACTTTTATTGAACAGGAATAGAGGCTCATTCATTGTTCTCTGTTTAGGAAATGGCTCCCAGTTCTCTTTCTCTTCTCAGACCTCAATATTGATGCTCTCACAATTTTTCTCTGCTATGTGTGGTCAGTGGCAACATCTCTTCACTGTGAGCATACCCGTTTGTTAGATTTTTGCTTGCTGCTTCCAACTGGTAGTTAAGAGTCTTAACTCTTGCATAGCATTGAGAGCGGCTGCTCTGATCAACAGTTGCATGATATCGAGGTTCTTACAGTGCCATGACGGGCATGGAAGGGTGCAAAATTCTTGTCCTTTTTTCATGCTCTTTACTCACAGGAAGATGTAGAGACGTTTCATTTTTTGGTGGGCAGGCAACCCTTTGGTCTTCAGCAAATCTCATGTCACCTTGAACTTCAACATTTCAAAATAACATTTACATAACTCAAAGCCTTTTCTACTTAAAAAGGTTTTAAATTACAAAGCTCACTTCGAAGGTGTTGTATCTCATTTGTTTGTTTGACAATGTTTAAAATGGTAATTGTTATACACTCTTAATGTACTTAATTATTAAAACCTTTTAAAAATAATATTTTACTCCAAGCAAGGAAAAAACTTTTTTAAAGGAACATCACTTTTACCGAGTTGGTAGTTTTCTGGTTACTGCTTCAGACTGGTAATTAGGAGCCCGAATTCTTGTGTGGCATCTAGAGAGGCTGTTCTGATCAACAGTCATATAATATCGGAGAATTTGTCGTGCCATGTCGCACATGGTGGGGTGTCCCTACAAGTGCCTCCAGTGAGTAACTCTGAGGCCACACTATGCTGCAGTTTCCACAAGTTCTCTTTCCACACATCTCGCACTAGACTACCAAGTGCTACTGCTACTCTAGACTTCTCCTTACCAAAATAACTCTAAAGCATGAAAATACACAATGAAATATAAAAAACTAAACCAGCCAAGAAAAAGCACCTAGACCTCTCAACATCTCTTTTCCCAATATTTGCAGCGTGGAATCGTTCTTCTACAAAATGTCCCCTGACATTCTAGCTCTCTGCAAAACTAACCTCAATCATACAATAGCCTCCTCTGATTTTTGATTCCAGGATAACTTCCTCTCTTTAGGAAGGACTTTAATGTCCACATGCATGACCTGTGAGTTTATATCCGTGAATATCTTCCTCTGACTAGAGAGATCTCTCTTGAATCTCCAGTCCACTCATATATGTCTCAGTCTCTCTCTACTAAACTCATTTAGCTATCTTTTCTTTCTCTGCCACTTTCCTTCCTCTCCTGGCAGTTCCATGCTAGATAGTATTTCAGATAATATAGATAAAACCATTTCTTTTTACCCATTTGCTAATGTATTTGTGTTTGGTGACTTCAATGGCCATCATGCCAAATGGCTGAAAAATGATATTGATATTGGCACCGTTCAAACTCTGAACTCATGCAAGCAGTGGATTTCCCCATGCGTTTCCCCATGCGTTTCCCCAGTAACCCTGAACAACATGCTTCCTTTCTAAATCTCTTTACTTCTATACCTGACTTTTGACATATCATGCTGCTCTTCCCCCTTAACAACTCTGATCATGCTGTGGTGTCTTAATATCTATTTTCACTCACCCTCCTTCCAGACACTTCCTACCTGCAGAATATCTTGCTGTTATCAAAGACTAGAATGGAACTCGTTCTGTGATTTTTTTATTTTATTTTATTTTTTTTTTATATACCTTGAAACAACATTTTTAGTTTCTCTGTTGAAGTCTGTGCCTCTAAGCTCTCATCCTGGATGAAAGCCGCCAGTGTTGATGCTTTCATCCCAGTCAGAAAATCTGACTTAAACTTCATTCATCTCATTGGTTCTATCCTGCTTGCTCAATCGCCATTGCCCACAGTTATCACTTCTTCTGGCTTTACCGGAGCTACACATCTATATACAATAGACGCCTTTTTGTATCTGCTCATAATGAATGCAAGCATGTCCTTCATGGTGCTAAGCTGTTGTTTGCTGATGGAATGAAGCAACACATAGCATCTTGTAAGTTTGTTTCTAAAGACTACTGGCGGCTTTGCAAGTGTGTGCTGAACAACAACAAACGTTTGATCCTTCCTCTATTCAATCATTTTGAGATCCTCACATCCCCAGGGAACAAAGTTAAGCACTTTGTTCACAAACTGTCTTCCAACTACATACTCAATTCGTCTGGAGCATCTACACCCGATTTCCGACCTAGAACTACTGGGGAGGAATGTGAAACGGATGATAGATAAACCTATCTACTCCTATTATTATTAGTTGTATTTCAACAAAATCGGGTCTTTTTGTAACTTCTACCTTATCATATGCCACAACAATTTCGCGTTTTCTACAAGGTGCCAACCCCTCCGACGTTGCAGAGACAATGCATCCACTTCTTCTGCGTCACAACGTCATCGCATCATATTACAGGCTCCCGTAACGCCAACCCACGTTCTTCCAATTGTACATACATAATTCCTGTTTATTGGCAAGGTTAACCTAGCATGAATCTTGTTTTACAAATACAACAAAAACCAGTACTTAATTTGCATTTTTTTAACTTACTCGTCACGGCAACCTCATACTGGAACTTTTTAAATAAGCACTTGACCTTACCATTTTCACATAACCACTAAAAACCCCCGAGCAAGAATTTTTACTGGGTCCTGCTGTTTATATTGTTCCTTGTCATGTGTGGCCTTTTGACAACTCTAAAAACTTTACATGTGAGCTAATGTAATTATTTAATTTTGATTGATTGATTCATTCATTCATTCATTTTTTTCTACGGCTTATCAACCCTTTTCCGGTTATTTTATTATTAAAATGCACTTAGATTGTAGAAATTTTGAAAGAGTAGATAATAATGATTTAGTAATACAACTCTTACTAATTAATCCATAGCTAAGTGGAGAAGATATGGATTCATGAGTTTCCCAAGGGTATTTGTCTGCAAGTAAATCTAACAAACCCAACTGGAATTGGATCTCGACTTTCCGATTAACAACTCAATTTATTACACTACTCGCACATCCAATCATACAGCACCTAGAATCCCATATATGACACATCACTTTCTCACTTGCCTCTATTTTTCTCTCACACACACACGCGCGAAAAAACCACATTTCTTTTCATCTGAACAAACAACGACAAATTAGGATGAAACTTTAACATTGATACACGCTCAGAAAAATATATTTATTTTATTCTTATTTTTTTAACCTAAGCAAAGCAAGGCCGCCATTGATGTGCAGGGGGTTACAGCGAGAGAAAAAGAAAAAAACAAGGTTCAGGGGATGTCAAAAAAAAGGATAAGAGAAGAATAGGAATCAAGGAGATAAAAGATGGCAAGTGACGTTGCATTTAAACTTTTGGAGATTTTTTTTTAATCATATCACCCCGAGCAAGGCGGTAACGCCACTGATGTGCAGGGGGCTACGTGAGAGTGAAAAGATTTGGAAAAGAGAAAGCCGGAAACCACATCCTAATCAGGGAACAAGGGATGAGCCTCTACACCTGTACAATAGACGTGAGTGGAGTGTGAACCGGGCGATAGTTTAATCTATCTACTCCAATTGAAAAAAAAAAATGAAAAAGAGGAGAAAAAAATAAGAAAAAGACAAGTGAAAAGATTGGAAAAGAGAAAGCCGGAAACCACATCCTGAACAGGGAACAAGGGATTAGATGGAAGCATGCAAACAAAAAAGAGTTCCACAATCCGGAAGTATGAGGAAAAAAAACTATTAGAGTAGAAGAGTGTTGGGGATCACCACTTTTTGGATACAAGAATGGACTCGTCTAATCTGTATATATAATCCTTCCTATACAGAGAGTAGCAGTTGAGTTAAGTTGAGTAGTTGTACCGTTGCTAGTTGATCAGTAAGAATAGAATCATTACCAGGACATACTTATTCATTACAAGATTGTATATATTGATTTCTACTAACAGTATTCCTAGTATTCCTGAATTGACTAACCTGTGTTCCAGTTTGTACATTTTTGTTCATTATAACTTACATTTTTTATCTCCATAACTGCTTTTGTTATTTATTATTTAGTGTGGTTTCTCAACAAGAATCCACAACAAAAAGACGGTTACATTTAAAGGTTGTCGCAGAAACATTGTTGATTTATTAAAGATAGAATGATATCATGACGTGTCTCTGCTGGGTAAATTTTGACCATTTTGACACGAGGGTACCCGCTCGAGCAGTGACGTTAAATAACTTACCTTGCGTACCATCCCGCTCCAGTCTGAGAGCATGGAGAAATACCCTGGTGTCTCCACGCCTCAAACCAGCTCAGACAAGCTTTGTACCCAATCCCTACGTATATAGGGACTGGGTAAATTTGACCATTGGCTCGAGTGTACGTTAAATACGTGACCTTGTTCTTTTTTCATCCTGCTCATTCTGCACCAGTGGGGGAGGGAGTTCCATGGGTAAATATCCAAGCGTTTCATACCACAAACCATGCTAAACAAGCTTAATGCCTGTGACTCAGTATATGCGAGGACTGGGTAAATTTTGACCCTTAACCCGGGTGTACGCGCTCGTGTCCTCGCATTAAATGATATTTTTTGTTATATGTCACCCCAGTGAGAGGTCGCATGTGTAAATATCCAAGCGTTCTGTGACCCAGATGACTTGGATCAGAATGTAGTATCTGTTTCAGTTGTATCAGCAGCAGTTGACAGACACACCACGTCTATAGCTATCAACAGCAGTTCCAGCAAGCCAGCCATCATCATCTCTAGCTTGCCATCGGCTATCTCTCCAGCCATTACCAGTAGGCCTCCAGCTCCATCTGCTACCACTACAGCTAGCTTCAACGGGCTTCATTCTCCAGCCATCCTCATTATAAGCAACAATATGCAATGAATTGTCCTTTTCAGAATAACTCTCTTGAGCGACCACAAACCTATCCTTAGCGACTTCCAAAACTGTCCTTCTAGGGTCAACGCTACTCTCACTCTCTATATGGGCTTGCAAAGTTATCTTTTGCCTGGTGCACTGTTACATTACTTTTGTTTATGCGTTTTCTTTACTAAAAATAAACTTGGCATTATGTATTACGAGCATCATAGCCCGGCGTTGCCCGTGTAACTCAGAACATTGTTTGAAAAAAACACTTTTTAAAAAAAAGTATTTCTTTTGTTTCAAATTACGGGGAAAAATATTCACATTTTTTGTTGACCAAATTAATTTTTAAAACGTCGGAATAAAAGTTAAATATAAAGGCTTATTTTATTTTATTTTATTTTAATAAAAAATATTTTAGTCGCGTTTGACACGTGTGATTTGATTTCTGTGACGTAAAACGTCGGAATAAAAATTAAATATAAAGGCTCATTTTTTTTTAATAAAAATTACTTTAGTCGCGTTTCACACGTGTGAATTTATTTCTGTGATGTAATTCAGCAACTATCTTAGATCTTAGATGTTTTACGGAGCAAATGTAAACAATCGTGTCCATTGGCCAAAAAGTGCGAAAGGGAAAATTGCTGAACTTAAAACTCAAAAAGTATGTGTCGACCTGGCTTCCCTGTAGATATGTATTCCTAGAAAGTTTGAATGGCGTAGCTTAAAAGATGTAGGCGTGCGTAGGAAACAGTCACACACAGACTCACCGATTGACTTTTATAGATTTTCACTGAAGTCTTCGTTTTGATTTTGTTTTCTCCCATCATTCAATATCTGTTTGCGGGCCAATATACCAACTGCAACAATATCCACACCAATAATGAGGAAGTAAGAAATTCAAATGCATCTTTTAAATCTATCCAAGACTTCAATGATGCGCTTGCTAAGAACACTGATGAAGATCAACAATTTGAATACACCCAGGAAAAAATACAGACTCATCGACTCTGCTACTGCCAACAAACAATTGGCTCTTGCTTAAAAGCTTTCAATGAGATCAGTAGCAGAGAATCATCCAATATATCCAAGTTAAGGGCCAATAGTCCCACTGAATAACAAGACCATTAAAAAAAAAAAACTCTGGTATCTAATATTTTCGATACTGAGGTCAAAGAAATCAGTGAACATCTTTTTATCATTTGTGGGGGATTTGGTATTTGCTGGGTTGTATGTTGATTATTTCCCCCACAAATACAACACTCTATTTTGCAATCGCGCAAAGTGAAGGAATAAATTACAACGGACATTCAACAACAAACAATTTATTATGTGACAAATAAAATGGTATGTAGAAACCAACAAAATACATGATTCGAAAATTGCCTTTTTGAGGAATATAAACTTGGCAAGAAGTTAATTTTTGTCCAAAAACGTGTATAAGATTACATTAGCAGAGTCTGTAAATAAGCCTTTCCTACTTACATTTGGTGCGTTTCAGTTGGCGACAGCGTGTCGCGTTGCTCAAAGAAAGTTCGTCGGTTTATTCTTTTTAAGGTCCTTGGAGCGAGGTCACGAACTTTTGGCATGGAAGAAATGACATGGCCGGCAAAGTATACGGTGGCATGCGGACTTAATGGCCTGCTTGGTGACTGACCTTTTTTTTCTAACTGTGTGTATTATATACATTAATAGGGGATCAACCAATCTTCCTAACATTAGGGTGTGAAAACATTTATGGACCAATCAGATTTATTATTTTACTATTTTGTTTGGGGCCTAAATATTTTTGTGTTAATTTACTTCCAAGCCTATTTTTCTAGAATGTTCTTATTCTAAGTTTTTAGCTGATTGGTTGAGAAATATAAAAATGTAATCTAAATTCTACTGCTGTTTTGATCCAATTTTTCTAGAATGTTCTATTGTGTTTTCCTGTTGCTTATTTTAATAAAAAAAAATATGTATCCCATATACCCCCGCCCCGCAGATTGATAAATATGGAAGTATTTATTAATATGTAATATAAGTTTTAAGATGTTTCGGCCAATGTACCTTTCTTCCAGCTTTTGTGGTGGTGTTTGTCGGTGTATTTGTTGGCGTGGAGGTTGGTTTGGACAATGTGGTATTTTGTGTACTTGTAGAGTGTTCAGTCGTACTTTCCTTTACTGGTAAGTCTAAGTACGCTGGTTTTAGTCTGTCTATGGAGACAGTATCAAATTTGCCTTTTATGGCGAGTTTAAAATATTTGTGGTGTCTTTCAACTACCTGGAAAGGTCCGGAGTAGGTAGGACACAAAGGTTTTTTGACTGCATCATTTCGAATAAAAACGTATTTTCAGTCGTGAAGGTCTTTTGGTGTGTAAAGTTCTTTAGTTTGTGTTCTTGTGGGTGTGTAAACTAAATCGTTCATTTTGTGTTTAAAATCTTTTACAAAAGTTGTAGTTGGTTGTAAGGAAGTGTTTTTTTCACAAAATTGACCTGGAAGTGTTAAAGATGTTCCAAAAACCATTTCGGAAGCTGTACATCCCAAGTCTTCTTTGATAACATTCCTTATTGACAATAAAACAAGAGGCAAATTTTCAAACCATGTTCTGGAGTTGTTGTTAGCTGTTAAAGCTGTTTTAAGTTGTCTATGGAATCTTTCGATTAATCCATTTGCGCAGGGGTGATATGCTGTTGTTTTTATATGTTTGACTCCCAATAACTTTGTAAATTCATCGAAAAGCGTTGATTGAAATTGGGAGCCTCTGTCTGTTGTTATTACTGAAGGACAACCAAAGACTGCGATCCACTCTCGTAATATGGTTTTAGAGATAGTCTCTGCTGATATATCTCTAAGTGGGACGGCCACAGGCCATCTTGTAAATCTGTCAATGATAGTAAGTATATATTGACAGTCATTTGCTATTGGCAATGGTCCGACAATATCGATGTGTAGGTTTGTTAACCTACCGTCTGGTTTTTTGAATTGTCCTGGAGGAGACTTTGTGTGTCTGTTTGTTTTGCTCTTCTGACAATTCAAGCATGTTTGAGTCCAGTTTTTTATGTCAGTGTGCATATTAGGCCAAACAAAACGGTTGCTGATTAATTTTGCGGTTGCTCGGCGTCCAGGGTGTGAAAGGTTGTGGAAATGTGTAAATAACCTTTTTCTTAGTGATGGTGGTATATACGGTCTAGAGTGACCAGTTTTGACATCGCAAAGTATTGTTTTTGTTCCAAATGGAACAGGCTGTTTCTTCAGCTGTAGGGAAGTGTCGTTTAGTTTGTCTAATGTGGCATCTTTTTTTTGTTCATCTGCAATGAGCTCGAAGGTGAGATCTACCGACTCAATAGATTGTATTGTAGAGCGTGAAAGTGTATCTGCCACAATATTGTCTGAACCTTTTATGTATCGGATATCCGAGGTAAATTGTGATATATAGTCCAGTTGTCGAGTATCTCTGGGCGTATATTTCTCGGTATTTACATGTAAGGCGTAAGTAAGTGGTTTGTGATCAGTGAAAACGGTGAAATCTCGTCCTTCGAGTAAGTGACGAAAGTGCCTTATGGACAAGTAAATTGCCAGTAACTCCCTTGAGAAGGTGCTGTATTTTCGTTGTGCAGTGTTCAATTCCACTGAGACAAAGGATATTGGTTTTTCCAAGCCATTTTGTTTTTGTTGTAGGACTGCTCCAATTGAGTCTCCTGACGCGTCTGTTGTTAGTGAAAGTGTTGTAGTGTTGTCATTAGAGATGTAGGAGAGCTTGGTAAAATCTGCTAATGCTTTTTTAGCATTGTGAAAAGCAGTTAAAGCTTCTCCTTCAATTTGAATTTTTGCATTTTTATTTTTTTGTTGTTGCAACATGTTTGTTAGCGGGGTTAATATTCTGGAACAACGTGGAATAAATCTACGGTAGTAATTTATCAAACCGAGAAATCTTCGAAGTTGTCGCAGTGATGTTGGTTGTGGGAAATTTTGTATGGCTGTGACTTTTTCTGGGATAGGTGTGATTCCCTGTTCGTCTATCATGTGGCCTAAAAAGTTTAATTTCGAGACAGCAAAATCACATTTGCTTATGTTGATTTTCAAGCCGAAATGTGCTAGTCTCTCGAAAACTTGTAATAAATGGTCTTTATGTTCATTGATGTCATTGCTAGCAATGAGGACATCGTCGATATAAGCAAAAGCAAATGGTAACCCTCTCAATACCTCGTCAATGAGTCTCTGGAAAGTTTGGGCAGCATTACATAGTCCAAATGGCATTCTGGTAAATTCGAAAAGTCCAAAAGGAGTTGTAATTGCTGTTTTTTCTATGTCTTCTTCGGCTACTGGAATTTGGTAGTAAGCTTTAACCAAATCTAGTTTTGTGAAGATTCTGGTTCCTTGCAAGCCCATGGCGAAATCGTGTAGATGTGGGATTGGATACCTATCAGGAACTGTTTTTGCGTTGAGGTTCCTGAAATCCCCACAAGGTCGCCATGCACCTGTTTCTGGCTTCTGGACCATATGTAGCGGTGAGGAGTATGGACTACTAGAAGGACGTATAATGCCTAATTGTAACATGTGCTGAAATTCGTCTTTTGCTACTTTATATTTCTCTGGATGCAATCTGCGTGGTGATGCATGTGTGGGTGGTCCAGAGGTTGTGATATAATGTTTGGCTGTGTGACGAACTTCATCAGAATGTTTAAAGGGCGTAGTAAGAGTTGGAAATTTTGTAATCAACTCTTGTAGTCCATTCGCATCTGGTAGTGCCGCACAGATTCCTGTTGACTTGTAGATTGAGGTGATTCCCTTTGCTGTTAGGTCTGTGTTGCATCGACGAGAGATTGCCTAGCCATGTTCACTGAAACGTTGAAATGGGACAAAAAATCCGCTCCAAGAATCGGTGTTTTTACTTGGGCTATTGTGAAGATCCACGGAAAAGATCGGCGTAAACCCAAATTGAGCGTCAGTGCTATCTCTCCGTAGGTGTCAATTCTTGATCCATTTGCTGCTTGCAGTGTGAATGAAGATAGTTGGTGTTTTTTTCTGGGATCCGGTGGAATAACGCTGATTTGTGCGCCGGTGTCGACTAAAAATAAATATCCGGTATTTTTGTCTCGGATGTAAAATAGACGACTTCCTTGTTTTATACCAGCAGCTAATGTCGTCTTTACTTGCTGCCGGTGTAACCGTTTCTCTGGTTTTGTGTTGAAGTGTGTGAGGTCGAATTGAAGTTGCATGGTTTTATGCACTTCCTTGCTTCACATCCAAATTTGAAATGATACCAACAGGTATCATAGTTGCGTCGCTCTCTAGAGAATGAGCTCGATCTACTTCGACTTCTGCGTCGTGAGGAGGTTCTGTAAGGACGGGAACGTTCGGATGCTTGCAACTTCACCAAACTTTGAACCTGCAGAGTTAGATTTGCCATGTCCTGCAGCAGTTCAGTATACCTGTCTGGCGTGGTTGTTTGTGATGTTGTGTTTCTTGGTGTTGGTGTATTCCTTTGTGTTGCATCATTTGTTGGGTTGTAAGATGTGGCGTAAACGTTCTGGTTTTGGTTATTGTCGTGTATTTTATCAGCTATTTCCGATAATCTATCCAGGTCTAAATCCTCAGGGAGTGATGCGAGTATCTGTGTTGTATGAGTGTGGAGTTTGTCTGTCCATAGTTTTTTTTAACACCGTTTCGGACATGGTGCTGCTTCCCAACAAAGATTTCATTTTCCTCAAGAGTTGTGAGGGTGTCATATGTCCAAGGGTCAAATTGTTAAATAAATCATGTAATTTTTTTCCATCCGATGTACCCATACGTCTTATAATGGCGTTCTTTAGTGTGTCATATGGTTTGTCCTCAGGCATATGGTCTAGCAAATCGACCACTTCTGCCGCCACGTCGGTGGGAAGTTTTTCCACGACGTATGCATACTTTGAGGTTTGCGATGTAATTTTTTTAGCGCTAAAAAGTGCATTTAGCTGAGAAAACCATACTGGTATGTTAGTTGGGTTGTAGCTGGGAATGCTGGCTGATATTGTTGCTGTTGTGGGTTCTATGTCGTTGTTTTCCATCTTTTACGCGTTGTGGTAATTTTTGTGTTGTTTTCTAATATGAGAGCTTTTTTTGTGTTACGTGCTTTCACTAGTCGGAAGGTCACCAATTTTGTGGGGGATTTGGTATTTGCTGGGTTGTATGTTGATTATTTCCCCAACAAATACAACACTCTATTTTGCAATCGCGCAAAGTGAAGGAATAAATTACAACGGACATTCAACAACAAACAATTTATTATGTGACAAATAAAATGGTATGTAGAAACCAACAAAATACATGATTCGAAAATTGCCTTTTTGAGAAATATAAACTTGGCAAGAAGTTAATTTTTGTCCAAAAACGTGTATAAGATTACATTAGCAGAGTCTGTAAATAAGCCTTTCCTACTTACATTTGGTGCGTTTCAGTTGGCGACAGCGTGTCGCGTTGCTCAAAGAAAGTTCGTCGGTTTATTCTTTTTAAGGTCCTTGGAGCGAGGTCACGAACTTTTGGCATGGAAGAAATGACATGGCCGGCAAAGTATACGGTGGCATGCGGACTTAATGGCCTGCTTGGTGACTGACCTTTTTTTTCTAACTGTGTGTATTATATACATTAATAGGGGATCAACCAATCTTCCTAACATTAGGGTGTGAAAACATTTATGGACCAATCAGATTTATTATTTTACTATTTTGTTTGGGGCCTAAATATTTTTGTGTTAATTTACTTCCAAGCCTATTTTTCTAGAATGTTCTTATTCTAAGTTTTTAGCTGATTGGTTGAGAAATATAAAAATGTAATCTAAATTCTACTGCTGTTTTGATCCAATTTTTCTAGAATGTTCTATTGTGTTTTCCTGTTGCTTATTTTAATAAAAAAAAATATGTATCCCATACATTAAACCTGGAAACTTTATAAATGCCAAACTTATCAGTTAAGTACCATACGTGATACACGCTTGGACGATAATGTCTCGAAAGAGACATGACTGACTGGGCAGAAGATTATCCCTCAGTAGGTTGCCATTACTTCCTGTGGTAGACTGGTTGCTAGCCAAGGCTATAGAACCCAATCTGTCCTGTTGTTTAACCCATAACTGTAGGGAAGAGACGAATTAATATAATTCCCAAGGGTATTTGTGCGTAAGTGAATGCAAAGAATTCAACTGGAATTCGAACTCGGCTCCCCGATTTCTCGTTCCTAGCCGATATCCACTGCACCATAATGCATATCCGCCTTAACTTGTAGTGGTGCTAAAAAATACCAAAAATAAGAAAGCAGTGAAACTTGATAACATTCTGCCGAAAACCTAGAATTTCAACGATATTCTACACTAACTCTGTATCCCCACACATAAAGGAGAAGTTATAAGCAGATGGTTGTATATTTCCATTACCAAAGAAAAGAGATCCAGGATATCTCTCTTGCAGCAAAAATTTACAATTCAATGTTTTTCAACAGAAGGTGCTTCGAAAAAATCAAAAAGGACTTTCGAGAAAAATCAACTCTTAGACAAATCCTGACGATTCAGTGGCTTATTAAGGGCAGCAGGGTGAAAATTTACAGGCCTCCTTAAGTTTTGTAGATTTCTCTAAAATCTTTGATACTGTTCATAAGAGAAAATGGAGAAGATTCTTCTGATATATGACATCCTTTCTGAGAGAGTAGCAGCCATAATGGGAGTATACAGAAATACCAAATCTTTGGATGGATCCCCAGACGGAGACACTAGTTTCTTAGTATAAGGTCTTTCTGGGTGACACCCTTGAACATTTTCTCTCTATTATCACCCTTGCTTATATATTGAGAATTTCACTTGATAAACATCATTTAGGATTTACTTTATCACCAAAACTCTCAAGACGATATCTTGAAAAAAGTTGAGCGTTACTGACCATGCAGATGACCTAGCAGACACCCTTACCAACGTCACAGTTCTCCTAAATCATCTAAAAAATGCTGCTATCGATGCTGGACACTTTGTCAATGCCTCTAAAACTGAATTCATAGGCTTCAACCAGCAAGGCTCAAAGCAAACTGTATCAGGTGAATCAATACAATCTGTCGAAACTTTTACATACATGGAAAGCGAAATAAATTCTACTGAAAAAGATGTAAACATTCATGTTTTAGCTAATGCTTCAATCACTTTCTCACAGAAGGAATGTAGCTTCTCTCTGTCTTTTCTACAAACATTTTCATGCCAACTGTTCTTACGAGCTTTGTTTCCTGATGCCCTGATCCCATAAATTTACGAGTGCAACTAGATTGGCATTTAGGTCCCACCCTTTTACAGTTGAAATAGTTAAATGTAACCTCCTCTTGTTATATATCGACAAACAACAAACACGCATATATATAAAAATATAAGTTATATTTTTATTAATGACGATGAACCGTGTAGCATAGGGGACAGAGAATTGAGAGAGCGCGCCTCTAATGGGTTGACGGTAGTGTAGTCGTATCTGTTGTGTCTCTCTTCACCGGCCGATCTCTGTCGCTCCTCTACTACTACTGGCGAATCCGTGTGACGAGGTCTTTATATAATCTTCCAGAACCGGGACTTTTTCTTCCGGTTTTGCCTCGCCCACGCACGCCCACGTAATTCTCAGAGACACCTGTTCTGTTTGCCTCTGTAGCCATTTCCGCTACTGCCGGAAATAAGGTCAAACAACATCCGTTCCTTTCAACGACCGGAAACACCCCCGCTTGCATCAGCCTTCCTCGGGTGGGGCCAGATTGTTATATTACACTCTTCTGCTCTAACAATTTCTTTCCTCGCACTTCCTGCCTGTGGAACTCCCTTTTCTTTACTTGCTTGATAGCTTCCATCTCCAAAGTTTTACATACAATGTCAATTGCTATCGTTTATTCCCATGAATTCCAACTATCTTTTATTCTTTCTTCAACACACCCCTGTAGCCTTTTTTCTTCCCTTTCTCTCTCTCTCTCTCTCTCTCTCTCTCTCTCTCTCTGGAACCCCCTGTGTACTAGTAGCGGCCCCGCCCTGTTTGGCGTGATATGATTATAAAAAGGTCAAATTTCAAGAGACACCTGAAGAACGCTGGAGCGTACATCGGCTAAAACGTTGTGAGTGCAATAATCAAGATGATTCTAATTTTCTTCTTGTATTGGCCCTATCTCTTCGAAAAGTGTGCGATCATAACACTTCAATTTATCATTTCACCCCAAACAAGGCGAGACCGCCACTAGTGCGCAGACAGTTACAATGAGATAAAAAAAAAAAAACTGGGTAAAGTGGGTTTTGAAGAAAGATGAACAGGATTCAAGAAGATAGATGGCAATTGACATTGCATTGAAAATTGACACAAAAATTAACTGCCTGATTCTGATTCTAAATATAAGTTTCCTTGTTGTTCCTATTTTCCTTCATACAGCATCATTACTTATATTTTAGGAAATAAAAACTTTTAAAATTAAATTGACAAATTAGACAGATTAAGATTACAGTAGATACATTGCGAGAATATATTCTGTTGTGTTATTTAATCACTTTCAGACAAAACATAAATGTTTTTCTTGTTTTTTTTGTTGTTTTTTTTATCGAACATTATTAATAAAATACGATATTCCTACTTAAAAGTAAAATTCAATTAACTTATAATTTATGGAGAAACATAAAAATTATACAGCATTTAAAACAAATCGTTGATCTGCTAAGTTTCAATTTAAGCATGTATAATTATTAAGTTGTTATAAATTTATAGTCTTCAAGTAACACATAAAATTGACATTGAGCCAAACATTTTTTTCCTAAATGTTCGCACATATTTGGTGTTTCCTGCTAGGCTTGTGTGCCAACAATAAACTAAACTACAACGATAAATAAAGGATAATATAACAATTGGCGTGATAATCCTAGTAGCTGACGAAAGTAATAATCCGAGTCGTAAGAGGAGTTATTGATTGATATCTTTTTGTGTCTAGGCTATTTTCTGTTACACGAAAAACTGTCATCATAAGAAAAAAAAAAAAAAAAAACTACACACACACACACACACACACACACACACACACACACACACACACACACACACACACACACACACACACAAAAGAAACAATAAATGTAACACTTAACACTAACAGTTTCTGAAATGCAAAATTTTAAATATATATACACTTTGTCTTCTTCTTTTTTTAACCTTTACTTTTTCCTTATAGACGTGTTGAATATTTTCATATAAGGTCAAACTCAAAACGTTTCTTGATGAAAGCATAAGGCTATGATGAAAGCATAGTATGGGATACACATTTTTTTCTATTCAAATAAGCAATAAGAAAATACATAAAAACATTATAGAAATTTTGGATCAAAACGGCATTAGAATTTAAATTACATTTTTATATTTCTCAACCAATCAGCTAAAAACATAGAATAAGAACATTCTAGAAAAATAGGATCGGAAGTCAATTAACAAAAAATATTTAGGCCCCAAAACAAAATAGTAAAATATAAATCTGATTGGTCCATAAATGTTTTCACACCTAAATGTTAGGAAGATTCTTTGATCCACTATTAGGGTATATAAATAACACACAGTTAGGAAGAAAAAAGTTCAGTCACCAAGCTAGCCATTAAGTCAGCATGTAACCGATACTTTGTCCGGCCAAGTCATTCTTCCACACCAAAGTCAATGACCTAGCTACAGATGGCCGTGAAAGGAAAAACCCGACAAACTTTCTTTCATCAACGCGACATGCTGTCGCCACCCGAGATGAACTTAATGTAAGTAAGAACGACTTATTTACGGACTCCGTTAATATAAACTTACACACACCTTTAAACAAATTTAACTTCTTGCCAAACTTTATTTTCCAAAAGGCAATTTTTCACATCTTGTATTTTATTTGTTTCCACATGCTAATTTTATTTTATACATATTAAATTGTTTGTTGTTTAATGTTCGTTGTGACTTATTCCATTTCTTTTGCGCGATTGTAAAACATTGTGTTGTATTTGTGGGGGAACTAATCTCGAGAGCAATACCCGTAAAATACGGCAGCACAGCAACCAAGCACTTACCAAATCCCCTACAATAGTATCTGTTCCCCGAGCATTTCAGTTTGGAGGAGTCGGGCGGTACCTGGAGATCCAATCCTGCAGCAACACGTTCCTCATTGCATTAAGAGAGATAGTGCTGATTTAATACCGACGTCAGTATGACAGTGATCAGGTAATTTTTTTTTTAACTGTATGCATATGTTTTGTGTATACATGCACCAAATAAAAATGACATTGTCACATCCTGCCTTAGTATGGAGGTCAATAAATGCAAAAAAAAAAAAAGTATCCCTTCTTTATCTCCCATAAATTCATGGGATTCTCAGCGTTCATCCATAGAACAGTTGTCGCTATTAAAAGTCCGTTAGTGAAACTTCCTCAGCTAAAAAAAAAAAAAAAATCCTACAATAATAAATTGATAATCCTTTATCTTCTGTGAATAATAATATCCATCTTTCAAAGTATTTTTTTTTAATTTCTAATCTTTAATTGTTATCTATGACAAAAATAAAGTCTTGATTTTAATGTCGCGTTGAGTTTCGGAATCGTTTTTTGTTGCTTTGCCTTTCGAAATAGTGACCTCTCTTTAGTCTTTGTAACCCCTAACTTTTGTTTGGATATGTTTTTACTTTTTTAGCTTTCAAATTTATTTCCCAAGAAAATAATTAGTTAAATTATAATTGTCGTAAAGATAATTATAATGTAACTAATTATCTTCTTGGATGATAAATTTGAAAGTTAAAAAAAGTAAAACATCTCTAATTTGTATTTTTAATTTTTACGAAATACTTTCTTTTTTTTTTTAACTTTCGGACTTATTGCCCAAAAAAGATAATTAGTTATATAATTGTCGTAAAGGCTTGCTATGACATTTTTTCCGTTAGTTTATAATTATAAACTTTATTTTACTGTGACTCTTGAACGAGTTTATTCAGACCACTTATTGATATTGCTTGGAAAATTAATAAATTTAAAAACGACAGTCAGTGCTCGTCAGTGCTGCTACTGCTGGTTGTTGAGTGGAGGTATGCGGGCGGAAGTATAATCACGTCGCCATGACAACGCTAGAATTTCTGCTAGCAACCGGAAGTTGTTAGGCTTTCATGTCAAGAGGGAGAACGATTGAGAAGAAATCGTCTCGTCGTTGTCCTGACTTTTTTCCCCGCTTCTGCTGGGTTATTTGTGAGTGCCAGCAGCAATTTCCCGGTCCGTCAGATGGAGGTGTCCACCGTCAACAACACTGTCGTCACACCCATCATCAAGACAATCTTGTTACACTGAGCGCAGGTATTTTTAACGATGTAGTTACAATTGAATTTTACCCTCCCACTTTTTTTTTCCTTAAATGAAAAATCTACTTTTCCTTCTTCAGATTATGTATTGTCATTTTATAAGTCAAATTCCCATCTTGGCCCAGTTTAAAACAACAACAAAAATGTTTTTTAATTTTTTTTTCTATTTGCATATTAATTTAAAAAAAAAATTAAATCTATTCAGACATTGCAATAAAAAAAAAAAACGTTTTCTCGTCAGTTATTAATTTCACAATCACATGCATTTTTTAGGCTATGATTAAAAAAAATATTCTAAAAGCCAGCTAATTTTCTTTTATTCGTTTCTGTTGTAAAATTCGATGTCAATTAATAATTACAATCAAATAAATTCAAATACCAGAACTTAAAAAAAAAACGTACCTGTCTCTTAGTCTTTCTTTTTCATGTTATTTACTGAAATTGTTGACGCATACACTAAAAAGTCACTAGTAGTTACAAACATGTAAAAATATTTAACTACAAACTTTGGAGTAGAATTAACTACTCATGAATTCGTTATTATTATTTCACCAAAATGCCCACATTTTTTTTCTTTATTGTTTAAAATTGAACATTAAGTTCAATTATCTCCACTCACGTTCTTTAACTTAAAAATAAAATTAAAAATATAAAACTTTTTTTAATCACATTAGAATAAAAATTTATTTCACTTAGTTTCAGTGATAATTAAATTTTTTACCACTGACAAGTTTAAACTTAAAAATTGCATTTTTATTTTAAATGATAATGCGTGTTTGTGTAGAGATGTAAATTTTAATTAAAAAAAATATTTATCATTTAAAAATAAATAAAAAGGGGCGTGGCTTTTAACTTTTACGGTCAATTTGACCCTAAATACCTTTTTTGCGTGTGTGCATGGATAATCATAATGTTTTATTTTTATTTTTTGTCTTGTTTTCCTTCATTGCTTTCTTTCCTTATGTTTTGACTTTTGACATTTTTTATATTTAAAGACTTATTTTTCTATCTGAACTTCATTAAGTTTCGTTTCATCATCTCTTTTTGAACCCCTAATTAACGCAACTTTTTTTTGTTTTTGAATAAAGGTAACTAAACTTTTTCTAAAAAGAAAAAAAGTAGTATTCTTTAATTTTAATGGTGAAAATTCTTTATGTTGCCGTGCTTGTCAACTGCGCCTTTTACGATAGTTTTTTTTTACTTAGTCTCTCTACCATGTTTATTTTTTAAATGCTTGTGCATGTGATATGACATTCCTATCCACCCTTAGATTTTTTCGTATTTGTATTTTAGTTTTCGAATTTACCAGAAAAATCTGTATATTATTTCTGTTAAAAAAGTTATCTCCACCCCATCTACTTCTTTTGTAAACATAATTATTACAGGCATCTTTTTAAAAATCGTGCCAATTCATGCCTATTTGCTAGAAATCATTTCCTTATGATAAAAAAAGTAGAAACGAATAACCACCCCATTTTTCTCCTGCATACTTTTCTAAATAAATAATCGTTGTAATTTTTTTCCTCTCTTGATTAAATAAAAATCTTGAAAAACCTTGAAAAAGTCGCTTCCATATTTTTGCTGAACTTACAAAATAACTTGTCGACTGATTCTTGTTAGCATTTTGTTTACTCTTGCCTTAAATTTGATAAAAAATAGCGACACTTGAAGGAAATAAAAAAAGAAATCTAAGTTATGTGAAGAGGAGGCTAGTTGGATATCATAACATAGCTTCAGACGATCTCTTAACTTTAGGTATGGAAGGCCATACGGGCCACAGTAACGTTTGCGTTTCGTTTTTTTTTTTTTTTTACTCTTCTGCATATAGAGATATTAAAAGAAAACAGTGCATGACATGAATGTATATTTTTGTGCAAACCCCAGTATTTTTTCATGTGAAACGAATACTCATCCTTTAAAAAGAATCTATTGTAATTAAGTACTGCGACCAGAAATGTTTTTTTCTTTTTTTTTTGCATATTTTTATAAATTAATCACCTCAGATGACGAGTATCAATTTTTTTTAATTTTACAAAAGTTTATGAGGGGTACAGTTTACTATGTAATTCATAATCAATTGATCTTCTTACGGAAGACAAAACAAATACCATGATGTGATTTCCTAGTTTACAATATAAATTATCATTTCATAACACTAACAGTACCATCCATTGGCTTTTACTAGATTTTTTTCTTTGCCATCTGGAATTAGTCATATGTAAATTAAATAAATTATTATTTCTGGTTTCAGTGCAACCAAAAGTTCTGTAAAATATAACAAATGCATGAAATACTATGGTGATTAAGAAATAATCAGTTATGTAGGAGTTGTTTATCTTACAGCAATGTCTGTTTTTGCACCATTGGTATAATTGACTTCTGTGTATATTGACCTTGTTGTTAATAATTAAAAGAAAATACAGTGCTGATAAATACAAAATCTTTATATACACAGTATAATAATTTTGTCTTTGGGTATGTTATGATGATGTCAGCATTGGACAATGAACAATATTATCAACTCTGATTTTCCATCTGTTTATATACATCACTATATAGATTCACTTTGAAAATGATTCCTGTTTGCTTGTGGCCATATATCCTGGGTGTGAAAATTTTCTGATTGACTGACCGAACTATAGAGATAACGAAACTTTGGTCTCATTATTATTTGGTAATTTCTTTTTTTACATTGTGTTTGTGAAAGCTTTTTAATTGGTTATGGCTTTGTTTGCCTGGTGATTTTTATTGTCTGTTTACTATTAGAGATGTTGAAATTTTCATTTTATTTATTTTAACATTTCAAACAATTTCTGCACACCAACTACTGATTTACCCGCCTTACCTCCTCTTTAAATTTCTTTAAACAATCTAATATTCTGACCCCTTTGTAATTTAATATTTATTATGCAGAAATCATTTGGATTACATGAGATAAAATAAAATAGCATAAATTTTATTTCTTACCACTATAAAAAATTATTCCTATCAATGAATGTCTGTGAAGGGAAAAATGTTGCCTGATATCAAAACGGAAACTTTTTTTCTTGCATTTGTAGAGTTTAATGGCTTCTGATACATGTCTCCCTCTAACCCCGTAAGTTACTTGTTCACCACTGTTGTACCCACAACACTTTGGGTTAAGTCACACGAACTAACCAATTGGAGTAGATAGACTAAACTATCGCCCAGTTCACACTCTACCCATGTCTATTGAACAGGTGAAGAGGCTCATCCCTTGTTCCCTGTTTAGGATGTGGTTTCCGACTTTTTCTTTTCCAATCTTTTCACTCTTATGTAGCCCCCTGCACATCAGTGGCGTTACCGCCTTGCTTGGGGTGATATGATTAAAAACAAAAAAAATCTCAAATTCAAATTTCTTTGATTTTTTTTTTTTTTTTTTTTTTTTTTTTTTTTTTTCAGACAGTACCTTTGTATTTTTTTAATTACCAGAAGAAATAGTTGAAATAAAGACACTATTTCTTATTTTAAATCTATGATCTTTCAAAAAATTAAGGAGATTAAAAGTAAAATTCCTGTATATCTAGAAATCATTTAAAATGCTGAACTTAATACCCACAAATTTAATAACATAACAGGTGATAAGCTTTCTACAAATGCATTGGTTGTTGCTTTAGTACCCTTAACATACGGTGTACATCAATGCCTCTGCATATATGCATTAGGAACTTATGTGATTATAAAGAATCATTTTAGTAATAGTAACACCCCAAGATCTAAGCTAAATATTGGACATGTCATAGTCAAATTTCTTCACCTACTTGAATATCTAGAAATATTAGAATAACAAAAAATGTTTTCCCAAAGCTAAATAAAGTATTAAGAAACGGGTAAATTTTGCTAGAAACAAAAAATATTACTCAGCTGCTATGTAATATCAAACCGCTATATGTCAGTGAATGTTTCACAATTTCCTCACGGATGAAAAGGAGACTTAAAATGATGAAAATACCTTAGAGAGTGTATGTAAGCAACAAGTTTTAAGGAATATGGAAACAAAAAGGACACCTACACTTAGAATCAGAAAGAAATAGTTGGAATCTCTGGGAGACAGAAAAAAGCTTGGAGATTTTTTGACAATCAAAGAGCATGCTAAAGGTAAGAGAGGTAGAGTATGAAGCAACAAACTTAGATTTGAGAGAAACAGGATGAGAAATAACTGAGCTGTACTAAATAAGAATGAGTTCAATCCCTGGGCCAGGTAATGCTGACTTGGACATGATGAAAATAAGACAAGCAATAATTAAGCAGTACTAATTAAGAACACAACCAGATGTCCCTAGACATGGTCAGTGGGACAAGAACAATTTACTTCATACAGATTGAAGTGTTCAGTTCAAAATTCACTGAGGTTTACCGCAATCAACAAGCACTTGAGGGCACAACAGCTGAGATGTGATAACAAGGATGACTACTGTATGAATGTCATAATAGAATGTAACCTATCTAACATGCTTGTGCAATGGAATGGTAGAACTGGGTCTGGGAGGGATAGTAAAAAGTCAAACATTATTAAAGATGAGAAGCTATGGAGAGCTATGATAGCTACTTTTTATGTGGCAATCTCATGTCTGTATTGTCAGGTCATGATTATTAGTAAAAGGAGATTTCCACTGTGCTACTTGTATTATAACTGGGTGTTTAAAAGTTTGTCATTAACAGCATATATTAAAAATCTGGCACTTATGTTACTGTATTTGAAAAAATTATATATATATTTCATTTATAAATGAAAAATATTCAAGTTCTACAATAGAATTGTATTGAACACTTTTTACTACAAATGTGTACTGGTCTAGTCCTATTAGGACCAAAAACTAAGTATTAAACAATATATATATAATTTTTTTTTTTTTTTTAACAATATTTTTAATGGATACACAGTAACCATTAAAAATAATGTTCAAACAAATAAATTTAAATATGTCGGTTAATACCATTCCATAACTTTACAGAAGATTTTAATGTGTGGCTGAGGTCTCCTCTTGCGTTAAGGTTGGCATTGATGCTTTCATCCCTGCCAGGAAGTTGAGACTTAAATCCCACTCACTCTCCCCAATTCTTCCCTACCTGCTCGGCTGCCATCGCCCACTGAAATCACTTCTGGCTTTACTGGAGTCATGCATTGGACCATAACAGGTGCCTTTTTGCCTCAGATCGCAATGAGTGCAAGAAGATACTTAAAGGAGCTAAGCTGGTGTTTGCAGCCAGAATGAAGCAGTGCATAGCATCTCGTAAGTTCAGCTCCAAAGACTACTGGAGGCTCTGTAAAAGTGTGCTGAACAGCAGCAAGCCCTCAATCCTCCTTGTAATCAATGAATTTAAGGTCACCTCTTCAACAGACAAGGCTGAGTACTTTGCTCACAGATTCTCCACCAATTCGACACTGGACTCGTCTGGAAAATCTGTACTCGACTTCCCACCCCTAACCGAGGCGCAGCTGACTGACATACACATTACTCCCTCGGTGATCTCCAAAATAATTTCATAGCTTGACCCCTATAAAGCGAGTGTTGGTGACAGAATACCAGTCATTGTCCTAAAGATATGTACTCCTGAACTCTCCACTGTTCTCTCTAAAAACTAAAACTACTGCCTCTCTGCATCTTGCTTTCCTACCTGCTGGAAATCCTCCTCTGTGGTTCCTATATATAAAAATATCACTGAACCTTCTGACCTTGCTAATTATCACCCTATCAGCCTCCTACTAATTTTTGGCAAAGTGTTCAAAACTATCATCAACACGGAGGTGGTACAACATTTCACAGCTCACACTCTTTGATAAACAGTAAGGCTTCCACTTCACCAAGTCTACTGCTGATATGATCATGATCATCACTGAGTATATACACTAGGTTCTTGACAAGAACATCAAAGCTTGAACTGTTACCCTAGACATCTCCAAAGCATTTGACAGTCTGGCATGCTGGCCTGCTATGCAACCTGACAATTGTTTGACCTAGAATAGTATATTGAACAGACATGCCTCCTAATACTATCACATGAATGCGGGTGTCACTCAAGACTCTATTCTAGGTTTTACGCTTTTCCTTATCTGCCTTAACATTCTCCCCGATGTAATAAGACCCCAAGTAGGCATATATGCTGATGATACTACGGTTTACTCTCGCCTTGATCAAAAATCTATTGAGTGACAAAGCAAACCTCGCTGCCAAGCTTGAACAGGACCTCCAATCTGTGGTGGACTGGGGTAAGAAATGGCTCATGAATTTTAATGCTCCCAAAACAAAGCTACTATCTATTAACCACCACAGACGATCACTCCTACCCCCCATTAGCCTGGACATGGCTAGTCTCCCTGAAAGTAAAATACTGCACCTCCTTGGGTTAACTCTCACAACAGACTTCAAGTGGAATGACTATATAGAATCCATAGCTAAATCCGCTGCTAAGAAGGTTGGTTCTCTGTGCAGGCCCAGGAAGTTTTTCCTGTCTGAAACAATCCTGCATATATACAAATCTACCATTTGCCCGTGCATGGTATACTGCTGCCATATCTGCTCCTGCTATCCACCTAGGGGTCCTTGACAAAATCCAATGCAGAATCTGTAATGTGATCGATCTCGACTTGGCAGCTCAGATAAAGTCACTTTCTCACCGGCCCAATGTGGCTTCCCTGTGTCTCTTCTACAAATACTTTCATGGCTTCTGCTCAGATGAACTTAGCTCACTGCTACCACCTATATATAAATTTACTCGAGCAACAAGATTAGCAACTAGGTCCCACCCTGTGAAACCAATAAATTGTAAATGCAAATTCTACTCCATCAGCTTCTTTTCTTGCACTTCCCACCTGTGGAATTCCTTTCCGTTTATTTGCTTTCCTGACAGCTACAACCTTCAAGAATTCAAATGTAAAGTCAATAGTCATCTCCTATCTCACTAACTTGCATCCTCTCTCTCATGCATCTTTCTCCGCTCACTCTCATCAGTATTCACATCCTTCTCTTACTCTCTTCCTGACTCTCTCTGTAACCTGTCACTCTTTCTCATAACTTTCCTCTTATGTAACCCCCTGCACAACAGTGGCAGTAAAATGTCTTGCTTGGGGTGACACTATTATATATATAAAGTATATTTTGAGTTTTGAAAAGGGGTTAAATTGCAGGCAATTACTGCATGCTAGATGATGTTAAGACTGTGTGTGTGTGGAGATTGCATGTCCAAATCTACATACACCCTTAACATCATTCAGCACATGATTCACCATCTCACCAACAGGATATCACCTGCAATAGCTCTCACCCACTGATACCAAGTCTCTAGGCATATTGGCACTGAAAGCATCACCCTCAGGTCATTGTGAGATTTCAGATCTTATATATTTACTTTACTGCTACAAATGCAAAAAAAGAAAATATTGTTGGAATAACTTGAATGAAATTCAGTCTTCGGTTCAATAACCACAAAAAAGAAAAAACTATTAGAGGCAACAACAAAAATTTCCCCAATTTCACTTCATCCAAACATTTCATAGTTTTGATGACGGCAGATGCACGCTTTTAGCCTTTTTATTCAACAGCCAACAAGAAATACACAGATCAGAGTTGAAATTTGTTTTCAAAATAAATTCATACATAGAGGAATTAAACAGGGATTTGGGTTTACTGAAAGAGTATAATTTTTACAGGGAGACATCTAACCAACAATAACAACATTCCTGAGAAGAGTAAGTCCCGCTTCTTTGTTTATTTGGTCCTAAGTATGACAATCAGCTACATCCAGCAGCAAGGCCTCTGATTTGGAGGTTGTGAGGAGTATGGAACAACCTCTTAATTGCTGTTGTTTCCAGCTACACACTGACCCGGAGTGGTAGTACCTGTTAGGGTCCCAGCTATGGGTAAATAGTTAACTCCCCAAACTGGGGTCAAAACACTATGAAAGTATAAAAATACACTTTTATAGAAATATATACATAAAAATATACTTTTATAGACATATAGACATTTTTTTTTTATTTTGAAGGAAAAAATTATATAACACGTTTTTAAAGGAAAAAAATATCCGCATAACATTTTTTCAATACAAAATACAGAAGACATTTTCTGTTTTCTAAAAAAAAAAAGAATAAAAACAAAATCTTTCATTAAAATCTGATTAAATCAACCTTTTCACTATAACCAAACATTAAAAAATACCTTAAAACCCCACCTTTTTGGCATTAAATAACTCACACAGGTTGATATTCCGTTAAACTACACTCAAACTCTTTGTTTATTCCTTGTATCGTTGAAAAAGAATGCAGATGTGTTTGAAAATTCTGACTTTAAAATCTCTATTTGTGCTTCACTTTAGTCAATTAGTCAAAAAGATAATACATAATGAATATCAATTTTATTGACTATATTTATTGACCATATTGATATCATTTTGTTGGCTTTATTAACCAGTCTTTTAGCTGTGTCCTTTATGATAACTCGTTAACCCTAACCTTTTCCCAATGATGTGTTCTGCATTACATTCTCACATTTTTTTTTACTTAAGAGTTGAAACTTTTGCATTAGTGTTTTTACAATCTGTTGAAAAAGCAGGTGGGTAGGATTTCTTTAGCAGCATATGAAAAATCAGTTAAGTGCCATACGTGATACACACTTGGGTGATCATGTCTCTTTTGAGACTGGGTAGAAGATTATTCTGCAGTAGGTTGCCATTACTTTCTGCAGTAGACTGGTTGCCAGCCAAGGCTATAGAACCCAATCTGTCCTGTTATTTAATCCATAACTGGAGGGAAGAGACAGATTAATACCTTTCCCAGGGGTATTTGTGCGTAAGTGAATGCAAGGAATTTAACTGGAACTTAAACTCAGCTCCCCCAATTTCTCGTTCTAAGCGGATATCCACTGCATCTCAATGCACATAACTTGACATTTAAAATTAACTGCAAAGTAACATTTTTCATATGTACACCAGTTTAAACTTATTGAAATAGCAAGGTTATCATTAATCAAGCAGACTTTAATTTCCTTCAACAATCTTACTCTGCCAATGTCAATAAGTTTGCAGATCAAGAAAACTTAAACTTTACTAGGGAGGTCCTCAGCAGCAGTGGTTTTTTTTTTGGTGGGGGGGGGGGACTAACAGTTCATTTTTAAATAACCACTTTCTCTTTGAATCAGATATCAAGGCATTTTAGAATAGAATTACAAAATAACAATCAATTTTGAATTTTAATGCAAGTTGGTAAATTCTGATGTTGGAATTATCATCTGAGCTGAACATTTTGAGCCATGTCTAATCTTCATGGCTAGGACCTGACATGCCACTTAAGTTGTGTAGCAAACCACTCGCATACACTTCCTATTCCATCAGTGAGAAGTTCCACTAGAAAAGAAGCTTCTTGCAAACCACTGGAACTGGTAGCCAAAAGGATGCTTCCCAGATCACTACAATCGTAATTTGTTCAAGTCTATAGTTAACCATTATCTTCCCCTCTATAAACTGCCTTAACGTAACTCTCTACCTCGAGTGGCCGCTGGCTCTTGTACAGGATGAATCTCACTATATATAAAAAAAAACTGTCTAAATTATAAATGCTCCTTTTCACAGCAAAAAAAAAAAATTATCACCACTTTATCAGAAAACTAGAATTGATAATTTTTATGGCTAGTGTGGTTCTCACCCTGTGACAGACTATAATAAGTGTTATTTTGCATTTGATTATATATATATATATATATATATATATATAATGATAAAACTATCTGCAAAAAAAAAACACAAAAAAACTAAACAGTACAGAATTGGTTTTGATTTGTTTTGTCTTCCATAGTTTAACAATCGCCAATCGTTTCGTGGTTGATGACCGCCTCCGATGAATCAGTTTATGTTTTGTTTGAATACAATATTAACCTCTGCTTTGTTTATACTTATTCTCGCAGAAAACGGTGGTACATCGATAATCATACTGTACCTATTACTCATCTGTGATTAAAACCATCATGGTTTGATCTATTATTAAAAAAAACATCAACTGTCGAATCACTTGATTCTAGTGCTACTGCTACTACTACGACGGCGGCGACTTGGTAAGGAAGGTGACTTATGCCGTAAAGACGGTGGTCTGTTTTAATCACGTGGAGCATGTTCGAACTATGATGTGGGCATCACTCTTCTTCCTGTTGAAAATCATTTTCCCTGTTGCGTATTTTTATTAAGAAAGTAAGAAAAATATTATATAGTAGAAAGAACTAAAAAAAAAAACTCTTGGTGTTTTACAAATGTGAATTTTAATATCGTAGCTAATAATTTGTAAATTCTTTTATTGCAGAATAAGTTAAATTGAAATCAGCAAAAAGTTGTAATTTTTTTATTATTACGAATTTTTCGTATTGTAAAAAACAAATGAACAATTTTTAAAGGACATTCGAATAATTTCAAAATCGTAAAAAAAACAGATTTTGTTTTTTTAATTTTTTTTAACAAATAAAAAAACTTAAGACAGGGGCTGTGAGGAATCGACCCTACCCTTGCTTTCCCAGATTTGTCTTCAGTACGTTTTGCGATTAATGAATCACGTGACGATATGCACCCACCCCGCTGTGCTTAATTAAAAAAAAAAGTGCTGATGGAATTTTTAAAATTTTTCTGTTTGGTTCATGCGGAAATCTGTTTTGTCAACTTGATGAATGAAAGGTGTTTAAAAAAAAGATGACAATGTGACAATAGTGTTGTCAAAAAAAAAAAAAAAAATTATAAAAAAAAAAGAAAGTACGACTATTTCTCCCGAAACTTGAACGGTATGTCCCTCTCTTCAAGTGCGTGATGTCGATTTCCTCCCAACTGTGATTCTTCCAGACACACACTCCCATTCCCATCCCCGTGTCCCTGCCTGTACCTTCGAGAATGTCATTCGTCTCTGAACGCAAATAAACGAGTCAGCCTCCGATTGGAAAGAGTTATTTTTTGTATCTCTGAATTTAGATTTTTTTTTCTTTTCATTAAATCTCGATTACTTAATTTGTTTCTCTTAGTCTTCTCTTCCCCACACCACTTTTTCAATTTCTAATCAGTTAAGGTTACTTCTGTTGCCGAGCCAACTTTCAACTTTTCTCTTCTAATTAGCAATTGTCTTTGCAGATAAGACAGAAAAATTGCAAAGGAAGCTATCTTCAGTCTACATTACAACAGAAAGACGATCGCGTCAACGCCACTAGTGATTTTTTTTTTGTCTTCAGAATTATGCATCAAAGCTTATATATAAATCAAACTACTTGAGCTTGTAAGTTTTTAGCTGTAGTACTTAAAATCTCAGAACTCGGGTATCTGTGTGTTTAGGACCTTTTTCTTATTAAAATCGAAATTCATTTTTAAAGTATTTTCCTCTCTTTGATACTTTTCACTAGATTTTGAATTTTAAAATTTCACTTTTGATTTGATTTTAATAAAATGCATGGAAATTGTCATTACCAACAATTCATAAAATTCATAAATACTTTAACTAAGAAAAAAAAATTGTCCGCTAACCTTCATTAGAATGGTTGGATTTTTTTAGTCTTTGGTACTTTTCGAACATTTTAGAATCAAGAATGTATGTGCACACAGTTAACATGTCTTGGAATTATGTTATTGATGCCAGTTGTGTGCCCTGCAGTCTGGGAATTTTGGCTTAGGCCATGTGTACGTCACATGTCTACCATTGTTGTTCCAATCATTGGAGTTTAAATCTGTTTGCATTTTCAGGCACTAATGAAAGGATTGATGAACTGTGTGTGTCTGTGTGTTAATCATCAGATATGATTGTTCACCTTGAGTTTGGGTTTTGTTTTCTTTTTCCTTCAATACTGACATGAATGATATTTGTAATACAGCTTGATTTTTATTTATTTTTAGACCATTATAAAATTGTGTTGAAAAGTTCAAAGCTTGAATAAGAAGCCCCTTAAAAGCAAAAAATACTGATGTATGGACCTATGATCAGATTTCAGGAAGTGGAATGTGCTGAAAACTCCTCAGCACCTCCTCTCCCCATCATAAAACTATGGGAATTTAACAATGAAGCAGCAGTAATGACTCATAATTTCATTACTTAAAATAATGAAGTTCCAAATAGCTAATCAGTTCTGTTTGCTGACAATGTTGAAATGTATACCTATAAGTAAGACAATAACACTAAAGATATTTAATAATTAAAAAGAAAATCTGTGCATGCATTAAGGAAATACTTGTAAAACTGGCTATGCTTTTTCTAATGCATTAAACCATAGATAATGATTGGCTCTAGTCTTGAAGAGGTTAAGAACATAGTGATCAGGGAAGCATTCCTTTGGGAGTCTGTTGTTGGGAAGAAGCTCTTTAAAACATTCTTCTTACCAATGGAATGTAAAGGAAATGAGCATGAGTCAATCCTTTGTATATGGCATATTGGGTTTTAGCTGTGAAAGTCTGTTTGGTAGCATTAAGGCATTTTTTTTTCTCTGGGTCACATTTTTAGAATGAAAATTTGCTCATGCTTCACCAAATTAATGTGATAAAAAGTAGATTTAAGAATACAAAAAATTGTTCAAGGGAGATAACTGCAGATTGAAGTCAGAACATTACCATTGATAACTCTCTCCTCCAGTTTGTAGATCCTAGTTACTATATTCTTAAGACTAAAAAAAAAAAAATCACATTGATAAAATAATTCAATAATTATTTGTAACTATTTATACTAGGACTTCTGTATGTAATTACAAGTAATTCATAATAATATTTTAGATCTAGAAATCATATTTATTTTGGCATAATTAATTTTTTGAAACTGTTTCTAAAGCTTTATAATTCAGTCATTGCATTATCTGCTATCCTCTTCTGCTGCACCTATAAAGTGATCTGCAATGTTTGGGAACTACACCATTAAGGAATGTAGCTTGTCTGAACATTAGCCAAAAAACATCATGATAGTACTGACATTTCATCTGTGGGGAAAGGGGTTGTATAGTGGAAAATAATCCAACACCTACAAGTGTGAACTAATACTTTTGAATTTTGTCAAGGCCAGAAAGTGAGTACTGGGTTAGCTTCCGTCCAGGTATAGCAGCAATATGAGATGCTGACCCAGAGTTGGCATTTCCAGGTACCAGGCTTGCTTCATTTCAGCTATTTATTATGAAATATGGTTGTCATAACCAAAAAGAACACAAGGGCTATTCAGAGAAAAATAAGCAGTATATTTAAATTTGAAATTCTGCAACCAAGAGATCTTCATCATCAATTTGGTAAAGCTGTTACCATGTTAAGATGAGTTTCTTCATGATCTGCTAATTGACTGATTTGAAATCCTGTTTACATATGAATTCTTGGAAACCATTTATAAATCTTTGATTGTCATTCAATTATTCTTCCTCACCTCTTCCACACCCATTTGGGAACCACTGGTCTAAGTCCTCCTAATGTAACTAGGCAAGGAGCAATGCTTGTCTTGGAATTTAGATGAATGCAGTCAAATCTTTTTTTTTTTTTTTTTTTGTTATAAAAACAGGCACTACTCCCTACTATTTTGAACATGAGTAGAAGTTTATACTTAGTTTCCTGTTCCTTCTAAAGTTTTTTTTTTTTCATACTCTTTCACTTCCAGTAGCTCCTTGCATTTTAGTGGCATTATTGCCTTGTTTGGGGTGAATTAAGTGAAAAAAAAAATTTATATACTGTCAGAAAGTTCCTAGATTCTGTGCTGTGATTGTACCATTCAATGGCCTGTGCATATGCGAGTAATGCTTTTTGGTACCAAGCCTACAGTCAGTCTGCCAATAAAGGTTGCCATATTTATTCATGTTCAATTATGATGCAAGGTTTTGTAATCTGTTGAAATAGCTCAGCAATCAATGACTGACAAGTGCCTGCATCCAGTTTTGCATGAAGCACAACAAGTTTGCTATCAAGACCCTTGACCTACTTGGTTAGGCTTTTAACAAGCATTGTGTCAAACAGTTTTTTTTTTTTTTTTTTTTTTTTTTTTTTTTTAATGCGTTTGAAGGTCATTGTTTGTTTCAGATGGACATATAAGATGACTAATTATCTGTAAAACATCAGAAACTCTCAAATAAAACAAAAACATTGTGAATACCTCTATGAGGACTAATGCTGAACAATCCATCAATTCTCATGAATGAAATGCATTATGGAGTATGCCAAGAGATACTAGTCTGGATACTTATCATCCTATGTGTACGTTTTAAAAATGGGATGGTGGACTATAATTAAAACTGGATTTTACTTTTTCATGGATTAAAATTGAATATTTTTCAAACTTACTTCAGAATTTTATTTGCATGGTTGCATCATTTACTTTATGCAGACAATGGTTCCCATGAGTGTTTGATGAGGGAACGGTATTCTGGTTGTGTGGTATTAAATTCTGTACTGTGCAATAGCTTAACAAAATTTGTCCCTGCACTATCTGAATAGACTGGTCTATTTGTAAAAAAAAAAAAAAAAAAAAAAATGGGGAAATTATTTTTGGAAATAATTTTATGCAACTGAGCGTTAAACCTTACTCAAAGCATGACATTTATCAGAATTGTAAAATATTGATTCTTTTTTATTTTTTTTTTTAACATTTTAGAATATTGTTAATAATATTGATATAATGTGAAATAGACCACTGACATTATAAAAAGTCATTGAAACTTTGTCATTTATATCTTCATACAAAAACAGACAACATACTTTTTTGTTCTACAAAAAGATATCTTTTTAAATAAAGAGCAAATGGATAATTACATATTTATCTTATTTTAAAATATTTTTAACAACAATTGTTTGGTGAAATACATTTTAACTAAAAAATTTTTTGTCATTAAAGAATAAATATATATTCTAAACAATTTTTTGTCAATGGAAACTATTTTTTGTACAAGATTCCTCTTAAATAAGAACAAATAAATTTTTAATTAAAAAAAAAAAAAACAGTTTTATATAATAAAAGTATGTATTTTATTCTTCATTTAAGATAAATGATTATCTCCCAATGTTTGTATATGTACTTCTGCAAAAGTTCAGGTAACTTTGTAAAAAGTCTGGGATTCTTTTTTTTTTTTTTTTTTTTTTAATATTCTATTTACATTGTGAACAGGCCCCCTTAATATTTTTGAGTCTGACATGGCTTGAGGAAGATCTAATGAGTGTTAATGTATGAAAATTATTCCTAGAAAAAGTTCTCCTATTTTTTATTTGTTTATAAGTGGATCTGTTTATTTAAGTAGTGCACTCCTCCTTACTTTGTATTCAGTCAGTTAATTGCCATCCTGAGCAATCATGTCTCAAGAGACGTGGCTGACTAGGCAGAATATTTTCTTGCAGTAGGTTGCCATTACTTTCTGTGTTAAACTTGTTGCCAACCAAGGCTATAGAACCCAATCTATCTTGCTATTCAACTCATAACTGGAGAGAGAAGAGAGATTAATACCTTTCCCCAACAGTATTTGCACATAAGTGACTGAAGTGAATTCAACTAGAATTCAAACTCGGCTCTCCAACTTTTCCTTCCATTGCTCCACAATGCACATCATGCAGTATATAATGGGTGGATATAAAGAAAAGATTGGTTGGGCTATGTCTGATATTTACTGCCTGCACATCAACAATGAAATAAGTATCTTCAAAGTGCAATTTTTATTGTATTGAGGATACAGTCATTTTTTTAAAAAATGATAGATAAAACTCAACAAAAGTAGAAATGTTTCTTATTAAAGAAATATTCGACAGTAATCACTTTAGCTTGGCAAAGGGAAGTTAAAGGACAACATTTGTTGAGTTTTTAATCTCTGTCCACTTTCATGTTACCAGAGTTTAATAAACAGACAGTATTTCACAGTATGTCTTTTTTGTTGTTATTATAGGGAGCGATCAGTCAATTAAATGCCATATGTGATACACACTTGGGTGATTATGTCTCAAAAGAGACATGACTGACTGGGCAGAGGATTTTCCTGCAGTAGGTTGCCATTACTTTCTGTGGTAGACTGGTTGCCAATCAAGGCTATAGAACCCACTCTGTCCTGATATTTAACTCTTAACCCAAGAGAGAATCAGCAGTTTAATGCTTTTCCCAAGGGTATTTACATGTGAGTGAGTGAAACAAATTAAACTGGAATTTGAACTCCTGGATTTCTTTTTCCAAGACAATATCCAATGTGCCACAAGAGTGAATTTAAAAATGTGGCTTAAATTATGTTCAAGTTTAGCTGTAAATTAAGTTGAAAGGCAGATATCTATATCTGATCTGATTAATCTAAACACCAGCCCCACTGAGGCCTGGAACTTGTGAGGTGAATTCTAACAATTCTAAAAGGCCCCCTCCCCTGTGTCTGACCTCTTTAGTTATTTGATATCCTCCTAAAAGCTGACACTTTGACCCATTTTTTTTTTTAACTCAGGCCTCAGTTTTATTTATTACTATAATTGTTATTATTAAGCCTCCTGTTCAAATGCTGTTCTTGCAATTAAGTTGTACTATTTAATTTTTTTATAATTTTAAAAAATATTTGTCTATATCATTTACATTGTTCAGACTGTTGTCCTCATCTTTATTGCTATAGTCACAGCTTGTGGCCTTTTTTATGTGATTGGAATTTTGAACCAAATCCTTTCCTTTCAATCATTGGGGTATATCATTCTTGTTCCATGTGCCATGCCACTTCTGGATGTCATGTAGTTATCTCCTTTTAACTCAACTCTCTAAGTTATTTGTTCTGCCACTGTTACCAGGTACTGAACTTACAATTCTTTGGATCAAGTCACTAGATCTAATCAATGCTTTTATCCACTAGGCCATGTGTCATTGAGGACATTGCAAGGGCCTAAAGAAGGCCAGAGAACACAATGTTGTGAATATGGCAATAAAGATGAGGACTACAGTCTAAACAATGTAAATACTACCTCATCTATAGACAAATATTTGTCCATAATATTTATCATATTTGCATTCTTACTGGTTATTTTGATGCCAGAAGTATCTGTTAAAATGCCTTTTTCACATCCTACCTGTGTGTGTGTGTGTGTGTGTGTATATATATATATATATATATATATATATAATGAAATCATTTCACCCCAAGCAAGACAGAATTGCCATTAGTGCACAGGGGGTTACATAAGAGGTGAGTGATAAGAAAGAGGAACAAGTTACAGGGGGTGTCAGAGATTTGATAAGAGAAGGATGAGAACAGTGATGTGAAGAGGGCTGCATGAGAGTAGTGGAAAGGGTGAAGGACATAATACAAGGTGTGTCAGGGAAAGAATGTGAGTCGAGGAGATAAGAGATAACAATTGACATTGCATTTAAATTATTTGAGATTGTAGCTGTCAGGGAAGCCAGTATATAGAAGGGAATTCCACAGGCAAGAAGTGAGCAAAGAAGCTGATAGAGTAGAAGTTGCAGTTACGTTTTATTGGTTTCACTGTAAAAGAGTGTGACCTAGTTGCTAGTCTTGTCGCTTGACTAAATTCATGCAGAGGAGTCATCAGGGAGCTAAGCTCATCAAAGCAGAAGCTGTGAAAGTATTTGTAGAAGAGACGGAGAGAGGCTGCACAATGAGAAAGTGACTGGAGTTGAACAACCATATAGAGAGATTGAGATTTGTCTATATTTCTGAGATAAGGTGTTGTAATTATTTACACCATTTACATTGTTTGGACAGTTGTTTTCATCTTTATTGCCATATTTCTGAAGGAGGACATCGTGGACAATAGCCAAAACCCTGTGAATATGGCAACAAAGATGAAGACAACTGTCGAAACAATGTAAATAGTGATAAATGTTGACTTATTTGTTTACCATGCTGGGAATCAGTCACAGATATAATTCAGGATAGTTGTAACAAACATATGTCTAATTCTTGTTGACTAACTACACTGATCTTGACACAAGCCTGTTAATTCTATTAAAAATATTAATTAGTATTTTTATTTTTACTGCTTCAGAGTAGTTTAAGTAATAAAACACTGCTAGCATTAATGACCCACCAAAAAGCAGAACTGATGTCAGTAATTGTGATAATAGTTCAGTAATAGAACGACTTTTCTATTAATTGCTTATGGATTAATACAAACAGCACTTGATCAGCAAGCCTATGCTACCTTCAAGGATGTATGTGTGCAGGATAATATTAGAAGTTATTGTTGGTCTAGAGAATGTTGGGTGACCTTGCTAGTGAAGTAATTTTTAATATCTCTGAACAAAGACTGAAGTCATTAGAGCAGTTTTCATTATTTTATTTACTTTTTTTTTCCAAATTATTTTTCTACATTTTTTTTACTTCGCTCTGAATATCTCAAATTTACTTATATATCATTTGCATATATGTGATAAGTAAATTGCTTTATTTTAAACTCACTCAAGTAGAATTATTATTGAATTAAACAAGTAGCTGCAAAAAGGTTTACAATAACATGAATACTTTTTTCCAGATTATTCTTTGTGTAGAAATGATTTTTTTTTTCTTTCAATATTAATTTTAGAAAACCAAACCATAGTTATTTTGAACACATTAAAACACTATGATGCCATTATAATCTTATTATCACTACTAGTCAGTTATAAAAGGAATTAACAGAAAATGGACAAAAATTGTTGCCTTCAACAGGATGCATAAAATTTAAAGAGTAAATAATCATAGCGGTTAATCTTCTACAGCAGTGGAATAAATCTGCAAGCTGTTTCATGCAAGAGAAGAGAAAGCAATGATTAAAGACATGGAAGGACTAATAGCATTAAAATTTGATCTAAGATCAGTAATAGCCATGATAAAAAGAAACCCAGTGACAGGAGCAGATATGACAATATTTGGTGCTGACAGCTTTAGGCAACTCTGACCGAGGTTACTGAAATGATGAATGAATATACAGCAGTTGTGAAGTCAGATCAGTTTTCAGGGTGATTCCAAAGACACTAAGCAAAAATGAATTCTAATTTGATTAGACAATAAACATATGCTTTTATGATTTTAGTGAATAAAGCTTGTTGCAAAATTAGACTGGAAATAAAGCAAGAATATTATGACTTTGTTCAAGACTGTGGAACATGAACTGTTATGTTTATGATCAAAATTACAGTGAGCAATAAAAATGAAGAAAGATATTCTATAGATTAAGCAAAGCTCTTGATAAGATATAACATGAAGAACTATTTGAAATAATAGAAAAACTTGCTTTACACTTTATGTAATTTGTAACTTCTACTAGGAACAAATATCTTACATACTGACAGGGAACCAATTCAATGAATATATGAAAATAGACTGTTTTATCACCTGTACAACAAGACTTAAGGAACTTGATCTACCAGGATTTTTATTATTGCTGGACACAATTTTAAGTGACCCTTGTGTATCTTCTGTTGATGGCAGACTCCTAAAGAAAACTGAAAGAACTCTTAAATAAAGTAGTAAAGAAAGCAAGAAAAAAATGACTGTTACTTATAAGAAGGCAGAATGCATGGTTGTCAGCAACTGAGGCAGCTGAAGTTGTTCCCTTCATGATGGGGATATCAAAATCCAGTAGGTGTGAAAATGTAACCATCTGGACAGTGTCATGGTAGAAGACCAAATGTGACACAGAAATCTGAAGGGGCATAAAATTAGCAAAGAGATGCCTTTCAGAAAGTAAGCAATGTACTTAACACATATAGATAGTACTGAACTGCTATTTATCTGGTTGGGAGTGACCATTGGACAATCCTTTTGTAGATAAAAAAAATACTTGAAACAACGGATGTAGTATTACCAATGAATGTTGAGAATATTATGGGCAGAACATGAACAGCAAGGAAGTTTTAAGGAAAATATGAACTATATTCCAACCAATATTTATCAGAAAGTCAGCAGCTGAAATTTCTGGGGCATGTAATGAGGAAAGAGGGCTTGGAGAATCAAAAAATATTGAGAGCAAGAGAAGCAGGGAAAAACAGCAAATAATCTGTTTAACAAATTTTGACTAGTGAATTACAAAACAAACACAGTGGCTGGCAAAATGTAAAAAATTACTTGAAGTAACAAAAAAGTGAAAGAAAATGAAACAATATCTGACTGTATTGTCTAAAACTGGTTTAATCATTTTTGGGAGGGGTGTTGTCCCTTTTGAACTGAAACTCTGAAATGAATTACTGACAGTTGTTGGTTATGTTGTTTTAACAAGGCTCACATAAAGATTTTGATATATTGATAAAATAGGATGAATTTGATAGTGTACATGAAAGTAGTTTTTGTATGTATGTGAAAGATGTACAAGTTTATGTAAAATGATATAATTGCTTGCCAAAAAATATTTAAGCTATCATCCTATGTTAAATATTAAACTTCTGCTTAAATGACACAATGTAGAGAAAAAAAATTAAAGTTACAAAAATATGCTGTTAAACTGATCTCTTTGAGAGTTTTAAAAAAAGTCATCTTTGTTCAGTTTTTGTCAAATCATCTCACACAAATGTCTTTTGTTTTTGTTTTTATTGCATAAATGTCCCTATAAGTATAAAGAAATTTGGTGGCGATGGGAAGGGCAGTTTCTATTAACTTCTTGCTGAACATGCCAGTTTTCTCTTCCTATGTAAATGGAGTGCTTTCTTTCTGCACTTTAATAAGGAACATGGTGTTGTGTGTGTGTGTGTGTGTATATATATATATATATATATATATATACACACACACGTGTGTGTGTATATGTTTTTTTGTTTTGTTTTGTTTTTTTTGTGTCTTTTCTGAATGTTTGTATCAAAACTGTCTCTGCCATCTGATTGTTTTCACTCACTCTCTGTTTCTCCTTTGCTCATATTGATCAGTTTGTGCAATGAACAGAACTGAGATTGCTTCTCCATTGTGCTGTCTGCACACAAACTTCGGTTGTGAAAAGAGAAGGAAGAAAAATTGCTTTTCTCTCCCCATCTTTTAACTTCTATTCAGGTCTAAATATTTGTTCCCTTAATTCAGCTGCTATTTCTCCCCGCTTTTCCAGCATTGTTATTAGAAGCTTTGACAAGAGTTAGGGTTGTAAGAAATTAGCAAACTATTCCTAGTGTTAAAACTTAAAATGGCATAATCTTCGCTGTTCCTTAGATTGCATAAGTTCTGCACTCCAATGCCTGATGCCTTGTGGCTTTTCCAATGGTCGACAGCAGATAATTCTTAAAATTCTTTTCTGCTGCAACGAGAAAAGTCTGTTGCTAGGAAAAAATTTTTTATGCTCATTTTAAAGAAATGTTTTCTTTTGAAATGTTACTTCTCCTTTCTGAGGTAGAAGCTGTTTAGTTGCATGTTCATTTGTTTACATTGGGGGACAGAAGGTAATGCTCTCATCTCCACCTGACAAGGGATCATTGATTCTTACTTAGTTACTTTCATGTAACTTGGCTGATGTCTGTGAGCAAGATGGAACTTATTTATATTATTTGTACTTGGTCTAATGTACTTTTTTTTTCTTTACCCTTCTCTCTCTCCTTTCAAGCTTCTTCAGGTGTTTGGTAATCTGGGCAACCACCAAGGATAGATACCTGAAGAAAACACAATGGTTGAAATATGAAAGTAACAAAGATAAAGACATTAGTCTAACTTTAAATAATATAACTCCTCATCTCAGAAATTCAGGCAGATGGAGTTTCTGTTTAAGATGAAACCTGTTCCAATTTTGTCCCATTTTATCAATGTAAGAAGTGGGTGCTGAAAAGTTCTCTGCTTATTTCTTTGTCAATAAAAGATGAATTTGTAAGGCCAAATTCTTTTTTTTCTTGCATGGATTGTGTACTTTTGGAGTGCAAATGTCATTAGAAAAGTTAGAACATATAAAGCAATAATCCAAACAAGCAGTTATACTTGGTATAGTCTAGTTTTTTTCTTCTCTCTGCTGCACAATGCAATTATTCCATCATCTGATTTTTCATATGTGAAGAGGGTATTGTGCAATTGCTGTAATCTTCGTATCTATATTTCTTCCATTACAAGCATTATTATAGCCATGATATAATAACACCATAGTTCATGGATGGAATAGAATGGCTACATTGAAAAGAAATGATGAAACTGCTTTCTTCTCAGAAACTTTTATATCACTAAGACATAAGCAAAACTATACATACTTAATATAGCATTCATATCTACACAGCAAAGCAGTGTGTATGGAGACACTAAAAGAAATGGTTTTACATATAATGTGAAGATAATCTTGTATCTGGGGAAGCTATATTTAGGACTCCTGATTCAAATGGGCTGGATTCATCTATATCTAAGGCCAAGACTTATTCTATGAACAGGAAATGGCTAGTCATAGTTTTTCCAAATTGAGTATTGTAAGCTGCAGTTTCTTTCTATACCTGGGAAAGATATATTCCCAAAGGGAAATGGCATTATGGACTTGTCTGAGGAGGCAAATTTGGCCTCTGCCCAAGCTAAAAAGAATGCAACCTTTCAATTTTGTTGCTGTCAAAGAACTGAATTTGGCTGCTGCTTTTGTCACTGTATGGAGTGAAGTCACTAAATTGACGTCATGTGACCCATGTGATTTATCTCCACCAAAGGGAGATAATCAACTTCTGTATCATTACTGCCTGAAACAAAACAAACCTAATACTATGTACAGATGGTCATTTTGCAATAGAGGCAAAGCATATAAATGAGTGTGATTCTTATAATGCCATTGGCTGATGAAGAATCAGAAGTTTAACATGTATTTAATGATTCACTCGAAGAGGTAAGCAGTTTAGCTGCCAGCAGCTGTTTAGGGGAACTTGTGAATAGCTATAATCTACAGTACATTCCACAATTTATGATATTGGAATAAAGTTACATTTCTTTCTTTAGTGACAAATCTATTTTGAAGTCTCTGTATTTGCATCACTCACAGGAACAGATAATTTTAAACATTTTGACACTTGTTTTTCATCTATAACATGTTATAATTGATATTTGTTAGATTTTTCAAAATATTAAAGAACATCAACATTGCTTACTTATCTTACTCTCAGCCTTTTAACTAAATTTGAAGATCATTCAAGACAGAAAATTGCTTTAATTGAATAATTTGGCTATTTGTATATAAAAATCTGAGACTCCTGTTTGTAATACATTCTAAACTAGCCATACATAGACTGATTGAAACCAAATTTTAGAGAGCAGTACAAACAGGTAAGAAAGTACAAAGTGCAGTTGGTTTTACTAGGGTGCATAGCTTTGTACAATAAAATTTCATAAAATTTTTGGAAAAAAATTAAGTTGTATTTAATATACAAAATACTCTGTTTTAAAAACAATTTAATGATCAAAATAAATGTTTTAGTAAAAATGCAATATTGTTATTTGCATATTTTTATTTAATTTTGATAAAATACAATGCACAATAACACTAAATAGAAATGCAGTAGGGAGAGCAGTTTGTAAATCTCAGCAAAAAATGTTAGAGCTGACTTCAGCAATACTAAATACTGACATGTGTTGCAGAACAGATTCTAGTTTAATTATAAAAGCTATCAACAAAAAACAATTACTGATTTGTTTGTTTTTTTAAATTTACACATTTCCAATAGTGTTAAGTAACAAAAGTTATTTTAAAAATTTACTAAGTTAGGAAAAGGTGTAATTAGAAGAATGTGGCAGACATAGTGAACTAGAACTGCAGAATAGCAGAAATGATGAACAGGATGTTTTCTTGACAAAAGTGTTTATCTTTGTCTGTTGTGTAGGACTTCAATTTGAAAAAAGTCTATAATGTCATTGTGGCAAAGAAAACAACAGAAAATGTGTCAAAGATGAAAAAAACTAAATAAATTTAGTAGCACAAGAACAGCCATGTGTATCCAAAGTTCTGCTAATGATTCTTGCCTTGAGTGTGGTCAATCAGAAAAATTGCTCAGTGAATAAGCTGCTTTTTTTTAAAATTTTTTTTTTATTTAGGGAGTCAGAATATTCAAGAGATTGATGAAAGATAGTACATTTCTATTCAAAAGCAGATTGGATATCTGTCCCATTTCTGTTACTATGTTACTGGCTGGACTGTTCACGAGTTTTGCAACCAAATTTTTTACTGGTACATGGGTTTCTTACAAGCTATTTCGGCAAAATGAGACAAATTCAACTTTAAACTCATTCCAAAGTTCAATGGTCCCTGTGTCAGAATGGATGAAAAGTCAAATTAATTTGTCATCTGTGTAGAGTAAAATGCATTACACACGTGATTCCTCTACAACTGACTAGGGGTTCATTTACTGTATATCAACAGTTTATTGATAAAAAGGAAGATCCAGCTAGAATTAAGGCAGTACTCTACATTGCCTATGAACAACCTGTGACATGAACTATGTGACCAGGCAAACTGGATATTTATTTGGCTGCAATGAAGAAGCAACTTTTATGGGCAGACTCTAGTGTAGACTCATTCGTGTTCAATGAGTTATTAGACCGAGCTAGGACTATCCTGAAAGATGGCTTTGGTTCAAAGAAACACATTGCCACAGACACACAAACAAACCAAAGTAGTGTTAGAGCTTTCCCCAGTTTGAGTTATGCACTGGAATTTGTTTGCTATAAATGTAACGGTTGGGGCTGGGTAGCAAGAAATTTCATGGGCAGAAAACAAGAACTGCATGTTCACAGTTATCAATGCAATAATGCCAGGCATATTGCTGGGGACAAGATGGCGCTGATTTCTTCTCCAGACAACATATAAATGAGGCATTGACAGTCATATAAATCTATTTCAATACGATGCCGTACTCAGCACTCCTAAATTCTGGCTTTTCTCACACTATAAAGTGCAAACTTTGCCATGCCTGGAAGAAGAGAACTGTCAGAGTGACCCCCATAAGGAACTGTGCAAATTCTGCTTATGTTGAAGCATTGGTGGTGCATGAGAAATCATTAAACCTGCTGCTGGGTTATGATGCCATCAAAGCCTTGGGTGGAGTTCTTATCACACAGACTGGAATAGTGAGGTTTTGAAAGGAGGCCCCATGTGTGCAGCACTTAAAATCAACTAAATCGACTTCAGCGTCAAATTCCATCAGCCTAAGAAGATTTGGATGACCTCGTGGAAGTGGACAGGAAACCAGGAATCGGCCATGCTACAAAACCCTGTAGCTGAATACTATGTGCCTGATCAAGTAAGACCTGCATACAAAAACGGGCATCACATATGGATTAAAGATGGCTGGATTATTCCCTACCCCCATAGAAAACTCAGACCTCCTAAAGGCCAGATTCCTTTGATGATGATTGTGTAACCAAACAAGTCAAAAGTGAGGTCCATGAGGGATTACCAGGAGTTGAATGAATTTGCTGATGCATTCACAGCTGATACTGATGTTTATGCCAGCAAATTGTAGGAATGGCTTCAGTATGTCTAATGTCTCCTTCCTGGATTTGAGAAAGGCTTATTTGCAAGTCAGTGAGTCATTGTGTCTGTTTCAGACAGTGATGTCTGCCTGCAGAAGATACTGCTTTACCAGACTAGGCTTTGGTTTAAATATGGTACCGCCGATAACGAAGTGAAGAAGAAATGAACGTGTGGGTTGATGCAAGCTCTCTGGCAATTGGAGTTTTGTTGGAAAAAGATGGAATGGTAATCAATGATGTGTGGTGGTTGTGAACAATAAACACTGCCGCACATATTAACCTGGCTGAACTGATGCTGTACTGAAGGGTATCAACTTGGTGCTCCAGTGGAGAGTTTAAAGGTTACATATACAGACTCCTTATTGTATACAATTGGGTATTGAATACCTTGACAGGTAAAGCCAATGAGCAAAATGCAGATCAGAAGGAGGTTGGACACTATCAAGAAACTGGTCGCTGAATATGATCTGTCCATGGATGTAACATTGATAACATCAAACTGCAACCTTGCTGATGGATTGATCCATGTGTGGCACAGATAGTATGACACTATGAAAAACATTGAGTCTGTATGATCGTTATGTGCTGCTTTTGTGGGGAGCTACCATTGCAACGATCACCCCAGTGTAAGGAGGACATGCTGTTTCGTTTGATTGACCAGTATTCCAGTGTTCACAAGTGCTGTAAAGGCCATAGTAAAGGGGTGCCAAAACGTGCCAGTCAATTGACCCTGCACCAGTCAAATGGCATACAAGGAAGCCGGGGGTAGTGTCGTGTTACATGCCTGTCCCGACAATAACCATCAAAATGTTCATATGTCGATTTGGGTATATTGCATTTTCACAACTACAGACAGATACTGGTTATCTGTCCCAGATCATGACAAATGGACAATGATTTAAATAAGAAAATAATAAAATAAGATTGCTGCTCGATTGGTAATCAAATGGCAATCTTTTCTCAGGTCTACTTCACTATTAAACATGGGCACTGACAACAAATCAAAGATGAACATTAAGACAATGTAATTTTGATATAAAATTTTAATGAATTAAAGATCAAAATAAAAATGGAAAAAAGAAAACTAAATATGAATTAGAATGTCCGATGACCTGAACCTCAAAATTACATTTGGATATCCAAGGTGGTTGAAATATCAAATTACAATACACAACAGCAAATATGAACAAATACAGGTGATTACGAATGCAAGATATTAACATACAATAAAATGGGAGGAAATCATATTTGAAAACACGTGGTATGGTGTATGTAGTAACATAATATTCATAAAGTGTATGTGTGTTCTAACGTGGGTCTAATAACTCGATAACTTATCATTGTATAAGTTCCTTCTCTCTTTCTTTTACAGTCTCTTCTTTTCTTTCTTCCTCTTCTTTCTTTATACACTTGAAATGTAGGTAGTTACAACTGTCTCTATGTCTTTTAGTTGATTATTATATTTTCAGCAAACAGCTATTCTGAGATGTCCGCACATTTCTTTATTCTTTTCTTCAATCAGTGTCGTCTTTTCTGCATTCAAACAATTTTGTTTTCTTTATCTTCAACGTAGCTTCTTTTATCTGGTGTCTTCTCTGCGTCATTATCTCTTTCTTTTCTCTTCTTCTCTTGATAAATTACCTGGCTTCGCTTTCTTTTTCTCCTTTGAATAAATTGGATTCATCGTATGAATTACATTACAACTTCTGTCAACTTCGTTGCTACTTTCTTTCTTCTTTCAATGAGTATGAATCAGCATGCAAATAATAATAATATAACTTCTTTCGTCTTCATTGTTATATTTCTTTCTTTCTTAATACATGGCATGGCTCCGTTTTCTTTCTTGTTTTGATGAATAAGAATTTATACATTGTCTTTTTCTTATCCGGAGCTGCTTAAGATGAAATGAGCTAATTCACGTTATTTTCTCAAAATGCGTGTTCCCTTCCTCCGTCATTTATCAGCGTTCAACAAATACGACTTGCCTTGTTGAGATTCAACCAGTAACTGATTCAAACTTTGCTTTGGGTTACGCTTCTCACATGATTTACTTTTTGTGCAAATTCTAACACCTGCTGCTTTCACGATCAGCAACTGACTTCCACATCTGGTCTATTTCCTGTCTAGACATTTGTTACTAAGGATATCTGGGTCAATTAGCCTTGACCTGCTATTCCAAAGCTAGCACTGGTCTTTCACATGATCGACTCCTTGTTACTACGCAAAGACTATTCTAGTGTGTGTGTGTGTGTGTGCGCTGCTATCTATATCCATAACAGTAGACAGCACTTGAATCGAGCTAAGCTTGGATATAACTTTGTCTTTTTGCTATGTTTTCTAATCCCTGTTTTGCCAACCATTTTCACAAGCTCATTAGGTAGGTTATTTGCTGATTTTTTTCTGTCCCTACTTGTATTCAATATGACCAGTAAGTGTCAAATTTCCTGAGCTCTCTTTCCTCCTGTGCCCCAGAAATTTCAACTCACTCTTTCTAAATGTCCTTTTTGTTTCTCTTTTTCCTAAAAACTTCTTCATTGCTCATGTTCAGTCTATGGTATTCTCAGTCTTATCTTCATGTGCAAGAAGACTGTTTAGTATTCACTGCCATATAAGTTTAATATTACGTAACAGTTCAGTACTTTGTTTTTAACAAAAATTCTCCGTTTAAATATATATTATGCAGCTGGTATCATTTTATAGAATTAACTCCATAAATCAAGACTTTCAGAAACTGACAGTTGATCTTTGTTCAGACCTAGGTCAAACTACTCAAAATGGGGGGGGGGGAGAGATAGTCTATAATTTTGACTAAGTTAGTAATTTTTTCATCATTTATTGAATGTTGAGATTCAAGTCCATTTCAGTCATCAGGTAGGACCTAAATATACAATGCATCACTGAAGATACAAGGAAAATCGTTGGCCCCTTGTAATGTTCCAAAATGTACTGGACTCTTCCTGGCATGCTTTACATCTGAAAGAGTCAGTTAAGACCAAAATGGAATATCACTGCTATGTATGGGTTAGAGCTGCCAACCATTTACTTTCCAGCCTTGATCATTCAAAATTGTTTTCATGGTTTTCTAAATGACTTATTTTTCACTCTATGGTCTCTTACTCACAGATGCAATTTATCAAGCCTGTTGCTTTCTAAATGGCAAATGTTCAGATGAGTTTCACTTTTGAGTTCCACCAATTGAGACCTTTGTATTTAAGACTTGCCCTTTTACATCCACAATCTAATTGCCCACATTTCCTCTGTATTCCATGCATGTGAAGGAAGTCCCACTCAGATAGCCAAGTCATTCTATATCTATTCAACCAAAATATGTAAAAATGTAATTCCTTAAAACAGATTTATGTGTAGATCTTATTGCCATTTTAAAATCCTGAAAATTTCTAACTATTCTTAAGAAATTGCAAGTTGAAATGTTGCTGAATTTCAATATTCAAAATTAACAATCGCACAAAAACCCCATATTTCCTCTGATCCACTGGCTAGAAATTAATGAAATATGATACCCTTATAGATTTTTAGTCAAAAATCTAAATATCTCCTTAGTAACCAAGAAATAGTTATTAGCAGTTTTCCAGTTAAAAAATTTAAGTGGTTGACTATACATAAAAATTGAGAAACCTCATCTTCAGCCCCTAAAAGTAGCATTTATTGATTTCCCTAAGCTTTGATAACTCTTTCAGTTTTTATAGGGATTTAAATATACTGACTCCAGCTGAAATGTATTGGCTGTATTTTGAATGGTCATCAAGGTACTCCAACAAAGAATTATTACTACTTCTATACAATACAATATAGAAGAAAAATACAAAAACATAGTAACAAATTAACTCATTGAAAATGGATAGGGAATTATCCAAAAGTGCTTGGAACAATAATCAAAACAAATTTACGTGTTGCTTGTCTGTCAAATTTAATAAAACATAAGAACATTGCTACCCATATATATATATATATATATATATATATATATATATATATATATATATATTGTAATTTTAAGTCATTTTATATCTGCCCTCTTTGCCTGAATGAAAAGCTACAGATTTTAAGGTTCCCTGAAAATAAAGTACTACTGAATCATAGGGATGAATTGACAGTTTTATGTAAACATCAAAAATATTTTTCTCTAAATTACCATTGTTCATTTATAACCTATGCTCCAATAGAACTCAAAAATTATTTTACTAAAATAAATGACCTACACAATACTTATTTGGTTTTCTTAATTAAAAGATACCTTAGTCTACCATAATTATTTGATTCTAATTCTAACCTAAACATTCCAGCCCCTTTAACTCATGAGGTAGTAAAAAATTAAATTTAGAAAAACTTAAAATCCAATATGCTGTTAAAAACTGTCTACCCTCTTTAAATAATGTATGATCCCACTATGTATCTTACCCAAACAGTGTCATGCCATGACATCAGGCTACGCTTTCTTTTTGTGGCCCAAATCTTGAACTTAGTTCAACTGATTTTTCTCATTTTTGATTGAACAATATTAACACACCTACAAGCATATTCTCTAACAACCACTCCTTAATTTTCTAAATCACCATGAATTCATCTTATATTTTCTAAATAAATTATTTTCACCATTTATTTTGAAATATCACCGGAAGAAAAACAGTATTGTTCTGAAACATGACAATTTTTGTGTAGTGATATGATGCTTTTATAAACCATTGTAATAACAAAATTACAATATTAAGCTCTATTTTTTTATTGAGCACTCTATATAAAAGTAAATGCATGATCTATCTGTTCTTAATCTACCTGTTCTTTCACTTCCTTATAGTATATATGAAAGTGTCACAGTTTATTAAATACATTTCATGATGGTATTTTTAGGCTTACAGCCATCCCATATTGAAAAACTTCATGTCGAATGACTGAAGTTAAGCCTTGTCAGTTCAGATTGGTGATGACTGAGGAATATCAGGTTCTCTAAGCTATGTGACTAGCCAGCAAGTGATGGATACAATCTGCCTACTTACACTAACAGAAAACAAGGTGTTTCTGGTCTAACAGGTTACAAGACCTAACTGGAGTTGGTTAGAGGAGGATTGATATTTAAAAAAACTAAGGTCACAGAATCCAGGTCAACCTCATAGTTGATGTCATGACATCAACTATAAACACACTAACAACATGCTTACTGTGTTCGGTACATAACACATACCACTACACCACATTATTCATAACATCACTTAAATTCTATATAGCACATAAAATAACATTCATCCCCAAAAAATAGCTAAAAGTATAGCAGAAAGTGCTTAGATAAACAAAACATTTGGATAATTTTTATATAATTTATGTTCTTAAGAGAAAGATATAAGATCACACGAAAAATAACATAAAAAAAAATTAACCATCACACCATGTCTGTCATTTTTAATGAATGAAACCTGTGTGTATGTATGTATATATATATATATATATATATATATATATATATATATATATAACCAATAAAACTATACTTCAATCAACATACTGTCGCTCAGATTTTTAAATCATTCATCTTTAATAAATCTCTGAAGAAGTGAAATATGTTTGATTAAAGACAGTTTTTTTTTCCTACTTGTTTTTTACTTATTCTATTCATTTTGTGGATTCTGATCCATATATTCAAATTATGTGTGTGTGTGTATATATATATATATATATATATGACAAATTCTGTCTCTTAAATTTTTTTTTTTTTTTTAATATTCCTACATCCTCCTTCAAGAATTGTTCTGTGCATATTTATGTAAGTGCTTCTTAATTCAGATGCTCGTATATTTGATGGAACCAATTTCAAGTTACTCAAGGGGATGTCATATAAACGTAATAGAAGCAAAGCAGCCAACATTAAATAAGTTATTTCTCTCCATGGAGGACCGTATATTGAAGTGTTTAAAAAGAAAGGAAAAAAAACAAACATTTTAATTTGACCATTTATATGATGTCACTTTAAGTGAAAATTGTAGTCAGATATACTATGGTGAATTATGTTTAAGGTGATGTTATACTATATATGTCTGCAATGTTCATATAGTCTTGAGATTTTTAGATGTTTCGCTCATCTACATCATTGGGCATTTTTTAAAAATCTTTTCTGCATAGTCCTGCTTCTGTTCTGTTATTGTTACTATTTTGTTTGGTGCTAATTATATATATATATGTGCCATTTAGCACACAATCACTAGTGAAAAGTGGATGTGTTTTATTTTTTTTGTCGTGTAGTAGTTTGGAAAGACTGCTTTGTTTTTAGTCATTTTCTCTAATCATTTGTCACAGCTATACAGGTAAGTGAACGAACTTTTACTTATTGTGACTTTTTGTGCAATGAAAATGTGTAATATTGATTGATTAAAAAAGAGAAGAAAACATGCAGATATCAATGATGTTTATTGTTTACACTGTAAATTATATAAACATCATTGATATCTACATATTTTTCTCTTCAATAGCAGTTCAGTCCAATAACTGTGACTGTATTTATGAAGAAAACCTCCGTTCTGTACCGACAACAAATCTATTAATTCTTTTCGAATTTGATAAACATTTTGTGACTGGATGAATATTAAGTGTCTACAAAAATGATTTCCCGAAAATTGTTTTCCCTATTTGTAATTTGTGCAACGTTATATTTAAGTAGTACTCAAAAATTGGAGTAGATAGACTAAACTATCGCCCGGTTCACACTCCACCCACATCTATTGATCAGATGAAGAGGCTCATACCTTGTTCCCTGTTTAGGATGTGGTTTCCGGCTTTCTCTTTTCCATTCTTTTTACCCTTACGTAGCCCCCTGTGCATCAGTGGCGTTATCGCCTTGTTCGGGGTGATATGATTAAAAAAAAAAAAATATGTGGAGGTGATGGGATGAAGTGAAAAAGCTTATAAATGACACATTTTGCCAAATTGTTCTTGTCTTCTTCAGGCTGGAATGAAAGGCAATACTTTGTGTAAGGAAAATGTATTTAGATTTTTTTAAGATTGGTAATAAATTACATTATCATATCTGACTACCAGATACCAGAAAGTTTGATTATTTGTATATGGGAACGTGATAGAATGTTGTTTCTGACCATGTGACCCAGGTTCAACTTTCACCATGGTCGATTTGTCAGGAAGATGACTTCTTGATGTTATGGGTCTGGAGGTGGCACCTTGGAAAAGGCCTGAAAACCATACCATGGGGTGACCCAGGCTTTCTGAGTAATTGGGTAGATAGAAGTCTTTGGAAGCTGTCAATGGTTGTGTTAGCATGAAGTCACAAATCAACATGATATGAGCATGCTGGCCTGGTTCAGACTAGATAATGTGCTCTATATCAGAAACTGTAACTAAGTTTTTTTTGTTTTTTTTTTTGTTAATCATATCACCCCGAACAAGGCGGTAGCACCACTGATGTGCAGGGGGCTACATAAGAATGAATAGATTGGAAAAGAGAAAGCTGGAAACCACAACCTAAACAGGGAACAAGGGATGAGCCTCTACACCTGTTCAATAGACGTGGGTGGAGTCTGCTCAGTATAGTTTCAGTATAAATTACAGGTGGGCTCTGTGGGTGTTACACAAACACAAATGTACCTGAGCAGGTGTTTGCAACATGGATTATCTAGCTACCCTAGTAGTCATCCTCAAATATGAGTGGCCAGCCATTCATATATATTCCATTCCTTATATGTATGAGTGTTCTATTTTAAATACTTTTAAAAAAGTTTTTTTAAAGCACGTAAAAGAAAAATTTGGGATGTATGCTGTGGTGCAAAGGGTGTCAGCTCAGAATGAGAAATCGGAGAGCCAAGTTCAAATTCCAGATGAATTTGTTGCATTTGCTTACATGCAAATACCCTTGAGAAAAGTACTAATTGATCTTTTCTCCCTCTTGCTATGGGTTGAATAGCAGGAAAAATTGGCTTCTCTAGCCTTGGTTGGCAACCAGTCTACTGCAGAAAGAAATGGCAAGCATGTATCAAGGATGGCACTTAACTGACTGAAAGGAAAAAATAAACATTTTTTTATTTAGTTACTTTTTGACAGCTTTTTAATACATAATTTTAAAGATAACACTAATCAGATATAAATATCATGTTCCTTTAATTTTCCAATATTTGAATTTTCAGTGAAGTGAACCATTTGACAAAATGAAGATTGATTTAATGGTTTTGGGGCAGATAAAATTCACTGTTTTGATTGCTTATTATTAAATGTCACCCGGATGATGTAACAAAAATTATTCTATTAATAAACTGTCCTAACCCATTATTTTCAGTTTTACCCAAATTGAAAGGCTGTGAATTTGTATCAATAAGAATTACTATAAATAGATTTTATCAATGTAACGCTTTTGTGTCAAATATTGAAAGCTAGAAGTAATTTTAATAACATGTAATTATTTTTCTCTTTGTTCTTATAATGAATGTTTATAATTTAAGATGGCTGAGTATTGAGAGTTGGTCCAGGTGATTTGAAAAGGATTCAGAGAAGAAAGAAAATAGCATGTCATTCTTTTCTTCATTATTTAGAGAAGATAAAAATGAAACTGGATGTTTCTTTGGATGTGAAGGCTAATAAGGAATAATGGAAATGTTGCTAATTCTCAGACAGAAAATCAGAATTGTGATAAGTAAAGACATAAGCAAAATTCCAAGAAGCATTAGTTCACCTTGTTTGATGGAGAGCGGATTAAATAGGATTCTTTTTTCATAAGAATGAGAAAATATAATGACATGTTTAATGGATTTTCATTTGTTTGTTTTTTTTTATCTTATGAATTTTTCCATATTTTATGCTTCATGTAGTGCTTCTTTTTTTTTCTTTTAATCTCTCAACAAAAAAACTTAAAACTTGTTTATTGTGAATTTCCTATTTCTACTAAATTGGCAGTAACATCATTTATTTAAGGTGCAAAATGATCCCCTACTTATCCATACCCTGTCGAGGGCATTTATCTCAATAGATCAGCTTTATTTTTCTGTTTTTCATTTTTCTTCTTTGGTATTTTCTTCTTGCATGACAAACACAAGGAAAGTGAAAATTTGGTCTACTTCGTGTCTGAAATTCATATTTTTCCACTGGTATCAGAGGTTGCAGTTCATTCCCAGGTAAAAGCTAAGATTTTGTATGCTGATTTTACAACTTAAACTAACACACTCTACATGTAATTTTGACACAACATGATCTTTGTAACCCATCTGCTTCTTCTCTTTTCTAATAAACCTTCATAATCTAAATATTAAAATCAGTTGAGGTGCTTGAATTTCTTTTATGATTGCTGATAAGACACTTGACTGGTACCACGAGATGTCCATTGGTCTGTTCTGTATTGATGACCTTTTATCTATAAGTATATAACATTGTCTCTATTTTAGTTAATATTTGCTAAGCTTATCCTTGTTTGACACAAGGCTACATTAATGGAGTACGCATTAAGTTTATCTTGCATGTGTTATATATAATATATTAATAATGAGGGGACATTTTTTTATTTAAAGCAGTCATATTAAAATTAATATTCATTTTCAAGTTAGTGTTTGAGAACAAATTTTACTTAACCTTTTAGCATTCAACACGTTAAAACTGTTTCTGGAAATATCAGTTTTCAAAGTCTCGCTATTCGTAGTCAGTTTCGCTGTTTGCCTAACTTCCTACGTTATTTTTGATGATGTCATCGTATTAAGACATAGTATATGTGGAATGGGCACTGTTAGACTAAACATTAAGAACTGATATTTAGGAGGCAAGTTGAATGCTACAGAGCTAAAGAAATTTAACAAAAAGATCATATAAAAAATGTCTATGTACATGTGGATATTTAATGTACTTCATCTATAAAAACAGTTTAATGACAAGTTTCTTTGTATTTGACTTTTACTTGCTTTCAATGAATTTTAGGAAATAATCCCAGTGGCATCTCGTGAGTGACTTATTAGTAAACTCATGAATTCATCACTAATTTCCCTTCTCCATTATGATCAGGAAGTTTCTTAAAATCCAAACTCTGGTCTAGCTTTAGTAAAGACACTGTATATCTGCATTTACTTACATTTAACTTACACACTGAACCTCTTTATTTTTTTTTATCTTTAATTTTTTTTTTCCATTATTATTTTTTCATTCAGGAATTCCATTTTAGTGGATGTTTGTTTATTTACTTAGTTTTTTATAACATAAATTGTGACAAGAATGATTTCTGAAAGCAATATCTGTAATATTTTTAATTCTCTACAAACTTGGTCATCCAATTCTTGATTACATGAACCAATATTTTTTTTTTTTTTTTTTTTTTTTGTTCTTATTCTTTATTAAAACTCTTCCACTGGGCCAATGGGAGACTTTCTTTCCCTGTTGTTGCTGTTGTTGTTCTGCATATGTGAAATGATGTGGATGGAATTTTTGCCTTTCTGTTTCAGATGGTGAATGATGCGTTTGTGTATCTCAGAGGTGAGATGCTGATATTTTTAGTTATTCTTTGCACATACACTGTGCACTCTTTTGTATTTATGTTGTCCCCTCTGTTTCTCACTTACACTCTTGAGGATATTTCATTACATAAAGACAATGATATATGAAATTAAGAAAATATCTTAGAGCATATTACACTCTTATTGACTACAATTCTTCTGTCTTGTAAACTTGCCTGATGTCAAAGCATCAATGTATTTTGGTTGGAATTTCACAAATTCAAAACAAGTCAAGACCAACTTTCTAAGCAAATTTGTAGTCCATGTCTGTATCAATATTATTAAATGGAAATTACTGTAAGCTAAAGATGTTTGAGTTAAATGTTTTAAATGGCATCATCTACATTTATGACCTGATTGTCAAAGAGAAGAAACAGAACATTTAGACCAGTGAATACATTTTATTCTATGCTAACTTCACCAAGCTAGATGAAACAGTAAAACTGATGTCAAAATGGCTGCTGATAGATGATTATTGCCTTCCAAAGATCATTTTTACACAAGCAACTGATCTTGAAATCAAGTATGTTTCTACTTGTAAAAATCTTACATTCTTTCAAGTGCACTTTGTACACCAGTTTCAAGTTTAAATTTCAATTCCTCAGATTACTTGGTTTTCTAAGGCATGTATTTTATTACTAAGGTTTCTTGGGTCTTTTTTCATTATTGTTCTCTAGAGAAAATAAAATTGCAATACTCTACATGTTTCAAGTCATGCAAGATTAAACATACAGGTAATATAGCTGAATTGTAGTAAATGACCATATCTGCACATGCAAAATAAGGGGTGTATTACCAGTACTTGTGCTATATTAATACTTTGTATGTCCTTCTTGGGTATCAAAATAAGCATATACTCTTGCATACATATAACCATATGGATGTTGAATAATAGCCTGTAATACATTATTCTGTACCTTGTGCAGCTACTGATGCAATACAAGGCCTGCAGGTCAGCTAACTGAATAAATCAAGCATTATCTTTTGTTTATCCAATGAGAGACAAGTCATGGAATTTGTTAAATGTTTTGCAGAGTATGTTGAGTAGCATGGGCATCAAGTGGGCAGGCATTATCCTGCTGAAATAGTAAATAGTCTTCCTGTTGTAAGAATGACAGCAGATCAGGTTAAACAATGTTCTCTTGACAAACACTAGAAGCAATCAAAAAATGTAATTCATGGCACTCAACACCATAATGCCAGGAGTTAGACCATTCTCCTATAACTTATAAGCTGCAGGAGATGTTGATCTCTAGTTACATATCACTTGCATAAACTACCATTGCTTGCATGAAGACCAAGCTTGCTCTCATCACTGAGCATTAGCAGGTTTCATTTTTTTATTTTATTTTATTTTATTTTTTATTTTTTTAATCAATTTACCTCCTAACAAAGAGATAATACCACTAAGATGCAAGGGGCTACTGAGAGTGAAAGAGACTGAAAAGACTTTGGAAGGAACCGGAAACTCAAAATGAAACAAGAGATAAAACTCCTGTTTAAAACTAGGGAGGAGTATTAACTGGACGATATTCAATTCTGGAAGTAACTCTCTTGTGACACCCCTAAAGATGTCCACCACTATTACGTGGTATAAATGGAAGTCTGTATAAAGCCATGTGTGTGCATAGTCCTGCTACAAGTAAAGGGTTTCCAAAGGTCTGTGTTTATGCACCTAGATTCACATTTACTCTGATTTGTGGAGGCTTTGAGGTTTTTCATTGCTTCCCTTCTAATGGATTAATCTTGGTAAATGTTTGCACTATGTGGCTGTCTGGAACCTGGTCTATGGGTGTAGAAATGTTCATTTGACTATTGTTGCCAGCATTGAAACACCACTGTACCTGTCCAACATTCACAGCAATTCTCTGAAATGAACATCAATTCTCTTGAAGACTCACAATCTAACACTCCACTTCTAAAATGGCACTAGTCAAACAAAAGCAAAAGTGACACTATAGTGGAACTATTTCTCCACACAGCATACATTATTGTCTAAGGTTCAGACATAAATGATGCACTTGTATGAGTGTGACTATGTCAAAAGAGGACCAAAGACTTGGTGAGTCTTATCAGAACATCTACTATACTCTAGCAGACACATATTGTAACTAGGTCAAAATTAGCCTTGTCTTCTATCATGTTGCAATTTTGTTTGCTTTTTCTTTATATTCTTACTATTGCAGATATATTGCTATGTCTTTATAAGGAGTGGGTTAGTAGAGAATAAAAGGATTAGTTAAGAGGTTTTGCTTAACAAAGGTTGGCATTTAATTCCCTCTATTAACATACAGTATTTTTCTTTGCTAAGGTGAGAATTGTTTTTCTTTCTGGGTGATTTTTGACCTCACAAGCTAAACACTGCTTAAATGCACAGTTTTTTTGTTTTTTTGTTTTTTTCATAAATAAAATACTGCATTTACTTTTGAGTAAAACATCAATAAATGCCATAAGTTTTATTATTAGATGTAAAATATCATTTTTAATTTTTTCATCAAATGATCTTTTAAAAGCAATTTCCATATTGTTTGAAATATATTAATGAAATTTAACAGACCCTTTAAAGTTAATTAGTAATATTTTGAAGACATTCATTTTATTTTAATGGCTTTCAATGTTTGATGCCTTATAATTGTACTATTTAATATTTTTCATATTTTTAAAAATTCATGTGAAATTATTTTGTATGCTAATTTCAAAAGTTTTTCAAATTAAAAAAATGTACCAATTTTCTCCAAGCTTTAAAAAGACATTTTAATTGATTATATTACTTTTAGTCATTAACATGCATATTGTTAAAAATGTCTTCTAAAAAAGGTATTACTAAAAAACAAAAAAAAAAATAGATGCTTTGCACTCATAACTAATTTTTAATTTATATTCTTAATTATCATTTAGTTATTAACTTATTATAATGGTAGTACTGCTATTAGTAATTTAGTTATAGTCCTATCCTCTGAACAACACTTGCATTAATTCCTGACTATTGACAATCCCCTTTCTATGATTTTTATGTTCAATATTATATAATATTGAAACTTAATTCTTGTATAGATGAATACTGAAAGTTGCTGAAACATTAAACCCAAAATTGAAAAAAAAAATCTATTAATTCATTTTCTTCACCATCTGAATTTCATTTTTTTTTCATCTTTAAAAAAAAAAAAATTATTTGACCTTTTAAACAAAAAAAAAAAATCACCTTTTAGATCTATCCAAGTACTTTAAAATATATATTTCAGCTTTGTAGGTGAAAAAAACAACTGAAACATTGATATTTAAACATTGTGACTATTTTCCAAAATTCACCTTTTTTATAAGGGTCAAATCTAGCCAAACCTCAGGAACCCATTGACCTCGAGATGTAAAATAGGTATCATTCAATTTCTTTTAAGAAGCTCTCTGTGTAACAAATTTGTAAAAAGAATCTGTCAGTGATGGCCAGACCATTGTTGATTTGACACATAATGATTTGTGTATTAATATACAGTCAAGAACCTTTCATTTTACTCTTATGTATAATAGTTAATTTTGATGAATTTGTTAAATTTTTAAATTTTTATGCCTGTATCTTTAGGACATAGGCATTTAAGGTTTACCACAGTTGCTTTTAATTTGTGGAAATTGCCATAAAAGGAAGGAAAGGTAGTGGAGTTGTTTCCAGATGCTTTCTTGATAGTGGTTTGTCTCTTAGACTTAGTTGTCACTTAAGGGTAGAGAGCCCACTCTATTCTGCTATTTAATCCATAACTGAGAGAAGAGATCAATTCATGTCTTTCTCAGAGGTATTTATTTGAAAGTAAACTCAGGCTAAATCAGAATTTGAACACTGTCTGCCAAATCCACCCTCTGCACTCATAATACTTTTTCTACACATCCATTGCCTTTGATATTATGGGTTGGATAAGCAGCTTATAATATATTTAACCCTTATTAATTATTTACCCCCATTAGCAATTTGACTTTAGTTTTAGGACACAAATTGATTTTAGATGTGCTTTTATATTTTTTCTTCTGCTTATTTTTTAATATTATTGTTTGCAACTTGCTTGTAAAATCTCCAATAAATAAGCCACATGAATATTTGTCAAAAAAAATTTTTAATTCATTGAACTACTACATTTTTACATATGTTTTTTTATGGCCTGTTCATGACCTGGACTTGTCTATGGCTCACTGCCCACCAAAGTCCACTTCTATATCCTTGTGGAATTTACCCTAAGGTAAGTTTTGGTGCTCATAGCTATCATGTGGAATGATGGATGTTATTGCTAAATTGCACTTATTTGGCAAAGACAACCATCACTTTGGCTAGCTTTTTTGGCAGATGATTTTGGGTAAAATCATGTGCCAGTGCTTTTATTGATAAACCATTGGGGCTTTTGATGTTCAATCCCTTTCTGGTTTGCACATTAACATTCTGAGTTTCAGGTTGGCAAGGTAATTCCAAGCTCATTGGCAACTTGACCAAGTTTCTATAAGCTCAAAATTTGCAAAAGAAATCAATGTCGATACCCTAGTTAAATTGTTCTTCATTCAAGTCATAACAGTTGAGTATTATTTAATCACAACAAATTCTGCAGCACTTATTTTGATTAACTTAAAATGATTACTTTGCAACATATTTCATAATTTATCGTAACTAAATAATTTACTGTTTACTTAAATGAGTTTTTCAAACTTTATAAAAGCGTGTTGAAAGCATTAAATTGAATGTTAACATGAAAGGATGCAAATTCATTATTTATTATGAGTTTAATTTAAATTCATTCTAAACAAAAGCAAATTATTTATAAGAGTTATTATACAAATTTAGCCAATTATTTTTTATTTTATTTTTTTTAATAATCATTTCACCCCAAGCAAGACAGTTTTGCTGCCACTGGTGTGCATGGGGTTGCATAGGAGGAGAATGATGAGAAAGAGGAACAAGTTATAGGTGGTATCAGAGAATAGGTAAGAGAAGGATGAGAACACCGATGTGAAGATAGCTGATGAAAGTAGTTGTCAGGGAAAAGAACATGCAAGAATGCAAGTCAAGGAGGAAAGAGATGGCAATTACCTTGCATTTAAATTCTTGGAGATTCTCGCTATCAGGGAAGCAAGTATACAGAAAAAAAATTCCACAGGCGAGGATTGCAAGAAAAAAAGTTGGTCAAGTAGAAGTTACGGTTACATTTTATTTGTTTCACTGTAAAAGGGTGGGACCTAGTTGCTAGTTCAGTAGCTCGAGTAAATTCATGCAGAGGGGGCACCAGGGAGCAAAGCTCATCAGAGCAGAAGCCATGAAACCATTTGTAGAAGAGACAGAAGCCACATTACGCCGGTGAGAAAGTGAAAGCAGCTGAGCTACCAAGTCTGGCTCGATCACATTGCAGATTCTCAGTTGGATTTTGACAAGAACCCAGAGATGAATAACAGGGGCACCTGACCAGATGTGATGGCAGTATTCAATACACGGGCAGGTGGTAGATTTATATATATACAGGATGGATTCGGACTGGAAAAACATCCTGGCTATGCACAGTGAACCAACCTTCCTAGCAGCAGATTTAGCTATGGATTTGATGTAGTCACTTCACTTGGGATCTGCTGAGAGAGTTAGGCCGAGGAGGTGAAGTGTTTTGCTTTCAGGGAGGCTAGCTTGATCCATGTTAAAGTGGGTGTAGAAGCGATGGTCTTTAGTGGTTAACAGATAGCAGCTTTGTTTTGGAAGCATTAAAATTCATGAGCCATTGCTTACCCCAGTCCACCACAGATTGGAGGCTCTTTTCAAGCTCAAGAGCAAGGTTCGCTTTTTCAGCCTCAGCAGCTTTCTTATCAAGGTGAGAGTAAATGATGTCGTCATCAGCATAATTGCCTACTTGGGATCAGAAAAGGCAGCGAACCTAGAATAGAGCCTTGATGAACACCTGCATTTGTATGATAGTTTTGGGAGGCATGTCCGTTCAATACTACCTTCATTATGTGATTTGAAATGAATGACTGGATTAAATCAAACAATCCATAGCTTCGTAGCTTGCGTAGAAGGCCAGAATGCCAGACTGTCACAAACAATTTGTAGATATCCAGGACAACAGCTCAAGCTTCACCATTCTTATCGAGAGCCTGGTATATATACTCAGCAATGGTGGTTGTTATATCAGCAGTAGACCTGGTGAAGTGGAAACCATGCTGTTTGTCAGAGAAGAGACTGTGGGCTGTGATATATTGAATGACATTGGTATTGATAATATCCTGGAACACTTTGCCAAAAATCAGAAGGCTGATAGGGCGATAATTAGAGGGGTCCGAGGGTTCTCCAGAATTCTTAAATGCAGGAACCATAGAGGAGGACTTCCAACAGACAGAAAAGCAAGAAACAGAGGCAGTAGTTATAGAGTTCGGAGAGTTCAGGGGGCACATTTCTTCAGGACAATAATTGGGATTCTGTCACCTCCCCTCGCTTTTATGGGGGTCAAGCTTTGAAATTATGTTAGAGATCAGTGAGGGGGATAATGTGGACGTCACTCAGTTGAGCCTTAGTTCTAGATGGGAAGTCGGGTACAGATACCCCAGACGAATCCAGTGTCGAGTTAGTGGAGAATCTGCAAGCAAAGCACTCAGCCCTGTTTGCTGAAGATGTGAGAACGTCAAATTTATTGATTAGAATGGAGATTGAGGGCTTACTGTTCTTTAGTACCCTTTTACAGAGTAGAGGCAAAAAGGTACCTGTTATAGTCAGACTTGTGGCTCCGATAAAGCCGGAAAAAGTGATTCCAGTGGGCGATGATGCTGAGCAAGCAGGGGAGAACCAGGGTGATGAATCGGGGTTTAAGTTGCAACTTCCTGGCTGGGATGAAAGCATTGATGCCAGGCTTAACCCAAGAGGTGACCTAGGACACACAATCTTCAATGAGAAGACTAAAAACTTTGTTCCAACGGATGTCACACAGGAACTCGCAGAAAGAGTCCCAGTCTGCTCTTTGGTAGCAGTAAGATATTCTGCTGGTCTGAGGGTCCAGGGTGGAAGGGGAGTGGAAGGAGATATTAGCGGAAACCACTGCATGGTCATTTTCCAAGAGGTCACAACTGTTTGACATTGCAAGTCAGGAATGAAAGTGAAACAGATCTAGCAGTGAGTCAAGTCCATTAGGGTTATTAGAGAAATGTGTGGAGAAATCCAGCACTTGTTTAAGGGACTGAGTGATTGAAAGTTTATGGTATGAACAAGATAACATTAGCTCTAGCTCTAACCCTAGACATAACATTAGCTCTAGCCCTATTCACTTAAATTTATCCCTAGCTCGAACCCTAGATTAAATCTTAGTACTAGCACTAGCCACTTTACCCTACCCCTAGCCCTAACCATAGACTTAACAATAGGTGTAGACCTAGCCTTTTAAACCTTGCTCTAGCCCTAACCCTAGACTTAAACTTAGCTCTAGCCCAGCCACATAATCCAAGCCCTAGCCCTTACAGCACATTTAACCTTAGCTCCAGCCCTAACCAATTAACCCTAGCCCTAGGCCTAACCCTAGGCTTAACCTTAGCTCTAGCCCTATCAATTAAACCTCACCTTAACCCTAATCCTACACTTAAACTTAGATCTCTCCCTAGCAAATTAAACCTAGCCCTAGACTTAACCTAGACAACCTAAGCTCTAGCCCTAGAAAATATATATATAACATAGTACACTTGGTATGTAATCAGAGTAAATTCCAAAAGAGACAAACTCAAGAGAACTCAACGTTAAATTCATTGGAAAAGATAAATAGCTCATTATTTTACCGGCTGCCTAAAGAATATATTTGTGAAGTGTAGTGAGAATCAGATAGGAAGATCTGTGACAGTTTTCCAGCCACTTGGCATGGTGGGCATTTAAATCTCCAAACACAAATATATGGGCGAACAGATGAGAAGGGCCTTATCAATATTATTCAAGGTGTTGTCAAGTATGGAACAGTCAGGAGACGAGGAGGGAGCAGTAGAGAAATAAAATATAACTAACCGAGCTTAATAGAGACAGAAACACATGTAAGAATGATCTAAAATTTCAAGAGAGATCACCCTAGCTAGAGGGAGATGTTCACTGGCATAAACATGCATATGATTATTGGAGGCCTTCCTAAAGAGGGGAAGGTAACCAGAGAAGTAGAATTCAGATGAGGGGATAGAAGGGTCAATGTTAGTTTCACAGAGGGCTACCATGTCAACTGAGTTTACGTGGAGGAAGGATTCAACGCTGCAAAAGTTGGTATAAATACCTGATTTGTTCACAAAGATGTTGACGAGTTTAGGTGTTTTTTCTTTAGCTTTTTTTTTTTTTTTTTTTTTTTTTTATGTCATCATGGTTAGAGAATTTTATTAAATTAGAGGCCTAGAGTAGTAGTATCAATCACTGTGTGCAACATGTGTAGGAAGGAAACTGGTGCGGACTGCAGCATAATGTATGTGGATTCAGGGTTGCCCACCAGAGGCTCTTGCAAGAACACCCATCCATGCATGACATAGCACTGCAAGAAACCCCGATATTATTTAAGTGTTGACCAGAGCAGCCTCTTCCTCAGCAAGAAACAAGGCATGCACCTCTACTCCTGTTCAAAGAAAGAGTAGGGAGTATGAACTGTATATATCTATATATTGTTTTTCTTGGTCTGCCTTCCTTACTTCTTCTATCTAATAAACAATATCCTTCAACACTTCCTTCAAAATTGTTTCCTTAAAATGTCAATTTTTGGCTCTCATTCACATTTCTTTTTATTAATTGTTCATCTGAAGATGAAAATGACATTGAATATTTCAGTTGAGAAAAACTTTTGTCTACAATGAAACAAATTGAAAACGTTTTTATTAACTTTATCTTCACTTGATAAAAGGTTACAAAAATGTAAAAAGTCTTACTTGGCAACAATGTAAGTGATAGATGGCTATAAAAAAAAGGCACTGTTGATTTTTGTTTTTCTATGACTAATTTGCTTAATGCACTGACTATTGTTTGAGTCATCTGGCAATAATTGTAAGTAAAATGATGTGCTAAAATAAGTAACCTAGTAATCATTTGAAGTTCTTTGAATATTGGTACCTTATTTGTTTCTAAAATTGATAGTTATTAATCAGATGTAAATTATAATTGGCATCATTTAAGAAATGAATATTTATAAGTCTCTTGTAATTAAAAAAAAAAATTATACATTTTTTTTTACTTGTTCTGATTTTATTTTTTAATGTAGTTATTGATATCAAAGCTTACATAGGTATCAGTTTCATTATAATCTGCTTTTAATTGATTAGGCTGAAATATAAAATTGTGCATTTCAACATCTTTATTATTATTATTATTATTATTATTATTATAACAAATTCAGTAGAGGAGAGAAGGAAATTGAACTGAGGATGGGTTGTGCTTGGCATACTTATGGCCAAGAATATAAGATGCTATAAAACCCAAATATTGACCTGAAAACAAGTCATGTTCTTAAATAATCTGATCAGATCAAGATTCATATTATATCAATTCTCATATATACACATACACACACATACACACACACACACACACACACAACTTGTTTCCTCAGATCAATGATTAAAAATGGCTTCACACAAATCCTTTTGAATCTTAAAAATGATCATCATCAGATTCTATTAACTAGCACTAGAAAATTGTGTTTTACCAATTAACAAAACTCAAACAACAAAAGTGGGTAGCACATGTAACTTGAAAAGAAAGTAATTTAATAATCAAGATGTTGGCTTTATCATAAGTTTTGGAAGGAAACTCCTCTCAGTATTCAAAAGAGTGGTAGCAGTAGAATTGAGAATTCTAATTTCCTGAAAAATTTGTTTTAAGAAAAAGATTTTATAATTTTAATTGACAGTGGCACTGTTTGGTTAATAAATACTGAATGTTTCCTGCATGGAAATGACCCATTTTATCATTATTATTTAATCAGCACAGCAAATTAGATTAGTATTTTCCAGTTTGACCCTTCTGAAGATAAGTAAAATGTTTCTTTTGCTTTAGAAAAATAAATACAAAACTCTGTGACTGTAACCTTTTCAGTTGAACTTTGGGTTTTAATTTCTTTGATTGTGAAAAATCAGTGCTATTTGGTGACTAGATTATGAAACTCTCTTTCATAAATAATATTCTGTCACTGAAACTGTTGCAGAATTAACTTGGAAGTGTTTGTCTAATATAGTTTCTGATTAGCATGGCATTCAAACATTTTGGTTGTTATTTAGATTATCATCTTCAGTATCACCAATTTCTCCTGAATTATAAATCCAATGCATTCACTAGATATCTTCAGTGTCTCAGTAATTTTTTTTTTTTTTGCTAAGATTCATTAATTGGCCAACATTCAATCAGGAACTTGATTAACAGTTTCAAAAGCTGACATTGTTGAAGGCCTCCCAGAACATGCTGCATCTTGGGTGTTACAATAATCACACAGAAAGTTGACACTATAAGTGAGCATGACTGTTACATGTTACTTAATGTTTGTATCATACACTCATGAATTTTCTTTAGTTTTATTTTTAGCTAAAAACATAATTCTTATGACACTTAATAAGAACTGCTCAAAGTACAGGGTTATTGAATGGTTGTTAAAATTGTAGTAGGTTAGTTAACGGTTGACTCCAGACTTGAAGAGACTAAGATTGTAGCATCCTCTTGGGAATCAGTTCCACAAAGTTTCTACAGCAAGATGAACTTCATAATGGCATTCAACATTTGAACATTCTACATTTTTTAGTTAAAATGGTTTAATTAATGATGTGGAAAAAAACCAAAAAAAACTCAGGGACATTAACAAAATAACTCAGAATTTGTCAAAATGATCAGGGTCATTTTTCAAAAAGGCTTCATATGATTTGAAAATATAATTACTTTGTTACAACTTTGAATTCCTTCCCTTTTCATGAATAAAATTTATAAGGTGTAAAGGAAATAGTTTATGGAAGAAAACTTAAATATATAAACCATAAAAAGCATGTACCAAAAACTTCTAAGTATAATAACCAAAAAGAAAAGCTAAATTTTTTACATGGTTAATGGTCAACCCAGAAAGAATTGCCTTTAAAATTGTTTGGCAAGCAAAGAAAAAAACAAATCAAAAGTTTTTTATTTTTTTTTGTGGATGATGGGTGGGGCACAAATTATTTAAAATGGGAAAAATTTTATAAGAAAAACTTATCTTGATGAAATGTTCATAACAGAAAAACTGATACTGTAAGTGTAAGTAATTCTAAATTTATTTACTCTTAAATTCTAATAATTAAAAGTGAAATTTTTTAGGATTGAAATTTTAATTAGAAACACCAGCCTCTTGCTGAGTCTCTGACAATAACTTTCAATGAGAAATTTTCCCTAAATATCAAAAATCATTTTCATTTCTGTATAAATTTCTGGGATGAAGAGTTATTTACAGTTAGACTAATGTCCTCATCATTTCTGTTAATTTCGCAATATTTTTGTTGTTGTGCACTTTTCTTCTGAACCGTCAAGGAATTTTAAACTAGCACCTTTATTTAATCTTTGGGAGTCATTGTTTTTTCTCTTGTCTGCCTAGGGAGGTCTTGTTGTTTTAGAATTGCTCAGTTGTTACTAATTCCCACTGAGTGTGCACTATCTGGGCTGGAGAGTGAACTTACTGTCACCAATTTCACAAAGTTATTGGCTAGAGCTTGGAGCTTTCAACCTCATACTGAAGAAGGAAGCCAGAGGGCACAATAATTGAAATGTTATGACAATAAGAAAAACCATTAGCATTAGTCTGACAGTTAATAAAAATAACAATCAATTTCAATATATTTATTATTTCTTCTTGCTCTCTCAAGACAAAACACTTCTTCTCTCTTTAAAAAATATCATTAAAGTCCTCTTGCAATAAAATAGGAAAGTTTATATAAGAATATTATTAATTTTGACTATTGCTTACTTACATCTTTATTTTATTTATTTTTTTCATTTCATCTTTACTCAGCAATTAAACTAGTTGGTGCATTCTGCTAGGTTTTCTGAAACAGAAGGAATGCAAGTTCAAATCTTGCCAAATCCAAATTATTGTTATTTGTGTCATATGCTGCATTGTCTCCCCATACATAGCTTGATATTATTAAAAGTCCTGTCTATGACTACAAACTGCAGCAAGGAGGCCTCTGATTTGAAGATTAGCGGTTTTGAGAATCATGAATCAACCATTTAATTGCTGTTATTCCCAGATTGACCCTCACTTGGGGTGGTAGCACCTGTAAGCATCCCAGCTATGGACAACTAGTGAACTCTCAAACAAAACACCATGAAAGGATAAAAATATCAGCAATACATTTTTATATAAAAAAAAACAAAAAAACCCAACAATTCATTTTATCTGTAGTTGAAGGCATACAATTGCATTCAAAATATATTTAGTTCAAGCCATAAAATTTGTTGAAAATGTTTAGATTTCAGCATTAACTAATCCATAGAGGTTGATCTGCCACTAAACAAAATCAGCCACCATTATTAAAAATAGTTTATGTATATTTTTGGCAAGGTCATAATGTATGCATGAGCCATTAGCCTTTGTATTAAAAAGACTATTGCATGTGTGTTTCTCTTCATTATTGTATATGTGGCATGGTTTATATTTCAGATCCTGATCTTCTCTCTTTCTCATGTATTACTGGAATCATTTAACTTGAAAACAAAACATAAAAAAAAATGATATGGTGTCAGATAATGGCTTTTGTCTTCTGGGGTGTTTGTTCATTTGACAGTTGTGATGTCTCCAGTGTATATTTCATGGATTTGCATTAGAATGTGTGTTTTGTTCAAGCTTGTATTTGTATAATATCTATTTTAATGTTCCTTTTATTTTTTTTGTCTGAATCTGAAATCAGTGTCTTGTACTATTCATATTGCACTATAATTGCCTTTGTAAATTTCGTTTCAGATTTCCAATGAGTCTCTGTGATGATGTCAGTGCTACAAAATAATTATACATATAGCTCTATTCAGTCAATAGAGCTTACCTTATTTCAAGATTACTGACATATCTTCTTCCTTTTCAGTTGATTTTTCTAGTAAAATGCTGCTTTATTTTTGACAATACTTTTAACCCTTTATTTTCATACTTATTTTTTTCCTAAGTAGGATAAATTCAATGCTGAAAATTGCTAAAATACGTTTGTGATTAAAAATTGGGAAATTAGTTATTTACCCAGCATTTTTTTTTCTTCTCATTTCACTTACAATGATTACTTAGTTTAAATTATCTTCTGTGCTAACAAAGTGGGGAATTGATTGGTGTTGAAGTAAGAATTAATAGGTAAGGATAATAAAAAAAGCAAGACCTTGTCAGTGTATTTTAAAATACATTGGAGTGTTTCATTTGTTTTTATTTTCAAATTATGCAGTAGACATGTAATTATTCAAGTAAATAATGTATTTGTTTAATAATTCATACCTATGATTTCCTGGATTACACAAATGGAAGCTTTGTATTTTTGTCTTTAATATTTCTTTGGAAATTGTTTTTTAGTGAAGCATGCATGGAATTTATTACCTTTGTCAGCTAATTGCAAGAGATTGTCAAAGACATTTGTTGATAGATGCTTTTTTTAAAATAATCCTTAAGAAAAGAAAAAAACTTTGCTTTTTTTTTTGCTTTTTTTTTTTCTATTTTTTAAGAATTAGTTTTTGTCATCACAATATTTGCTGGGTTGAATCAATGAGTACTGTGTATTTCATTTTATAAGTTCATCTATAGTAAAATCTGACAAAGGTTGTCTCTGGTGACAAGTCTTCTTTGTGTATACAGATTTAAATTGCTAAGATAATGTATTCTTAATTCCCAGAATCATATTGAATAAAAGAGAAAATATCAGGTAGGTTGCTGTTAGAATTTGAATTACCAATCTTGCTGGCATCTAAATGCTGAACTTTTCAATCACTCACTCTCACACAAGTGGTGGATTTCTCCAGTAACCCTATAGGTCATGCTTCTCTTCTTGATCTCTTCCTAACTTCTGTCTTTGACTCTTGCCATGCCAGGCAGCTCTGCTCTCTTGGCAATTCTGATCATGTTGTGGTGTCTGTTAATATCCTCTTTCCACTTCGCCTTGATCTAGGAAGCTCCCACTAGCAGAATGTCTTACTGTTACCAATGAGTGGACTGGGAGTCATTCTGTGTTTTCCTGCACAATGTCCCTTGGAACAAAGTTTTCAGTCTTCCTGTTCAACACTGCACCTCCAAAGCCTTCTCCTTGTGATTGCCGGCACCATTGTTTTCATTCCAGCAAAGAAATTCTGATTTAAACCTCATTCATCTCCTTGGTTCCTGCTTGCTTGGCTGCCATTGCCCACAGAAATCACTTTTCATTTTTATCAGAGCAACACATCTTATCAATATAGGCACCTTTTTGTCTCTGCTCATAATGAATGCAAGCATTTCTTAAATGATGCTAAGTATTGTTTGCTAATAGAATGAAACATCATTTAGCATCTTGCAAGTTTGGTTTCAAAGATCACTGGGACATGGGCTTCCCTCAAGACTCTATCATAGGCCCTACATTTTTTCTGATTTTTAATGATCTTCCTGATGTAATCAGTTCCCAAGTAGGTATCTGTGCAGATGACACCACCATTTTTCATCTCAATAGCAAAGCTGACAAAGTAAACCTGGCTGCTGCTCTTGGAAAATTCTCCAATCTGTGATTGACTGGGGTAGGAAATTTTAATTCCTCCAAAATGAAACTGCTATCCTTTAGCCACCAGAGAGAACCTTTTCTACCAGCCATCAGAATGGATGATGCTTGTCTCTTGGAGACTGACACACTGCACCTCCTTGTCCTCACTCTTTCAACTTACCTCAAGTGGAATGACTACATCAAATCTATAAGTACATCTACTGCTGGGAAGATAAGGTCACTGTGTTAGGCCAGAAAGTCTTTCTCGTACAGTTGCCATATCTGGTTGGGTGCTGTTGCTGTCTTGAGGTTCTTGACATAATCCAAAAAAGAATTTGCAATATTATCGATCCTGACTAGAGCATCTTCAGTCACTTTCTCAGCAATGTGATGTGGCTTCCCTCTGTCTTTTCTGCAAATATTTCCATGGTATTACTTCATGCCCATGGAGCTTCTTACCCTTTACTTGCTTCTCTGATAGCTACAACCTCCAAAAGTTTAAATACAATATCAATTGCCATCTTCTACTTCTCTGAATTCCATCCATCTTTTATTTCTTCTTTACTCTTCTGCCCTCATACTCTTTTTTTGTCTCTATCTCTCTCTGTTCTCTGCACTAGTGGCAGTCTTGCCTTGCTTGGGGTAACTGTTAAAAAAAAAAAAATTGGGGGGACACCTCAGGAAAGGGGTTGAAAAAAATGTTTCCAGAATTTAAAATTTTGGGTAACTGATTACCCAACTTATCAAAAAGGATGAAGAAAAATATTTACTGAAAAAAAAAATTAACATATTATCAGATAAATTTTTTAAATGCTTTAAGGTTTCTGGAAGCATATCTGTTGCTTCAAGTTTCTACTTTACAAGTAAGGGAATTTTTCCAGGATTCCAGCTTACAGGACAATGGATCTGACATAGTTGTTTGGCATTCTTTTCTTTGTAACTAAATTTTCCTATGTCTTAATACTTTGCTTAGTTTTGAGAAGGCTTCTTTCACTATTATAATGTGCCTTCCAATCTCTGTCATACTTTCTGTCATTTATTACTATACTACCAAGATAGTTAGATTTCTCTCCCTTCTTGATTCTAATATTACTGAAACAGTGTCATACATTGAGGGAAAAGTTGTTCATTCTTTGTGTGGCACTTGAATGAATCCATGCATACCTGAGATTCTTTCTGGGCAGGTCTGTTGATGCTTTAGAATCTACTTAGATAAATAAAAGCCTGAAGAAGGCCAGAAGGCACAATGTTGAAACCTTGATAATAACAAAGAAGCTAATAGTCTGAGTATAAATTGAAATTTTTTGTTCATTGCAAATGAAGATTCTCAGTAGTTTGGAATTATGACAAGCATTGCAGATAGAATTAGGCAATTAGACATTAAATAGCAATTTGATGAATAAGAAAATGTTAAAAATTATTGAATGTACTACAAGTTAGTAGAAGAAACTATCTAGTTGCCAGAAACCTTTTTTGTAATAATGAAACATTTTAATGATTAAAGTGACATCCATGACAAACTCCTAAGATGCGAGACAAGAGTTCATATTTCATCTGAAGCTATTTTATTTTTTCACCTATTGTCTTTGATTACTTCAGCAAGCAGTGTTATCAACTTCACGTGTTGTGATATAGAACAAGAAAGAAAGAAAAAATTGTGATGTGACCACTACCCTAGAAAGAAGCTTTAGTCAAGCAATATATTTGGTTAGACATTTTAAAGATATAATATCAAATATATCAAAACCTCTTATTGCACGTGTTTTGTACTAACCGACCTTCATGTCTGTGACCTGTGCTGATGATTCCCACGCTCTGCTGCAAAATGCATTGAATCAGTTTTTGCAAGTTACTTTTGATTCCAGTGAAATTTAAAAATAGTCTTTAGACCATTTATAATAAATCAGGTCAAACTTTTTTTTTTAAAATCAATTAAATATACTTGGTGCAATCAATGTTTAGCTGTAGATGACTTTCTTACAGTTTCACTCACATACGTTTAATGTGGTTGCATACAGGAAGCAATTTTTCATTTGTACAAGTTTAAAGACTAATGAACATGCTTTGTGAAAGATAGTTTTGTTTTTTTATATTTAAGGCAATTTTTCCATTTTTGCTGAAAATTTAAAACATTCAATATGTGAGTGCTTTCAGTTTTCATAAACCATTTTCTAACAGTTTTTATTCGTTCTATGTCTATTTTCCACAAGTATAGGTCAAGATGTGATACTTTGAAAAAACCAAGACCTGATACTTGGAAAAAGATGAAATTGACATAGCACAAAAATAAGCTCTTTGATAATGGTTTATGAAAGATAAAAGTACTCAGAAACTGAAATATTTGTATATAAATTTTCGCCAGGAACCAGGAAAATAATATGAAAAAAAAAATTATTCACTTTAATTGGTCTTTAATCAAATGTGTGATTGCAATAAAATTATCAAGCATAACAGTTTGTGTTTTCCAGAAAACAGTGGTAAGCCAAGTGGAGGCTAATCACCATTGTTTAACATGTTTCCAGGCTTGGACTGGGTTTTCTTGATTGTTCCATAATTGAACCATCATGAAATATTGGAGAGAGTTTTACAGCTGTATGTCCTTACAAACACCAACCAGTTAAGGAGACTGAAAACTCAGTGCTTTTGTTGAGAAAGGTTAGAGAGTTCAGCCTACCCTATTCTACACAGAGTAAGTGTAGGTTTTTTTTTTTTTTTTTTTTATTCGGAGATTTCCTTCTCTTAGGTAAGTTGCTATCCCAATCTAATGACTCTTACCCAGCCTAACTTTTTTTTTTCTCTTAAAGACTCCTAGTTTGGGAGGGATTAACTATTTTTCCCATAGCTGAGACTCTAACAAGTGCTACCACTCCAGATGAGGGTAGACTGGGAGCAGTAGCAATTGAGTAATTCCATGCTTCTCTAAACTTCTAATCTCCTGATCAGAAGTCTTGCTACCAGATGTAGCTTATTGTAATACCCAGGATCAATGTTTTAATAAAATTGTTGAGTCATGAATGTTTTTGGGATTGATAGTGGAGTAGTTTCCTGTTGTTCTTTTCACCTCTAGTTAGCTGACTATTGACTTGTCAAAAGTTCTTTTTTTCATTTTTTATTAAGTGTTTTAACTGAGGACAAAAATATGACACTGAAATTCAACAGCACATTGGAATAGCAAAAGGTACCTTCTAAAAACTAAGCAAAGTATTAAGAAATGAGAAAATTGTTAAAAACAAAGAAAAGAGTACTGAACAGTTATGTAAATCAGTCCTTCATATGGCAGTGATATTTGAAAATATTAAAATAAACAGAATTATAACATTTCTGAAATCAATTGAATTATATCTGAAAATATTAACTTTCCCTAAATATAAACCAAAATAAATAACTTTTGTTTTAAATGACTCTTTAGAGTTGATGTGCTGTTAAAAAATCCACTTTAAACTTAAATATGGCAGTGAATGCAAGACACTCTCCTCACACGAGACTTGTGGCAACAGAAATTTGGTTCTTCAGAAGGATAATGAGAACACCATGAACTGAACATGAGACCAATAAGTTTTAAAGAAAATTGAAACAAAAAAGACATTTCTATTTATCAAAAAGAGATAGTTGAAATTTCTAGAGCACATCTTGGAGAAAATTGACACTAACAAGATATATTGAAACCAAGAGATACAGAAGAAATCAGTGTATAAGCTACCTAACAGGTTCGTGTAAATGGTTGGCAGAACAGGGATTAAGAGAGAGAGCAGAAAAAGCAAACTTCAGTAAGCTACAAGGAAAGGAACATAGCGTATAGAAGAATGGTTTGTAAGGTAACTTAGATGTCAAGAGATTTAGCATTAATAGCAATAATTAAAATTAAATGTATAATTTATTTTTCCCTACTTGTAAATCTATGGATATGGTATCCACTTGTTAGATGGCTTGTTAATAAAATTCTTTTATGTTCTTATTGAGTCCCCCCTGATGAGTGGATATCATATTCATACAACTCTGAGAAGGGACATAATTTGAACAATAAATTTTGTGATATATATGATGGTCTCTTCCATTGTCTTTGATGTAGAAATGTCTAACAATTCAGTTCAGATAATCATCACATGATTTGATTATCATCCGCAGAAAACTCCTCAATGTAATATGCAGCAAAGTTCCAAAACAATCTTCAAGGGGTTTGAATTAAGGTTTTTCTTTCTCTTAGACTTGTAACCAATCAAGTCTAAAAAGCCCAGTCTGCACTACTATTTAACTTGTAGCTAGGAGGAGAGTTTGAAAAAAAGGTATAATTTTTATCAGCAATACTTTTTTAAAAAAAGTCGAAACCTTTAATAAAATGCATAAATTCATGTGCTATTTACTCCTTTTCTTAAAATTTACTATTTTGTGCTGTATTTTTCTAAAGACATATTGTAGAATCTAAATGCTAATTTTCATTTTTTAGATTTGTAGGCGATCATGGCCCTCCACAACTTTCTGTCTTATGTAGCTCTTAATAAGTTGTCTTTTTTTAATTATTAGTTATTTCTCCCTAACCTTGTAATACCATCCATTTGTTCAAGCTCATCAAGTACATTACATGCTGCTTTCTTACTGCCCTTCTTTTCCTCAATCTGTCCCATGAGTATCATGCTCTCTAAACCATTCTTTCTCATTACATGCCCCAGAAATTTCAACTGCCTTGTCCTGATAAGTATAAGCTTCTACTATTTTATTTTGCCTTGCTTGATTTTTATTTTCTCTTGTTCTCTGGTTATATTATTAAACATTGTTAGTTGTTAGCTATAACTAACTTAAGTAATTCAAGTCCTACATTTTTTTTTCTCAAGTTGTTAAATAAATAAACATGTTTAACAAGACAAATTGAAAGTCGGTCAGTTAAATGTCATACGTGATACTCACTTGGGCAATCATGTCTCGAAAGAAACATGACTGACTGGGCAGAAGATTATCCCGCAGTAGGTTGCCATCACTTTCTGCAGTAGACTGGTTGCCAACCAAGGCTATAGAACACAATTTGTCCTGTTATTTAGCCCATAATTGGAGAGAAGATACAGATTAACACCTTTCCTAAAGGTATTTGTGCAAAAGTGAATGCAATGAATTCAACTGGAATTCGACTTGGCTGCCCAATTTCTCATTCCAAGCCAATATCCACTGCACCACAATACACATCCAAATTAAAAGTAGTACTCTTATTTAGCATTGTTAAATAATTTTCAAGATGTAGTAGTTGCGTCAGACCATTTCATGCTTTTTTTTTTTTTTTGTCTGGTAAGAGCTTGTGTTGAAATTGTATTAGCATTTTGTTTTTACATTTCTCCCCCAAATTCTCTTAGTCTTTATAATGCCAGTTATTGTATTTAGAACAAACTCACAAGATCCAATTTGTTTCTTTTCAACCTTGACCTAAACAGCTCATGCATAATTGCACTATGCATTTACCAGCACTCTCTTACAGTGATTGCAAGATGTTTTGAAAGAATTAAAAGCCAGACTACACTGTTCCTTGTGATGTTGAAGTAGTGACACTGGTGAGCTATGGTTGCAATGCATTCAGAGGTGAACAAGGGCTAACTGTTTGGTTTTTTTTTTGTGTTAGGTGGGGGTATAAAACACTATTCCAGAAAAAAATCCATTCAGAGATTAGGACAATAGTTTTGGAGGCAGTATGTCTGAAGAAATTTGGAAGAAGAGCTTCCACCATATAAAGCTGTCACAGTCTGCCTTATCATAGTGAAAAACCATTATATTGAACAGTTTATCAGGAGATATCATCAGTTTAATCTGGATACTGATTAGGGAATGATCAGACATGTGGGCGGGGGGGGGGGGGGCATCCTTGATGTAGGCACTACTCATATTTGCTCTTCAGAAGTATTGAAAAAAAAAAAAAACTTATGAAGAAGACCTGCTAAAAGCTTTTGAAATGTCTAAAGCAACAGCTTGAGCTTCATCATTCTTATCTAGAGTCTCATACTCTTTCCACAATTATCATCACTTTAAAAAAAAAAAAAAAAAAGTTCAATAACCTTATCTATCTATCTATCTATCTATCATGGTGCAATTCATAGTCTAAATTATGTACAAATGAAATTTCATTTCAACAGATCAGTCAGTTAAGTGCCTTGGGTGATCATGTCTCAAAAGAGACATGACTGACTGTGCAGAGATTATCTCGCAGTAGGTTGCCATTGCTTTCTTCTATAGAACCCAATCTGTCCTATTATTTAACCTATAGCTAGAGGGAAGAAACAGATTAATATATTTCCCAAGAGTAATTGTGTGTAAGTGAATGCAAGGAATTCAACTGCAATTTGAACTTGGCACCCTGATCTCTCGTTCCAAGTCGATATCCACTGCACCACAAATGCACATCCTCAGATATATCTTTTCAACAGATATGTTTACCAAAATTACACAAAAATATCTTGAAATAATAATGAGTAAATTTATTCAATAAAATTGTTATTCCCTTCAACCATGGCCTCTGATGACTTTGGAATCTCCTGCTACTTTTCTATTTATGTTGTTGAATGCTGCCATAATCTTCACCTTCAATTCATCTTTGGTGCTACAAGAAGTTTTGTTGATCTCTTGCTCAACTGTGCCCCACTCATATTAATCAAGGGAGTTGCTGTCTGCAGAGTTAGATGTAAGGAGTGTACTTGCAGAAATTGTATGACAGACATGACCGGATTCTTCTGCTTGTGTGGCCTGGTGCAAAATCCTGTTGCCAAACAGCGTCTGCCAGTAGCCACCCACTTAACTCAGGCACTTGATGTGGGCCTCCAGGTTGTGTCTGAAGGAAGATAAATGGAGGCATAACATTGCCATCCCTAGGAATCACTCCATACACCTTCTTAATCACTCATTTAAGGCTTTCTGAATCCTCTGTACTGTCCTCAAATTAACACCTAAACACTCTCCATTGTTCATATTGAAGCTTCCGAGGAGTGAATTGCATCATGGTGCTCTTTTTCTTACAAACGGTACATAACTGACTGCTACTAAGTTGACAAAACAAAATCTAAACCAAACAATGTACATGCATGAAAAATATAAAATGACCACAATTTACTCATCACACTGTGTGTGTGTATTTATATATATATATATATATATATATATATATATATATATATACACACACTTAAACCTAAACCTAAACCTAAACCTTTGTGGTTTTGTGTCATTCAGTATAATAAAAAGAGGAAATATGTGGATAGTGTCAAATTTATTAACTGGATTATTACCATAAAAATTGATGAATTGATTAATTCGTGCCTGAGTGCTTTTTCAGGATCAGTGGCTTCCAGAACCTTAGGGCACATTCAATGGATGCCTTCTCTCCTAATATCACTGAGTTCACTTTGAACATTCTTATTTCATATTGGGGAGCTTTGTTTACCTCAGCCATATCATGTGCAGTTGGAATGTTGGTGTACATATTACCCCTCCTGCCCGTATTGGCTGCAGTTTTTAGGAGTAAATCTCGGTAGATTGCATGTGTGGGGGAGGGTCATGTATTTTTCTAGCAATTATCTATCATTGTATCCTAACAAAAAGCAAATTTTTTTTTCCTTTTGATATTTTATTTATTGTATTTTTCTTTCTTTTGAAAACTGTTTTCTTTTGATCTGTATTGGAGACAAGTCACACTGTTCTATTAATTTTTTTTTTCTCTTGTTTCTTTGACAGACCTTCATCACCCCCACTCCTTTTCACATTTTCTTTGATGACATATACATGTTTAGATGATGTGTGTGTTTTTCTTTGTTTTTGTTTTTTTTTAATATGTCTAGCACTTTAATTCTCTCTCTCATTCATATCCCCATATGTATAGTGTATGCATGCATGCGTGTGTGTGTGTGTGTGTGTTAAGTTATGATTATGTTTACTGGCCAAGATTGCTGTTTTTACAGTAGTTTTACTGATAAAAAAGTATTTTGGTAAGCAGGTGTATGTATATATATATATATATATATAGGTAAATTACTTAATATCAGGGTGGAGATAGAGCATTGATAATGAAATAATTTGTCACTTCAACTGAGCGTGTTCATGTGACCATTTCATGAGGGCATCATAATAGTGTCCTCACAAAACGGTTGCATGAACTCACTCAGTTAATGACATTCTTTGCACACACACACACACACACACACACATAAAATGAGAGCTGTTTTTTTTTGTTTTTTTTTTAAATTAGGCATATTTCTCTTTCAGTTTTTATTCCTTGATAGTGTTGGCTATCAATTTTAAGTACCTTGTTCATGTTATACTAACTTTAGCGTAAGGGAGTGTCACTGTCCACTACTTGTGTTACAGTTGTCTTTAGACCAACAATAACATAAGTTTCCCTTCTTTCACAACAGTGAATTTTATTTCCTGCACCAAATTTGAGAGTTGTTACTACTGTTAGAAATTTAGCTTCTTGTTCATTTACCAAGAAGGAAGTTTATTACACTTTTTTCAATTCATGTTCAGCGACTGTTTAACTACATGCACTATCCAAAACAGCAGTATTGACGGCTTCACTCAAAAAGACCGGTTTATCTTCACATGAGTAATCAGTCACTCTGTATACTTCAGCTGATGGAACCTTGTCTAAACCCAGTCTTAGTAAAATGTCACTATTGACAGTGCTGTAGCATTCAAGAATTTTTCAATCTCTGGTGGTTCTATTGTACATATCAATTCATATCTTGTGTTTTGGTTTTTATTTATTTTTCTTTATAAAAAATGCCGCTTGTAGGCACCTTAGTGTCTCTTTTTATTTTTCATTTATTGTAAACTCTACAATTTGGGTTTCATTAGAATATTTTTAATTCTTCCTTTCTTGGATTCACTTTGTAAATAGTAAAAACTGAAAAACACTATTATTTTGAGCCCATGTCCCTATTAACCTGTTGATCATTGTTTCTTTTTCTTTTTACCTTGAACACCTATTAAAAAAGAAACGCTGTTTAAGGTTAGCATGGACCAAGTGTGTTAGCAACAATGAGGTTTTAGAGAAAATAAAAACAAAAAGGAAACTTATACTTAATATCAGGAAGAGGCAGTTAAAATTTTTGGGGCATGTAATTAGAAAGGAAGGCTTAGAAAACCTGATACTCACAGGACAGATCAAGGAAAAGGACAGGAAGGTAGTACATAACATACTTGATGAGCAAATGAATGGAAGAATAGGGTTTGGTAGAAATAATGAAAAGACAAAACTTATTAAGAGCTACAGGAAGTTGTGGATGGCCATGATCACGTATGTTTTGAAAATATATGGCATATAAAAGAAGCTTAACTCCTTGTACCAGACAAGAAAAATTGAGTTAATTCTCTGTTGCTTTTGTTGCTAGTATTTTGTTGCTCTCTTCAACAAAAACATAAAGTTAAGACATTTTGAACACCTCTTTGAATCATAATGATGCCCTAAAATGATAACAGATGCTTATTTTCCTTAGACCTTGTCAGATCCAGCTTGAAATATATCATATGGCAACATCATATTGAAAAGTATAGCTGTTACAATATTTATTGCTTATAATGACATTTGGGTTATAAATGAATATAACGGGATATAAATTCTTGATATATTATTTTTTCCACATCTGCTAAAAGTGACTGATCTAAACAAAAAAAAAAAAATGTGCAGACTGCCATGTGTATATTAGATTTTGTCTATCTATCCTTTAAGTTTATACACAATGTGGGTTATAATTGTATAACTTTAAACCTGCAAAAACTGAAAATGTCAAGTCACTCGCAATTTTTGTTTATTTTCCTAGTGAAAAGAAATTTGTACTAAAGATGTAATTTGATGATTCTTAACTGAAGCTGTTGTGTATACCTGGTTGTATCTACCTGTCTGGTTTGCATCAGGTTTTTTTTTTTTGCATGTTTGTTTAATCTTCACCTGTGAAACTTTTTTTTCACTGTATTTCAAAGATTTTAAAAAGTCAAAATTTGATAAATGCTTTTTGTAGAACAAGTAAGAATAGTTACTAAATTTAAACTTCAGATAAACATCTAAAAAAAAACATGGGATGTGGTAAAAGTTTTTTTTTTTTTTTTTTTCTTTTAATGTTCTTACTGTGTATGTTGTGGTGGAGGGCATTAAAATATTCTTGACCTGATCTGTATACACAAACTAATATATAACACTCAAGAATTAACTACAACAGCTTGTCTAGAAAAACCAGGAGTCAAATGACAAGAACTGAAAGAAAAGGAATAAAATAGAGAAAGTTAAGTGTAAAGTGGTGAAAAAAAAAAAAACAACAATCAAAATATTGTATGCAATTTTTTAAAAATTCTATTTTAGTTGAGCATCTCAGAATTTTTTAGCCCCATCTCTTAAATCACTCTCATTGAACACATGCAAATCAAAGAGGCTTCGGTGGTTCGAATTTGCTTTGAGCAGTTTGTTATATCAAAGTGAGGATTCAGTTGGGTTTTTAATAGTTTTGGCATGTTTTGTTAAATTTATTGGATTATTATTGTGGGAACTGCAATCTGAAGTTATTAAGCAAAGCCTGAAAATCAATTCAATAACATTGATCAACACCTATAGTAAAACAAATAACATATGATAAATCTTTGAAGCATTTACATCTTAACCCTTCTTGTGCATCAGTGAATACAACAAATTCAACTGAGTTTGAATTCTAGTTGAATTTGTTTCATTTACTTGTATGCAAATACCCTTGGGAAAGGTATTAATCCACTGCTTCTCCTTTCAGCTAAAATTAAATAGTAGAACAGATTAAGTTCTATAGCCTTTGTTGGAAACCAGCCTACTGCAAATAATAATGGCAACCTACTGCAGGAAAATCTTCTGTCCAGTCAGTGATGTCTCTTTCAAGACATGATTGCCTAAGTGTGTATCACATATGCCACTTAACTGACTGATGCTAACCTTTAATAACAGCCAGCAAAATATTATCAATTGTGTTAAATTATTTACTTCAGCATGTTCAATTATTAACTTGGTGTTTTTAATTGCTTCCTATAGGCCTGCTTTGCTCTCATATTGTTTACCTCATGCATATGATTTCATCTTCACAATCGACTATAGATTTTTAATCAGATTCAGATCTGGATTTGATTGTGGCCATTTTGTTATCTTCTCTCCTGTAAGCCTTTCATGCTAAAAAAAACCCAAAAAAAACAATCTCAGCAATAATCTTAGATGTGAAAACATTGTTGTGTATAAATACATGCTTCACTTTGAAACTGCGAGGATGGAACTTGTACTATTCAAAGAAAGTCTTGTCTGTGAAATCACAATAGCATTGTTCCATTTAACTCCTTCGTCAACTTAGAATTGTTCAATAATTCTTTGGTCGACAATTCCCGCCCATATCATCACAATGCTGCTTTTCTCTTTTTAACACTGGCTCATCTGCTTTAAATAAAATCTATCCTTTAGCTTATCCATCTGGTTTATCGAGTGTCTCCCAAGATACATTCATGAAAATTACTGTAGAAAAATCATTTTTCATGTATTTATTGGCCCGGATTTGACCCTTTAAAATATTTACTTTACTGAGAGAAGTTTGCCTTGGAGATTTCTTAGTCGATCCTAAATTTGTGAAGTATTCTACACCTTTTGTCCTTCTTTACTCCTTCCATTCCAGCCTCTTTAAAGAACTGAGCATTGGTCAAAAGTGGTTGTTTCACTATAACTCTCTATAGTTTACAGTGCCCTTGAGAAGAAAATTCTTAAAGCCTTTTCCTTTGCTTCTAGCTCTCATCTTAGTTATATTTTCAACGGCCCTCTTTATAATTCAATGATCTATAGAACTTTTTTTATTATCTTCAGTTGAGAAATTCCCTCACTCAATGTGTTTTCTGATTTTCAGCAGTTGTTAGGTCCTTTTCTTTGCCCATGTTTCAACATATATTACAGAAAAAAGTTTTAGATTTCGGAGGCCTTAAAATAATATTAGTTTAATCTGCATAATAATTTCAGAAGACAGTTTTTTTTAATGAGTCCAGTAGTTTTGGTGAAACATGTTGCAACTGCCTAAAAGTAACTCTGGCTTTATTTGGGCATCTAAATTTGTTTGGAATCTGACACAGGTTGTTCATGACATGTTCAAGTTATTGAGGTTTGTAACACATCCCTCAATAAATCCTGAGTCTAACTGATAAAACAACTTCTTTTAGGCAAAATTTGACTTTACTCATCAACATAGTCTCTTTCTAGGGTGAAACACTGATTCCAATGCTTCTCTAACAATTCGATGCCATTTTTGTAGAATGATTTCTTTGGCCTTAAAATAAGCCTCAGTTTCTATTATCACTTCTTCAAATCTCTTTCCCTGGAGCATTCTTTTGAGGTCTGCAAACAGCTGGGGATGGCTGGGGACCAGATCTGGACAATAGGAGGGATGCAGAAGCAATTTGAAGTGCAATTCATGTAGTTTCACCATTGTTGTGATCGGCTTGTAACAAAGTGCATTGTCTTGGTGAAAGATCACTTTTTCTTCATTTGTGGGTGTTTTTTGGCAATTTCTTCCTTCAAATGCACTAATTCTCATAGTAATCAATGAACAAAATACAGTTTCTCATACAACGTTATAGTAAATCGAGCCTCCATTTTTGAACCACTCACATTGGGGTCACATTGTGTGTGTGTGTGTTTTTTGGGGGGTGGGGGATGAGTTGTTGCTCTTGTTTTTATCTTTTTCAAGTTTTCTTCAGTTCTTATGATGACATCTTCCTCAGAAACTCCAAGAATGGCTTTATTCAAAAATTTTGCAAAGGATTCAGTTGTTAAATATGCACAAGCAAAAAAGTTAATTGCACAGAATTGATTTACTATAAAATTGTATGAAAAACTGAACCCCCCCCCCCAATTTTTTTAAATGTTGAACTTTTTACAATTTTTTTTTTTTTTTTTGTCAATCGGAAAGTTTAGGGTTTAAATCAATAAGATTGCACTGAAAAAAGTAAAAAAAAAATTGATAATCAACAAAATTAAAGGTGGTGGTAATGTCGTACCAGTAGTGGTTCCAAAATGGAGGTTCGATTTACTATAACCTTATATGAAAAACTGAGCCCCCACCTAAAACTGTTTAGATATTGAAATTTTTCCAAATTTTTTTTGTCATTTGGAAAGTTTAGGGTGTAATTGATAAGATTGCACTGAAAAAAAGTAAAAAAAAAAAAAATGGAAAACAACAAATTTAAAGGTGGTGGTAGTTTCCTTCAGATCTGTCCAGTATTCAATTATGTAAGACATCCTTACAAATGTTCATTTTTACCAAAATAATAATTTTTCGGTTTCTGTTAAATTCAAATGTGATTACCTGAATTTAACAAAAATCAAATAAAACTATTTTCAGATTTCTGTTAAATTTCTATTATTAATCAGTCTGGTTAAATCATGTTATGAGCATCTTCTGACTGCTGCCATCTAATCTTTGCCCATTCACTTCTTAACAACTGCCTCTGGCTATTATTTCTCTAGTTGTGTATTTGCTTTTTAAGCAGCAATGTTTTTTCTCTCCCCCCACCCCCGTTAGAAATCAGTAGGTCATTACCATGAAGGTCAAACATGATTTTTCTTCTGATCTATTTCACTTGGGGTTTTTGTGTTCACCCTTCTTTGTCTAAAAGCACAGAAACTGCTAGGATATTTTTGTGCAGTGCTTCATTGAAGACTTGTTAAAAATGACTAATTTATCATTGTTCTAGCATTTAAAATAATAAAATCAAAATTTAGGAAATGTATTGAAATAAAGATTTATCAGAATTTTTATTCTCTATTGCAGATTGTATGTTTTTAGCCTGTTGATGACACATGAATTTTGTTTAGTTGCTGTGAATTTTGAAATGCTTTGTTATATTCTTGATTAAAGCTGAACATTTAGTAAATTTAACTGTAAGGAAGTTGCTGAGGAAAATCTATATAGAAATTAACATAAGTTCTTTACAAAAAAATATGTACAAATTGTCATTTTAGTTTTTAATATCTGTATTTGAGAAATGTTATAATCAATGATCAATTTTTTAAAAAAATGTCATTGCTTTGATAATTTAATAATTTTAATGAATTATAAATGAGGATATATTTTGGTCGCTGCTTTTGACTTTCTATGGTCTACAATGTCTAGCCACCTTCTTTGAGTGGGGTTTACACAAGCGGTTTCCAATATTTTTTTGTGTCCTTACTCACTTTCACATGAAAAAATTTTCCACTATCCACTTGTGTAGTAAATATTCAAAAGTATACCCAAATTGTTTAGTCAAAATTACTGGTTTCATAAACTGACTTTATGAAGCCATAAAAATACTAAAGGAGAGCAACAAATAATACTGACTTATGTGACAACTGCTGCTACTACTGTCTTAAAAAAAATGAAACAAAAATAAATTTGACTATTGACAACTATAATTTATTTTCATGGTTGGGGTTAACATTGTAATTGTTGATAAAAACTGAAACAGTTTTTGTTCATAATTATAAAATCATAAAATATGCACTACTATTAACAACTAATAACATTTCAGCAAATATTTTTTTGTTGTTTTTAGTCTTCTCATATTTCAAATTGTTTTAGTACTGACTGAGAACAGGCAACAAGTTGGTCATATATTAATCATAAGTGATTTGTAAATTAAAGGTTGTTGCACTTTCAATGCGTTTTTGAGGAATTTCTTTTTAATTTGCATTTCCAGGTCTAAATTGTGATCCTGAAGGCTCAAGGCATTGGTGGTGCTATTTTAATTTAAATTCTTTTTGTGTTAATGTTTCCTTCGATTTTGGATTGTTTAATAACTCTAAATTTATTTTTTCTGAATTATTTATGGGGGAGGGAGCCCCCACTAATATCCTTACCCAATGTTTCACTTTAAACAAACTGCCCTAATTCTATTTAATGAAGTATTCATCTCTTTCTAAATGTAATTCAATAATTAACTGTTTTTTTTTTCTTTTGCCAGCTTCTCTTTCAAATACTTCATGATTTTTTATGATTACTACTACTGTAACTTTATCCTTGAACTATTTGATGATATAAGCTGATTACTAGAGAATATATCTCCTGTATATTTTATCGAATATTACCAGGGTCTTTAAGCTTTTAGATTGTCATCACTACTTTCATTACGCTCCCACTCTCCTGTTTTTTGTTTCTCTTCCTCATTTTATATATCACCCACCTCATATGCCTGGATATTTATTGATGTGGAAAATTAGAACTTACCTGTTACGACCTGCTTATTAAGTACTGTTTGGTTGACTTATTATGAAGTCAGTGGGTGGGGTCAGTGTCTGTCTACTTATGCAAACACTTCTTTCACTATTAATCCCCAGTTTCCATACTAGTGAAATTTCAGTCAAACAAACCAGTTCATTCCTGGGTCAGATAAACATTTGGAGAGAAACAGAAAAAGGTTAGCTTACTGTAATATCTATTCTTTTCACTTTTTGTTATGTCTTGTACATTTTTTTCCTAAATCCTATAATTTTAGAAATTCATTTACAATTTTTCAATTTATTGAATAAGTAACTTTTTTTTTTTTTTTTTTTTTTAATTTTCCTGGTCATTGTCAATATTTTCTCTGTTTGTTTCTTATTTATTTTATATTAAATGACTGGAGATATATTTTTGTTTGTCTAATGACTTCAATTCTTTTCTCTACTTATTCTAGAGCTAAAATCTGTCATAGTTACTTTTTTTTTAATCTGGCAGAAGAACTTTACAAGAATAAAATATTTAAAACTTGCTTTTTTTATTATTTCATTTTTTTTTTTTTTACTTTCCAAATTGTATAACATTTGATCATAAAAAATTGTTTTTCAATGTTACTTGATGTTCAATGTCTCCACAAAATAGTTTCCTTTATTACAGAAGTGTTTTTAAAGATTCCAAATCTATATCATTTACATTATTCATATTTTTTGAATAGCACTTTATGGATTACTTTATTTTAATGATGTAATAATATTTATATTCTGTTTATATTTTTCTTTCTGATATTTACTTTTTTATCAGTTTTCTTTCTTTTTTGTTCCACCCAAAGCAACTAAGATACAAAAGGTTACTTATTGAGTTATAGATTGAGACAAAAATGCTATTAAGGTCGATAAAACAAAAGAACAGGAATTAAAAAAATTGTATTTAAATTTTTGAAGATTAAAGTTGACTGGGAAGCAAGAAGTTGGAAGAGTTCCATAAGTAAGAAGTTTGAGGTTAAAGAAATTATTACCATAGGACTTATAGTTACATGTAACCATTTCAACTGTAAAATGAGACATTGAAAATATTCTTGAGCTGCAGTATTAAATCCTTACGGGACAATGTTTCTGGAAAAGCTTCTAGTTAAAAAATACTTTAGTTTAATTATCGTTTTGCTTATATATAAAATCCTTCTCTGTTCTGATTCACACTATATTGAGTTACAATATCTATGCTGTGTTGATAAAGTACAAGCCTAATGACCTTGATTTTACTGGGCTCTCTCCATCTTCTAATGGCTGCGTACATGCTATTTTTTTTCTTTTCCTTTTTTTTTTTCTTTCTAAGTAATTTCTATTTTCAGCTTGATTTGTTTATGCACTGTGCTTTTCACTTAACTTCTGTATTTTCTGGATTTCAGGTTGACCATGAAGTGCGGTCTCTCCTGCATATTTATGGTTGTCTTCCTCACTGTCCATGTGATGGCCAGGCTGGCCACTGGTTCCAAAGGAGATTCCTCCTGGATATTTCAGCGGTGCCTTAGTGGCTGTCTGCTCAAGAATTGCACGAACATAAAGTTGTTCAACACTCGACAGCCAATGAGCTTACATGTGATGGGCTGGCGATGTGAAGATGAGTGTAAATACACATGCATGTGGTCAACTGTGGATGCCTTTCAGAGGGAGAATCAACGTGTTCCTCAATTTTATGGCAAGGTAAGGCAATACCGGACACCACCCTGCTTTCATTTTCTTTGTGAACACCACTTATTTATTGCCTCGTTGTATTAAACTATTAAATTATTTAAAATGTAAGTGTAAATTTTATGTGGAATGTTGCTAATACTTCTTGCTCCTTTTTTTTTTTTTTTTTGCCATCTTGACCTTTGCAAGTTAAGAAAAAGAATCACCTGTGCAAATTTTACTCATGTGTATGTGTGACTATCAGAAAACAGGTTTTCTGTTTCATTTGGTGGGTAGATATGCATGGGCACTGGTAGTCAATTAAGCTCAGTTTATAATTCAAAGGATAGCCTGTCACTTACTGCAAACTTGTCAAGAGAATAGAGATAAAAAAAAAAGATTCCAAATCTGGAATTACTTGGTTCAACCCATTTCCCAAACTCTGACCAATTTTGCTACTTATTACAATATTATTTAGTTATTCTCTAAAGTATACAGAGCTGAATGAATTTAAAATCGGTGTTTTACCTGACAGAATGTCATTGGAGAACTGTAATTAGTGGTTTATCATTTGATTTTTTTTTTAATCATCAGGCTGGAGTAAATGTCTCCAAAAAGGTCCACAATATAGCTTTATGTGTAGAAAACACATTAGCTCAGTTTTGATTGATGAAGCTTCAAGATTGATAAAGTAGGCAAACTTTTGCTTTGGTGTGCTATGTTTTTACAAGCATGAATTAACAGATCTGTCCTAGAAATATCATGAAGAAAAAAAATGTATCTCAGGTCTGGAGTCATTGTATCAATCATTTGACTCTAGCGATTCTAATTCTTTTGGCTAATTCCAATTTCTTTGTAAATGGCAAATGTATTATTAGTTCATGTTTGTTAAGCACAATTTCACTAATTTCTGATAGCCAACAATTCTTTATATTTCCTTCATTGACCAAGTTTACCTACAGTCAGGACAAATTAGGAATTTTCTTTTCTTGAAGAATTTGAAGAATTAGCTTTAATACAGAACATTGGGATAATCAAATATATATATTTTAAATTTTGTGTTGCTACATTGGGATTTTGCTTGTTTTGTAACTTTCATTCTAATTTCTGCTTACTCAACATTTACGAAAATGATTGTTACTTATATAAAGTTTTATAATAATGCTGCAAGGAGATCACAAACTTATCAAAGTAAATAAAAACACATACATAAGGAAAAATTAATTTATTTTATTTGTCCTGATATCTAAGTTCTTTTGTATTAACCAACAAAAGAATGCCATAAAGAAGTGTATATCTTTTTGCTACAAAATTGTTTGTTTTTAAAATCCTTCTTCACTTTCTTAACAGGAAACTGGAATAAATGTATTATCTCATTAAAAACAAAGCAAAAAAAATCCTGTATTAAAATTGTCTTTATCAACCTACACGTACACCTAATTCAGTCAATCATTTCTCTCTATCACTTTCTTTTTCTATCATCCATGTGACCTACATAGATTTTCTATCGTCCATGTAACCCACATAGATTTTCTATATATCAAATCATTTTATTGTTCCTAAAAATATTTAACAATTTACTGCATGTCTCTTTTTCTTTTTTTTTCTGTTTAAGTTAAGAGATATTTCAAAATAGTGTAGTGTCATAGGGATGTACAGGCAGCGTAACAGTTTAACAGCTTGAAAAGTAGAATTGTTGAGCAGAGATCAGTTTCTGGTTTAGTTTGTTCCATTCACTTTCATATTAATTCACTTGAGAGAAGTCAATTCATCTTTTCACATACCTGCTAACTATGGGTTAAAGCTACATCAGGTTCATAAGAACATGACTGAAACTGGGGTGTCAGCTCTGGATCAATTGCATTTCAGACCTTTCTTTTCATTTTGTTAAGAATCTTGAGATATATAGCAGGAGCACTAGACCAAATATGGCATTAATATTCAATGTGCAGATTCAAAAAGTGTTAAAAAAAATAAATATCACACACACTATTAATTTTTACTTGTAGTTGTTAGTTTTCCTAGCTCATTTAGATTCTCATTCTAAATGTTCAATGTGCTTATAAAAATTGGTAATTTATGTAAACAGAACTTTTTTTTTGTTTTTTTTTTTGCTTTTGTTTTTTTTTTGTTTTTTTTTTGTAGGCTAAAGTTGTAAAAAGAAATGTTGTTCTGATATTAAAATTGAAAAGTGAAATGTGTATAATTCATTGATGCTTTTAATGTCATTCTGAGCAATAACTTTTATTCTTCTGCATTTCAATAAGAATTTCTTATAAGTTATTTCTCAAATATAAAAATATACAGTGGTATAACAAATGACAATATGCATTTTTTGAAATATCAGAACCCTGCTAAAATTGTAAAAACTAAAAATGTTGGGGATGCTTTGAAAATCGCTAAGGCAGAGAAAATTGTTCCCAGAAATAAACATAACATTTCATAATGATTGCTTTGCTTTATGTTCTCTGTTTGATGAATGCCCATGTGATTGCTGGCTTTGTTTTGCAGACAAAAATCTATAGGTTAATACAAATAAAGCCTTTTTATACTTGCTATGAATAAGTTACATTCATATCATGTGTAGTGGGTATTTTCCAATAGTAATATTAAACATTTCCTTATAAGGAAATATTCAGCATTCATTTATTGAGCAGCCAGTGCTTCTTTCAGGTAAATTATTAAAATCTTTCTATTGAAACAATTTTTCAAGAAAATAGATTTCTCAAGTTCACTGTTTTGTTCTTTCCACTCTTAACCTTTCCTAAAGAATATTTTTATGGCATCTGTTCTGATGAGCTTATTTACTTGGTGTCCCCAACCACATGAATTTAAATGTGCTACCAGATTAGCAACTGTCTCTTACCATTTTACTGTTGGACTAGCTAGATGCAACTGCCACTTCTACTCTAGCATTTTCTTTTCTTGTGCTTCCCACCTGTGGGACTCCCTCCCAATTTATTGCTTCCCTGATAACTACAATATTAAAAAAATTAAATGCAACATCAGTTGCTATCTTCTGTCTTCTTGCAGCCTGTTCCTCTTTCTCTTTTTTTCCCTTTTCAATCCTCCCCATTTTTTGTCTTCCCTTTCACTTCCACTCCCTATACCCGCCTGTGTAGTCTCGTGACTTTGTTGCCTTGCTCAGAAAAAATTAATTAAAACAAAAAATACAAAGTTCACAATCTCTAAGTTCAAAGAGTATCACTACAAAAAACAGGGTTGATAATATTATGAAGCTATCTTATAAGTTTTCAAAGACTAGTTAATAAGTAATTTATCGTCTCCAGTGTAGATCATCAAAACAAAGGCATATTAAAAATTAATAACTTTTCAAGAATGTCATATTAGTAGTTTTCTTATTACTGGATATGAATTCTGAGTATCTTCATAGAAAAAATAGATATCTTTTCTTTGTATCACTTTGAGAGAAAGTAAAAAGAAAAAACTTAAGACAGCTGAATCAGTCTTCTTTCATATTTTTTATTGGTTTTTTTTTTTTTGTCCATTTATTTTTTTTAAATTTCATTAATTTAATTTTTTTTTTTTACTTGAGAATTTAAAACTTTGATACTTAATGCAACAAGTTATATTAAAACTCATTGGCTAACTATAATTGTGGGAGAATGGAAGAACTGCTAGAATGAGGGAGAAAATTTTAATGTGGTATAAATGTATGATATTCTGAAGAATGTAATTAAGGTGTTCATTCTCTTGTAACTGTTAAAGACTTTATCAGTTATGGGCAGTATGTCTAGTTTTTCGTTGCAGATTTGTTTGCTAGTTGTGGGAAAGTATTTTACAGCAATGTTTGGTTTTTTTGAATTACTGGTTTCTTCAATGGTCAAAAATTTACAAGATTCTACTATGACTTGATTTGCATGAAACTTGGCTGAAAACAAGTAGTTTGTCCTTTTTTTTTTGTTGTTGTTGTTGTCTAAATAACTTAAACCTGTTCTCACTCCTAGGTGTACACAAAGAGTTTAAAACTCACACCACTGAGTCCCCCCACCACCACCACATGCGCACACTCACAAGAAAAATTCAACCCAATCATTTTTCTCCAGAAATTTGGCATATACACATTCTTCTTTATATGTTAGAAGAATATAGAAGTTTCCAGCTGAAAACCTGTTTTCAAAAATGAATCACTGGAACTTTTACACAATATTGATTTAATATCACTTTCTTGTGAAAGGTCATTATAATGAAAGTAATCTGGTGTTGGAAAAATGTTTACAAGTTGTTTATTCTTACATTGCTGGATGCAAGTGTAGCATTTCTCTTTTTTTTATTTTCCTTTATTTCTTCTTTGTATCTCTCAAAGATACCAATACCTGTCTCTCATTTATCTCAACCACAGAAAATGCTGCTATTGCTCTTTAGCATTTGTGTGTGTGTGTGTGTCTGTCTGTATCCTTAAAACAGAAGTGCTATTTTCTATTGATGGGGTTCTTTTCGTTGCTTGTAAAAGCTATATAAACAACTTTTTATAGTGAAATCATTAAGGTACATGTGTGAGTGTGATTTTTTTTCTTTTCCCCCTATTAATTCACTATCAAAGGACACTCATTTGCACCTTGTCTTAATTTACACAATCTTGTGACTAATATCTGCTCTCTTGGGATGCTATAGGGAATCCTCATTTTTAAAAAAAGGTGTTCACTGAAGGTGTTAATAAAATTAATCCTAAAAGAAATTAAAAAAAAAAAAGAAAAAAGAAAACCAGATGTAATCTTGGAACAGTTTTTAGTTTACTGGAGATGTAGCAACAGAAACATTTGATTTGTGGAGGAGGCGGGAGAGAAGAAAATTACATGTAATCTAATTATTAAATTCTGTAATATTCATTGGATTTTTTCTACTTTTAATATTTCATTTGAGCTGCCATCTATTTCTTGTCATTATGTCTGTTATTTATTGCTTGCTATCTAAAGTATTCAATTGATTCACCATAATATTGCTATGTGCCTTTTCCATCAGTGAGTTTCCCCCCCCTCTACAAAAGTTAACAGTGGGGCAAGAGTTCTTTCATGCCACCCTTGCCAACAATCATTTAAGCATTATAAAAACTGTCTGAATAAATATGGGAGGGTAAAAGTACAAAACCTTTACGAAAGTGATTTATCATTTTATGGAATTAATGTCAACAAAAGCTAATAATTATATAAGCATTGAGCGCAATCCTAAAAGTCGATACTTCATTATTTTGTGCATACTGGATTTTGACTGGGAGAGATTAAATAGCGCACAAAGATTAAATTGAAATCTGATTGTCTGTCCACTAGCAAGCTGATGTCCTTAACCTTTGATTTATCTAAGATAATTATATAGATGATAACTGCTTTTCAGGGAAGATATCCAATTGACCAAACTGTCAACTATTATGGCATGAACCAGACAAGATATATCTGGTGATAAGACAACAAAATCAAGAAATGGATTTGTTGCAGGTTACTGGTATATTAATGCTGGTATTATTAGGTAAATATTTAGTTACCATTAAGTTGTGGGAATCAACACTTTGGATAGTAAATATTTATAGGTTGCTGAAAATTTATCCCATAAACAATATTGGCAGACTTGATGTGACTTCAAATAAAAAAATAAGTAACATTAAACAATATAAAACGAATGACAATGCATGTATTTACAATAGGAATTACAATAACAAAGAAAAAAACATAAAACTAGCTATAATAAAAATGTGCTTGCCTTTGTGTGTGTGTGTTATTGAGAGAGTACAAAAGTCGAAAGAAAACCATAAAAATGAACGTGTACTTTTCACCCACATGTAAGCTTCATCTTAAAACCTAGTTAAAAAGTTCTAAAAGAGACAAGGGGGGGAAATGTATTCTTCTTCTTCTTACGGCATTCACCTAAAGTGGGTTGAGCCGGCTCCAAGGAAGTTAACCGCATCACACGTCAAGGCCATCCACTCTAGTCGATTGGCAGCAGAATCGGCGGCATGATCTAGCCATTCACGGTTCCAGTGTTGGACACTAAAAATGTGAGGACCGGGCATGAGTTCCATGTCTGCTTTGACAGTATCAAGCCAGGTCTTAAGTTGATCACCTAAGCGCTTCCTCTAACCAGTGGGTGTATTGGGCGCTACCAGTTTACGAACAAATTCATCACCAGGTCGGCGCAGTACATGGCCGAACCACCAGTCTCCTTTTAAGCAAAGTTTCTTTCAGGTCAAGGATGTTGCAACTAGCGCAGATGGTCGAGTTGGGGATCTGGTTTGAGAGGCAAATACGCAGTAGTGAACGAAGACCTCAAGTTTATAAGATCCTCTCTGCGCAGTGGCCAGGTCTCACATCCATAGAGAATTGTTCTGACTCTGGCCTTGTAGATTTGCAACTTTGTGGATCCTCTTTGGTCTCCTGGCGAGACCAAAGTTGTTTTTGAAGATGGACAAAGGCAGCTCTAACCAGATTGATATGGGTGATAATTTCATCTTTTGTTTGACCAGTGGCTGTAATATTGGCCAAAGATATTTGAAGCTTTCAACCTCTTCTACAGCTTCACCATCGAGGGTTATAGCCACTCAGTCTGTCGCAGAGAGAATTTTCATCTTGGAAGTGTTAAATTTCATTCCCACCATTTTGGCCATGTGACTGACCTCATCGAGTGCATGCTGGACCTCTGCGTAAAACTCAATAAGGATTGCAATGTCATCGGGAAAGTCGAGAGTGGTAATGGAGCAGTCGCGGCCTACTCTGACACCAGCGAAGCCAGCCAGGCTTTCCTCTAGGATCCAGTCAATGATGTAGTTGAATAGGGGGAGAGCACACATCCTTGACAAACGCCCGTTTGGACAATGAAGGGATCGGATTCTTCTCCGTAGCACCTCGCTCTAGTTAAGGTGTGTATGTAATACGCCTTGATGTGGTTGAGAAGCTTGGTCAGGAAGCCATCATGACGCATGATGTCCCAGAGGCTCTTGCGATTCACTGAGTCGAATGCTGTGGTGAAATCAATTATGCAAACAATGGTAGATTGCTGATAGGCTCATCGCTGTTTGAGAATGAGGGAGAAAATTTGATCTATGCATCCTCTGCCCCTACAGAAGCCTGCTTGGTTTGGTTGGGTTTGGAGGTTCTGGATATTCTGGAAACGACATAGTAGGATAATTGAGAAAATTTGAGGCGACATCAATCAAGCTAATGCCTCTATAGTTGCAGCAATCACGATGGTCGCCTTTTTTGTAGATGGGGAGGAGTATTGCATCACTTCAGTCCTGAGGTAGTTGTTCAGAGCACCACACAGCATCGAGAATTGGGTGTAAGCATCTGGCCATAAGGTCGGGACAGCTCTTGTAGAGTTCTGCTAGAAGACTGTCCTTGCCTGCAGATTTGTTATTCTTCGGTTTTTTGATGACATCACGTATCTCTTCTTCCGTTGGCAGATCGCAATTGGCATTGTACTCGGGGGCGTTTGTTAGAATAGTAGGGAGACGTTGCAAGAAGTGGGTGTAATGGTTCAACAAATTTTTGAAATGTTATTTCCAACGCATCGTGCGGTCTGCCATCTGGGAGATAGAAGTTCCATTAGTGTCCAGTAACATTTCGCTTATTCCCCTGTTTCCTTTAGTTGTAATTTTGAGGGTCTGATAAAGTTTACGGGAGTCTCTTACTGATGCTGCTTGCTCCATGTCTTCAGCGACGATTCGCCAGTAGGTATAGAGATTGGTTTTCGCAGAACGGGCAGTCTCACGGTGCAGTCGGTGGAAGTCGTAGTTCTCCGAGCAACAGGCTTGTCTGATTTGCTAGTTCAATAGTGCGGCCAGAGAGCCAGTCCTTCACAAGCCATCTGGTTTTACCCAGGGTTTGTGAGGCAACCACATTTACACTGTTTTTAAATGACTGCCAGGAGTCTTCAGCTGTGTACTCAATGGTTTGAAATGCTTCAAGACCGGCAAAGTGATTTGATAACTGGAGCGGGAACTCGGCTTTGATTTGCTGGCATCTGTGTCGCGAGATATCGTATTTCACCGGGCGGTTGGATGGTAGTTTGGCTTTCATACAAAGGTGCATCTTTGATCGAACCATGACATGGTCGGAGCCATGTTCATTGCCTGTTTTGACTCCCCGGAATGTGCGACAGTCCAGGACATTTGAGACTCACTGGGACTTGGTGAGAATGTGATCAATCTGGTTTCGAGTGACACAGTCATTTGAGTACCAAGTCACTAGGTGCCACCGAGGGTACTGGAAGCAGGGCTAGATAGTAAGTTCGTTTGAGCAGTGGTCATTAACGGCGAATGGGCCAACAATATATCTTGTGTTTGGATCTCTGGGACTGATGCGGGCGTTGAAGTCACCTGCAACCACCACTAATTCTCTTGCTGGGATACCATCCATAACAGCCTGGAGGCTATCATAGAAGGCATCTTTGGTGACATCATCGGCATCAAGATTGAGTGCATATACAGCCACCACGGTAATGTTGAACAGGGCACCTCGCAGACGGACAGAGATTGGTTTCCAGGCAATGAGAGCGTTGTTCGCCTGATCACTTAGGGCCAGTGCTACACTGTGGTGCCCGTATCCATCCGTGGGACCACTATAATAGAGATGGTAGACAGCGTCAGATTGTGGTACTTTGATAGTCTTGCGGCCATGGTTTGCAAGCCTGACCTCCAAGAGGCAGGCCACATCAACCTTGTACTGGTGAAGGACATGGGCAGTGAGTGCTTGAGTTTCTTCAAGTTTCAACATGTGCACATTCCATCAGGCCATGTAATGAATCATCTAATTAATCCAGCTTGCTGATTGGACACCCGCAGTGCTGGGGCAAAAGTAGTGGTTGTATTTCACAGATTTGGTGTGTTCATTGATAGTAGGTTATCCGTTATAGTGAAATGTGTGTTGAAACAGATTAGTTTGATTTGGACTTGTTAGTAGATAGCCCACTATCTACTTAAAACCGAGCCTCAAAGTCTATACATGCGGGTTTGGAGACTGCTTGTGAATTTCAAATTCCCATGAAAAAGTATACCTTTTTATAGGTTTAAGGAGCACCTCCTTGTGACATTTTTTTTGTCCAAGGTGTGATGACCTTCAGATTATTTTCCTTTTTCCCAAGTGTAAAAGTACAAAGGGAACATAAGTGATAAACTGTTTGCCAGTTGTATTTTTCATGTTGATAACCATCATTCCCAATTGTCTCTAGTTGTACCTTATCGAAATTTTAAATTATGTGTGTATGTGTATTATGTGAAGTTAGTCATGATCTAAACTTATTTATAAATGGAACTTTGTGTGTCTGTTACCTATAGACTCTGAAATAGCTGAACTGATTTTCTTGAAGATTTACGCAGTTGTACTATAAGCATCTGCGAGTGTTCTTAGCTAGGTTTTGTGTTGAGGTACCCCCAATAAATATCGATAATCGAAAAAATCTGGTTATAGAAGGAGTGGTCCAATTTTAATAAAATTTGATACACTCATAGACAAAGACATAAGAAACGATATTCAGAAGTTTCAAGGTTGCAGTTCTTACAATCGTGCAGAAAATCAATAATATATATAAAAAAGGCAAGATGTGTGTGTGTGTCTGTTTATCTGCCTGTATGTCTGTATTTTTTCAGCCATTTTATTTTAGTTTTTGCTTCAGGTTTGGCTCTAAGTAGATATAATTATAGTTCTTAGTCTCAGCCATGATACCATTTACTCAGAGGACTTATTTAGCCTTCAAAATTCAGTTTACACTGAAAAAAACTTATTTGATATCGATACCAGGAAATCAAAATTTGATTTACATTCATTCATTTTTCTTTCAGTCTACGGTTTCGCTTTAACTGGAAACAACTATTGCTTTTTAGTCTTTCATGTCAACATCCAATGAGTCTGAGCTCCAGGACCGTGGATTAGTTTTAAAGCTTTTATTACACCCAAGCAACGCTGGGCTATGCTGCTAGTCATTATATAGAGAGAAGAAACTGTCTGAATTAGCAAGGAACTGGTTGTAATTCATTACTTAGAGATAAAGATGTTACCAGATGTTTCGTGTTTGGATTGAATTTGTTTTGACTTCAAGTCACATGCCATCTATGCTTCCTTCTGAACTCCATGACATTTTTTTATCTCTTGTGGGGATTTGCAGGAATTTTTGAGTTAGGATAATGGTGTTATAATCAACTTATTTGCAGAACTGATTAAGGAAAAGAGTAGCTTAATTTTTTGGTTGTTATTTGTTAAACCTCACAAAATAAAATTTAATACAAAAAAAAAAAAGTAAAAATGTATTTGGATGAAAAATTACAAACCATTTTTAATTTAAAAAGAAATTAAATAAATGGGTTGAGCTAGTCTTCAATGAGAATATTGCAGAGATATATGGATCTTGATAAATTTGGTTAACTATGTGGCTAAATGAAATATAAAAAGCAAACATTGTTTTGCTCTCTGCTGACAAAATCTAGATAGTTTTTATGCTTTTTTTTTTCTTCTCTTCTTCCCTAACCAACTTGCAATCTCCATATTTATAAAACATTTCATTACCAACTGCCACAAATCTTTCTGTTTATAATCTAGGATGATACACTGATACTTAACCACTTACTTTTCAAGTGTGACACTATCTAGTTTGACTTTGTTGCTTCAAAATAGGAATTTTAATTCTTTTATTAGTATTGAAAAACATGAAAGCAATTAGACATAGATGGAGTAATGAATTTTGACAGGTGTTAACTTTTATTCCTGGATTATAACAAGGTGAGTCAAGGCCAACAGCTTTCCACAATGTCATACATTGACACTAAAGAATAAAAAAAAGACACCCCCTCCCTCAATAAAGAGCTTAGTTATTAATAAGCACTTTCTTGACCCACCTCTCTTGGGCATTCTCTCGACCTTCAAGTGGGAGGTTAATGTGTATTATTAGCCAGAAAATATTTACTTATATATTATGCCTACTCTCCTCTTACACTGTTAGAAAAATGAAAACTCATAAAACCTGAGTTTGAATTCCAGTGTGGTTTGTTACATTTACATGTAAATATCATAGGGAAATGTATGAATCCATAAACTATGCCACCCACTCTACCCAACTCAGGAGTTAAAACTAGGAATTGTCTGGAATAAATAATTATCATTCTCCAAAAATTGTTAATGCAATACTCACTTGCAAAAAAAAAAAAAAAATGATTTATATTTACAATCCCCAAAATTGTTTTGGCTTTAAACCAACAGATTTGATAAGCTATAAAAAAAAAATCCATTCACAGTAAAATGAAACCTATTAAAAACCAAAACATTAAAGTTTCTGTGACTAGCAGTCTACAGAATCAAACAAACCTGAAGACAAATACTATTCAGTCTATAGTGTTGAAACAATGTCTACTAAACAGCAGTAGCAACTAACAATGTTGAGCCTTAAGAAGTCAACTTCTTGAGATGTACATTTGACCAAAGAAAGTATTTTGGATGAATGACATCTCAAAACTAAAGAGAAAAGTTTTTTTATATCCCTAATGGAAAAAAAAAAGATCTGTAATCTCTGTTATTCTTGTATCGACCAAATAACATCCCTTATTTCCAAATATGAAACAGTATTGAGGTTAAGCAGATGTATCAATTACAGTGCAAGGCTTGGTGAATGGCTTTCTCTCTGTCTTTTCTGGGCTGGTCTGCATAAATAAGTAGGGTTCTCTTATCTGCTTCCTGTCATTTTTAATTTAGCTCCTCAATGATTAGAAAGTACAAGGAAAGGGATTTTCCTTATTCCATTCTTTATCTTCTAATGTAATGGCCAATATGAGATGAACTAAAGTATTAACTGTTTCATTGCTGATCTAGGTCGAAGTGGCGAGCGTGGAAGCGAGCTTGTGCCAGGGAAGATACTTGACGAAAGGCGGAGTCCCTAAACAGGGCTGAGTCGAGTTAAGGTCTGCACGAAAGTGAGACCATACCGAGAGGTTACGTTACAGCGGCGGAATGCCTAAACAGGGCTGAGTCAAGTTAAGGGTCTGCGCGGAAAGCGAGACCAGACCGAGAGGTTACACTACGGTGGCGGAATCCCTAAACAGGTCCAAGTCGAGTTATGAACGTTGCAGATGCAAGACTGTACCGAGGGGGTTACGTTACGGTGGCAGAATCCCTAAATAGGGCCGAGTCAAGTTAAGGTCTGCGCAAATGCGAAACCGTACCAAGGGATTACAGAATCCCTAAACAGGGCCGAGTAGAAGTAGGGTCGTTGCGGCTGCGACTCTGAGTGGCTGATTTGACTGCCGAAGCAGGATCAGGACCAGAAGCTGGTGTGATGGCTTCGATGGCTGATCTACTGCCGGAAAGCAGGATCAATGCCAGAAGCAGGTGTAGCGGTTAGATGCGGGAGGCAGGATCAGAGCCGAAGGGGTGTTATGCTAAGACAACTACCTGAAAATTTTGGGCAAAGCGAGGCTGGTGATAAGTGAAAGGTGTTCGGTCACTGCTCCTGGATCGGTTGGAGTAGAAAGCGCTAAATATTAATTGCTCCCCACATCGTTTGGTGTTTTGGGAAGCGCAGCCTAATTCCATGTGTATTTCGATAGTTTTAGGCTAGGGTGTATTTGCTGAATTGATTTGTGTTGCACGTGTAGTTGAATTTTCTCTACAGTGGGTCTTAAAAGTCAGCCATTGTTTGTAAAGGTCAGAGAAAGGGCTACTAGCTGCTGCTGTTGTTATGGTCGTTTTAGGGTCAGGAGACAGCTAATAGCTGCTGCTGCTGCTGTTATAGTCGTATCTTTTTAGAAGCAGCTGTTTTTCACCCCCCCCCCCCTTTTTTTTTTTAAATGTAAGTTTCCAAATAAATCTGCAAAATGTAAGAAAACTGAATATAATTAAAAAGAACTCTGTTCCCCTCATACATTAAATTTATCATTACCTCCATTTTGTCCTAGGTATGGCAGTAAACTACATCTGGCATCAAGGCTTCTGATCTGGAGGTTTTGAGGAGCATGGAACCACCTCTTAATTATTGTTGTTCTCAGGTCCACTCTGACCTGGGATGGTAGCACCACTTAGGGTCCCAGTTATGAACTCTCAAACTGGAGTCAAAACACTAAAGTATGAAAATACAATTTTATAGTAAACATTTCCAGCAATAGATTTTAATAGTAAAAAAGAAAGACAAATTTAGAAAAGCTCCAAAGAAAATTAAATTTTGGCACTAAATAACCCATGAGGAGTTAATATGCCATTAACCAAACCAAAATCTGCATTTTGCACCTTGTGTCCAACATTAAATATCAGTTTTCAATATAACTTTTCTTGTATTTTTAAGAAAATCATGGTTGAGACATCTATGATTGTTAGAATTTAGAATTAATTTTTGGCTTTGAAAATCTTCCACAAAAAAATGTCAAAATGGATTAAATGCAAAATTTAAGTTTTTTTTTTTTTTTTTTTTTTCAGGAATTTTTGCTCTTCACTACAGTTAAGATTTTCTAGACCTAAAACCTGATTTTTTTTCACTAGAAATGTAATAGTTCTACTTTAATTTTTCTCTTAACTACAAATAACATTAACAAAATTTTATAATTGAGCTGAAAATTATTCAGGAGACTTAAAACTCACAAATATCCAGTTAGCTCTATTGTGCTTTCCTACTGTACATAGAAATGTAACCCTTGGTAATTGTTAGAATTGTCTCAAATTATCTGGTACTCATTCTAGCCATGGCCTCTGATAATGAGTAGAGAAAAGCATAAAATAGTCCTGTGCATTTTTGGTGAGATATTTGTTAAAATCTTTAAAATAGCAGGAGGCTCAGACTTGGACCTTTTGAAAGCACAGTAACTTTTTGTTTACTTGCCAGTGATTTTAGTGAGTTGGACATGGTACAGAAATAAGAATCTTTAAGATTGTCACAAAACTGTAAGTGTGGAGATATCTCTATACAATAGTAATAGGTTTCAAATTTGCTTGTTAACTAGTAGCAACGACACACAATGCATGCAAAAGATAAAAAAAAACAATAAGGCCTCTGATTGGGAGGTTGTGAGGAGCATAGAACCACCTCTTAATTGCTGTTATTCCCAGGTCCACCCTGACTTGGTGTGGTAGCACCTGTTAGGGTCCCAACTATGGGCAAATAGTTAACCCCAAAACTAGAGTTAAAACACTATGACAGTATAAAAATGTTTTTGAAGAAAAAAAATTACCATAATACATTTTTGAAGGAAAAAAAAAATATTACTAGCAATACATTTTTAATACAAATCTAAAAGGCATCTTCAGTTTCTAAAATAAAAATTTAAGCAAAATCTGATTAAATCAACCTTCTCACTATAACTGAACACTAAAAAAATACCTTAAAACCCTACCTTTTTGGCATTAAATAACCCACAGAGGTTGATATACCATTAAACAAAACTCAACAAAGTTCAGAACTTATCTTCTTGACTTTGTTTTGTAGACATAATCTGCTCATCGTGGGTTTAGATAATTTAGTTCATTGTCAGAAATTTATGACATTATTGGCATTACCTAATCTACTCTGAAACTCTGTTCAATTACATGTATTAGATAATATTCATATAAAAGTTTTTCCATTATGAATTGGAATGTGAGTTAAAAAAAATATCTTCATTAGTTGATGTTTCTGTGACAAACCGTGAATGAACAAGACTTATTTCCTGCCATTTATTATAATCTTAAGCTTATTCAGTCTGCCACTCATGACTTGCTCACCACAGAATTAACATCTGCAAAACTTGAAGTCTAGAAAATAATTTTTTAACTTTTTATTTTATTCATTTGCTATCAATTTAATTATTCTTTTGAAATAAGCTATTAACACACATATACACTGAGCACCCATAGCTCAGAGGTAGAACCGCCGACTGACGCCAATTCGGTCGGGTTTCAATCCTGGGTTAAAAAGCAATTGGAGTCTAACCATACTGGTGAGCTGTGATACAGCGAAACGGATCCATCTGCAGATGACTATATATATATATATATATATATATATATAAAAAATAAAAAGACAACACTTTTTTTTCTCTTTTTTTTTTTTTTTTTTTTTAATTTTTTATTTTTAAGAGTATTAGGGTAAATTTAAAAATTATTCCTCTTGGAATTTTTAACGGGGTGGGGAATTATTTTAAGGAGGCCAGAAAAATAGATTTTCTTGTGCAGTTTAAGTCCTATTTTTAAACTGAAGAGGTAAAAATAAAAAGCTGAGTAAGATATAAAAATTGTTTTGAAGTCCCCTTATTTTTTAAAAGTCCTTCCTTTTGATAACTGACATTATTTAGCCTATTGTATAGGTATTAATAGACTCCCTCCTTATCTCCTGACCTTGCACTCACTTGTTCAAGGCAGAGGTCATATACTTGCTGCTTTTTCTATTATTCTTGTTTTTTTTACTTTTTCTTTTTCTTTTTTGGGCCCTTTGTGCTGATGGCTGTCTACACCACTTAAAAGTTCTCTTCAAATACCTTTAAAATATCTGCTCTCTCTTTCTTTTTTAATTGCTGTATTATGACAGTTCTGTAAACAAATCTGGACTGATTGTTTAGTGTGCATCTTTGAGTGGAATAAGTAGCAAACTTGTTTTTATTTTACATACAGTTGAGAAAGAAACTTGCAAGTGATTTTGTTTTTCATTGGATAAAGTTAGGTGTTCTAGTACCATATTCAGTAAAATAAATCCTTATTACAGTTATCAACTGACACCGATATCTCTATTTTTAGATAGTGCTCTCCCTACCTCCAAAACATACACAACCACCCCATACCTAAAATCCAAAAGACCTGTGTGTCTGGTTCTTGTATTTGCTCATTCAAAAGAAATATTAGAAAATAAGTTTTGTGATGGGCACTAATGAGGCTTTATAGAATTTTAAGCTCTTTTCTCAGCTTATTCATGTTTGTCATTGCAGAAGGAATAAGTTCTCTAATATATGTTGTTGTTTTTTATATATTTTTTATTTCTTTAAGCTTTTATTAGTTTTCCAATTCCTTCATCTCTTTATTTTTTTTTTAAATCACTTTCTGTTCTTTAGTCATCATTAACATTCTATCTTTACATTCACCATCCTTGAATTTTTGTATTTTGTTCTTTGTCTTTTCTCTTGTTAGCTTTTAACATTATTCACATGTGAATCACTTGGCCAATAAGTTGTAGTTCAAGGCAGGTTGTATGTAAATTTGACTTAAAAAGAAATGAACAATTTTATTGTCTTGAAGCAAATTTTTAAAGATACTTGCATTTAATATTGTGAAGAAGGTTTTGAATTAAAAGAAATCTGTTTGATTTCTCCAGCATTTTGTAATTTTAAAGTATGTAACATTTTTAAATGCTTGGTTTAACAGAATAAATTTTCTTTAACTTTGTAAGATTGGATTATCATTCTGCCATTTCATGACTAAAATGGCTATCAGGGGAACCAAAGGCCGAGAATTTAGTTTACTAGATGCTTCTAGAATATTCAGCTAAAAACTGAAATGTTATATTTTTAAAGTTTTATTATTATATGCCATGTTATAATTTTTGTCTTTTTTGCAAGAATTTATGTGGATACTTTTTAAGTTACATATCAAAGTCTCTTTTATTACATCTCTGAGATAAGTGTGGGTTATCAGTAATCTCCGTCTGATTCCTTCTCTTCATGAGATAATAATAGTGCCTTGTTCAGTTAAGATCGTTGGATAGTGATATTGAAGTGACTTTCCAGGACACGAACCTGTGGGCAATGTTGTAATTGGGCTTTGCACTGTCCAGATACCAAGATATTACATTTGCCACCCAGGTTGATTGCCAGATTTGCTGGAATGTGGTCAGTGTCGACAGCCAATGGTCCTTGGGGATTTCTCTGCAGATTTGTTGGAAGGAAGTCAGTGTTGACATCTACCCTTAGGGATTCTACTCCAGATATTTTGTCTACATTTCACTTCCATGACCTTTTCCATGTTTGGATCTGTCTGCAAGGCATAAAATGTTTATATATAGTTTTCCTTCTCTTAAGCAGGTTACCACCTAGAATTAGTGAACCTAGAATTCTCTCATCTAACTCAGCTAAAGAAAAATGGATTCATACCTTTACAAAGGACATTAGTCTGAAGTGAATGAAATAATCTTTCAGAATTCCTCTTATTAATTTCATTTTCTAGACTCATACTAGCCATTATGCTGTCTGTGGAAAGACTTCTTGGTTCTGGAACTTCTGTGACACCTGAATTTTTTTTTTTTTTTTTTTTTTTTTAATCTATTTCACCATAATAGTTTTATGCTTGTGACTACATTCCTAATGTTACAATAATCCTTAGCTTTCCAATTATTCTCTCACACCCACACACTCTATTCTCACTTGTGTTTGTTATCATTTTCACAATCAGGATTATTATTAGAATTACAGTTGTATGATAATCTTATGTTCATTATTATTATTATTATTATTATTATTATTATTATTATTATTGCTGCAAGTCTTGTCTCTTGACATTGTAGGATCTCCCTAGCAATTTCATGTTCAGCTTATTCAAAAGAACTTGTCTTTATTTGCTAGCATCTCCTGCTACCAACATTTCCAATTTTCCCTTTGTTTATATTTCTTTTTCTTTAATAATCCCCAACTTTTATTGCGTTCTTCATTGTCTTCTCTATTGTTTGATCTGCCTGCAATGGCTCCTTTCCTCCTCCACCCCACTCCCACCACCTATTCTCCAACATGCAGCTTCCAATGTTGTTCCCTTTGGCGGCAATGTTTTTTCTTTCTTCATTTTCTTTTACTCCTCCCCCCCTTTTCTTATGCTTGTATTTCATTTGCTTCACTGACTTTGCAAATCCTAATTCTCTTCAACTGGATTTTCAATTTGATTTTTGCTTATTATTGGCATTCAACTTTTTTTCTTAATATTTTTCAGTTATGTTGCATTCTCATTATTTTCCCAGTAGTTTCACTTGATAAATTAAATTTTTACCTTAGGAGCCTAAATATTTGAGACCTTACAATCAAAATTACCATTCATTTGACTGTATTCTTCCAAGTTTTAGTAAGACTATCCACTTGATTCTAGTTGCCTTTGACATTTCAATTATGTTTTGCATAGACTTTCTCTACCTAAAGAATATCATTCCTAATGATTGATAAGATCAGCAATGTAGAATACCTACCCTCTTCCAATATCAAGTGTGGTTTATTCAATAAATATATAAAAATATATATTCTTCCTAATGATTATACAGACTTATAGCCATATCAAATTGAAACATTGGTTCCTGTATGATCACTGAAGTTAAACAATATAAAACCTGGTCAGTACCTAGATTGGAGTAGATAGACTAAACTATCGCCCGGTTCACACTCCACCCACGTCTATTGAACGGGTGAAGAGGCTCATCCCTTGTTTCCTGTTTATGATGTGGTTTCCGGCTTTCTCTTTTCCAATCTTTTCACTCTTACGTAGCCCCCTGCACACCAGTGGCATTACCGCCTTGCTCAGGGTGATATGATTAAAAAAAATAAATAAATAAAGATGGGTAAGCATATGAGAATCAGGTGCTCTTAACTTGGATGATGGCATAGAATTGTTAATCAGAGAACCAAGTTTTAATTTCAGTTGTTGATGCTATATTCACTTATATGCAAATACTGTTGGGAATGGTATGAATCTACCTTTTCTTCCCACAGCTATGAGTTAATTAGTAAGACTTGTATCACTAAACCATTATTATCTAAAAAAAAAAAAAATGTACAATCCAAAAAGGTATTTTCTGGCTTTAAATAAACTGCAAAAAAAGGAATAAATCTAATCAAAACTTAATAATTTTATATATATATATATATATATATATATATATAGCAAAAACAAAACTAGGACATAGATGTCATCATAGATTTAATATGTGAACAAAATTGATCATTTAATACTTGCTAGAAACTTATGCAATATATTAACATGTCAACAGTGCATGTTGGCTCCACTCTCAAGAATTTTACTTAACATCTGATTCTTAAATCAGAATGTAATTATTACATTATCCAATCAATGCAACTTGTGAAATTCATTCAAATTGTTATGAATAAAAACAACTAGCATAATTATAGTACTGAAAAGAAAAAAAAACCTTTCAAAAAAAATATTCAGTGCTGGTATAGTACGTAGCCTAAGTAATTCCATTACCAGTGTAGTATGTGGCCTAAGAAATTCTGTCACTGGTATAGTATATGGCCTACCTTAAAAAGTATACTATAAGGAAGTATTATAAGTATCTGGTAAGGATTAGGTAAAATAATTAGTTTCAATAAATAACGAAATACTTATCTCTATAAATATACTCTTACTGTGGCAGGACACATTCAAACTGGGTAGGCCACATACTATACCAGAATCAAAACAGTAGGTCGCATACTATACTGGCACCAAATATTCTCATGATTGATCAAATTTTTCTGCCTGTTTTGCCCTCCTGCCTTCATGTGTTTGTTATTCTGAATAACCTGTCAGGAATTTTGAACTGAATCAATGGGAGTAGATTTGTTTTCATTCTACTGTCCATGTCTAGGTATATCTCCTATTTTTTTTTTTTTTTTTTAATTTTTATTATTATTTCCTAGCTATTGCTAGTCCTGTTTCTACTGTTCCTTTGCAGTTGTGAGTTCAAGCCCTGGATCAGGTAATACACACTCAAACTCTGTGGAAACAAGAATAATAACTGAAAAGTGTTAAAAAAGAGATTCCCAAGATAAAGACAGCAGAATACTGATTTTTGTTTGATTTCATTTTTCCCATAAAAGCTATTAGTTGATAGAAAAAATAAATTTTATTTAAAAATGGAGACCAAAGTTAACTTTCATATAGCCATGTCAGAATGCTTTCTGATTTTCAAACTTATGTATCAGAAAATAACCTGAAACTATTATTCACTGTATCTTTAATGTATTTTACTATTGCTATTTTCTAACTATGACAATTTTGGTGCCAAAATTAAATTGCTTTAAAACTTTAAAATAATTAACTGAGTTATAATTTAACACTAAATTTGTATTGTGGGAACCTACCTACAACTGGACTCGTCCACACTTTTATAATATGGCTACCAACTATGAGTAAAAGGTCACTGAGTGGTAGCAACAGAGTGAGTGAATGAGTGAGTCAGAATGCCTGTGAGAGAAAGTGCTCTCCAGTCCACGTTTACCTTTGTACTACGTTTCTGAGAACATACTATTCAACCTTATATCCAAGTCTGTGTTATCTTTCTATGGCCCTTCGGTCATAACACTGGCAACGAAGATGAGATTCAAACCACAAAGAGAAACCTCTACCTAAAAATTTCTACAAAAATAATTATGCTATAACACTTTGCAAGTTTAGAAAATTTCAAAAACAAATTAACTGTTCTGGGTATAATGCTAAACTACATCCAGCAGCAAGGCCTCTGATTGTTCCACGCTCCTCAAAACCTCCCAATCTCTTAATTGCTGTTGTTCTCAGGTCCATCCTGACTCTGGGTGGTAGCACCGGCTATGGGCAAATAGTTAACCCCCAAACTGGGGTCAAAACACTATGAAATTATACAAAGTTTTATTGTAAATCTACCAGCAATACATTTTCATAATAAAAAAAAATATATATATACCAGCATTATTTTTTGGAAAATAAATTACTAATGCTCTCAAGAAGATTAAATTTAGACATTAAATGACCCATAAGTTGATATGCTGCTAAACAAACTATTCAAAGATGTTTCCAGCTTTAAATAACCCACAAAGAGTTAAGCCATAAAGCAAATTAATGAATCCTTTATTCAACCCATTGTTAATACCATGGGACAAAAATATGTGATAATAAACAGCAGTCTTACTATTTGAAATAAGTTTTTGACTGTTTAAATACAAGACTTTATTTAGGGAAAGAAGAAAAAGTGGCATTAAGTGACCCAATCAGTTAAAAAAATAAACAAATTACCCAGAGAAAAAAAAAATCTAGGTAAATTACCATTTTTGGCTGGCTTGTTTATATTGGATCAATTTCTACTTAATTTTAGTTCATAAATTTATCCTGTAATAGACACATTTCCTTACACCTTTCATATACTGACACACCTATTATCTTACGCAGCTAGGACGGTTTCAGCCTTTTGTATATTTCCTGAAGTCATTGCGGGCACAGAAAGAATAAGAATTTGTGATGTTTATAAAGTTTCATTCCTTTTGCCGTATTTTATCTAATCTGGAGGCATATAATCATGACTCAAATGTAGTGAAATAATTTCTATTTTGTTAATAAAACAGCCAAAAAGAAAGAAAATGCATTCATTTATTAACATATTGCATAAAGGCAGACTTCCTCTAGTCTCAACTAATTTTTTCTAGCATCCTACCTAATTGTAAGTTTGATGATCTTAAAGGAAATGTAAAGGAGAGGGTATTTACCATGGCAATAATCCTAAACTGCTATCCCTAACATGGAGATTGGAAAGACAGCGTTTTTCATTAAGTTAAAATAGCTGCTTCATTGTGTTTGTGCTTTAGTTTCTACACCTCATTATAATGGCTTTCATATTTTTGACTGTTACAGAACTCATTGTCTTGGATTACTCAATCAAATATTATGATTTAACATTTCATTAGTTTGAATCCAAAATGCAATTTTTGTATCACTGCATTGTCAGATTTTTTTCTTTTTTTTTACCAAAAGTTTTAAAAATTGTATTCACTTTTTTTTTTCGAAGATTTGTGTAAATGTTTTCATTATTTTTTAAAAGTATTTGAAAAATGCATTATTATTTTTTTTTTTTTCGAAGATTTTAGAATTTTTCAGCCATTCAGAATTTAATTTTTTTTTATTTTATTCTTGAATATTTAGATTCTTTGTTACTTGCAATAGAGGCTTTTTGTTTGTTTGTTTTTTTGTATGTGTGTTTACTTTTATTGTTATCTTTTAGTTATTTGATTTGCAATTATGAGAAATAAATAGCCACACTTATTTGCAATATACTTTTAATGCTCAAAATAGTGTTTTCCAGTTGTATGCTGGATTGGTTCAGAGGAAAATTTGTACTCTAATCACTAATTGTTCCCCTTTCTCTCTCTCTTTACATTTAATACCTTTTTCTCTTCCAAGAGAGAAACATGTGCAGTAACAACAAAAACTCAGTTTCTTTTAAAGATGAAAATGTTACTCATTCTGTTTCAATGTTTTAGTGTAAATTCTATTGTATGATCAAATGTGATTTAGAATTTTTCATTAAGTAAAGTAATTGACCAGGGTTAAATTTAATTGACAAAAACGCCCAACAAACAATTGATATTTCCAATAAATTATAACAAAAGGAAGTAAAGAATGAGACACACACACACACATACATGTATGTTTATATTAATCTTCTTTATTTTATCTCCTTACCGAAAAATCACTAATTATGACATCACACAACATAAGAACCAAAACTAAACCAGCTAAACATAAATTACCAAAACCTATTAACATCTCTTTCTTGAACGTCCATGGCATCCTTACCAACTTTTGCAGCGTTGAATCCTACATCAAAGTAAACTCACCTGATAGCTTAGTTTTCTGTGAAACTAACCTTGACCCTTCTATTCCTTCCTCTGATTTCTATATCCCTGGTTACCTTCTGCTCTTTAGGAAGGGCACCAATGTCCATATGCATGGAATTGATGTTTATGTCAGTGAACACCTCCCTCTAGCTAGGGTGATTTCTCTTGAATCTCCTGATCATTCCTACATGTGTCTCTGTCTCTCTCTACTAAACTTGGTTAGCTATCTTTTCTTTCTCTGCCGCTCCCCTTCAGCTTGTGACTGTTTTGTACTTGATAGCATCTCTAAAAATATAGATAAGGCCGTTTCCTCTCATTCATTTGCCCATATATTTGTGTTTGGAGACTTCAGTGCCCACCATGCCAAGTGGCTGGAAAACTGTCACAGATCTTGCCAGAATCTATATCATAAACTTCTCAATCATTCAATCCCTTACACAAGTAGTTGATTTCTCCACGCGTTTCTATAATAACACTAATGGAACTGACTCACTGCTAGATCTGTTTCACTTCTATAACTGACTCTTAATGTTATGCAGCTTTGCTTTCTTGGAAACTCTGATCATACTGTGGTTTCTGTTAATCTCTTTTCACATCTCCTCCTCCCATCAACCCCAGACCAGCAGATTATCTTGCTGCTACCAAAGAGCAGACTGTGACTCATTCCGCGGTTTTCTGTGTGACATCTCTTGTTTTAGTCGTCCCATTGAAGACAGTGCGTCCGAGGTCTCTTCATGGGTTAAAGCTAGCATCGATGCTTTCATCCCAGCCAGGAAGTTACGACTTAAACCCATTTGTCCCCCTAGTTCTCTCCTGCTTGCTCAGTTGCTATTGCTCACAGGAATCACTCCTTCCAACTTTATTGGAGACACACATCTGACCATAATAGATGCCTTTTTGCCTCTGCTCATAATCAGTGCAAGAGGATCCTAAATGATGCCAAGCTGTTGTTTTCTGAAAGAATGAAACCAGTGTATAGTATCGCACAATTTCAGCTCCAAAGACTACTGGCGGCTCTGTAAAAATGTGTTAAATAATAGCAAGCCCTCAATTCTCCTTTAATCAATGGATTTGAGGTTCTTACATCTTCAGCGGACAAGGCTGAATGCTTTGCTTGCAGATTCTCCACCAACTCAATATCTGGGTTATCTGCACCAGACTTCCCACCTAGAACTGAGTGACGTTCACATTACTCCCTTGCTGGTCTCTAACATAATTTCAAAGCTTGACCCCCATGAGGTGAGTGGAGGTGACGGAATCTCAATCATTGTCCTGACGAAATGTGCCCCTGAACTCTCCTCTGTCCTTTCCAAATTCTACAACTACTGCCTCTCTGCTTCTTGCTTTCCTGCCTGCTGGAAGTCCTTCTCTGTGGTTCATGTATTTAAGAACTATGGAGAACCCTCAGTCCCCTCTAATTATCATTCTGTCAGCCTCCTACAGATTTTTGGCAAAGTGCTCAAGGTTATTATTAATGCTGAAGTGGTTCAACATCTCACAGCCTATAGCCTTTTCTCCGATAAACAGTATGGTTTCTGCTTCATCAGGTCTACTACCATCACAAAATATATATACCAGGCTCTCGATAAGAACGGCAAAGCTCAAGCTGTTGCACTAGATATATCCGAAGCATTTGACAGTCTGGCATGTTGGCCTTCTATGCAAGTTACATGACTATGGTATAACTGGATAATTGTTTGACCTAATCCAGTCTTTTCTTTCAAATCACATAATAAAGATAGTATTGAATGAGCATGCTTCCAGATTTTATCATATAAATGCAGGTGTCTCTCAAGGCTCTATTCTAGGTCCTTACGCTTTTTCTGATCTTCATCAGCAATCTCCCTGATGTAATCAAATCCCAAGTAGGCATTTATGCTGACAACACGACCACTTACTCAAGCCTTGATAAGAAATCTGCCAAGGTTGACAAAGCAAACTTTGCTGCTGATCTTGAAAAGGACCTCCAATCAATGGTGGACTGGAGTAAGAAATGGCTTGTAAATTTTAATGTTTCCCAAAAAGAAGCTGCTATTCTTTAACCACCATAGACAACTGCTCTTACCCCGCATCTTACACCCCCTCGGCTTAAATCTATTAGCTGACCTCGAGTGGAATGACTACATTGAATCCATGGCTAAATCTGCTGCTTGGAAGGTTGGTCCCTTTTGTAGGTCCAGGAATTTTTTATCATTTCAATCTATCTTGCACATGTATAAATCTACCATTCCCCCCTCCTCCATGCATTGAATACTACTGTCACATCTGGTCAAGTGCCCCTGCTATTCATCTCAGGCTTCTTGACAAAATCTAATAGGGAATCTGCAATGTGATTGATCCTGACCTGATAGCTCACTTAATGTAATGTGGCTTCACTCTGTCTCTTCTACAAATACTTTCATGGCTTCTGCTCCGACAAGCTTAGCTTCCTGGTAGCCGTCTGCATAAATTTGCTCAAGCTACTAGACTAACAGCTAGGTCCTACCCTTTTACAGTGAAACCAATAAAGTGTAACTGTAACTTCTACTCTAATAGCTTCTTTTCTTGTACTTCCCACCTTCTGTATACTTGCTTCCCTGGCAGCAACAATCTCCAAGAATTTAAATGCAAAGTCATTTGCCATCTCTTATCTTCCTGACTCGCATCCTTTCCCTGACAACCTATTGTATCATGTTTTTCTCCCTTTCCACTCTACTCTCATGCAGCCCTCTTCACACCTGTATTCTTATCATTTTCTTACTCATTTTCTGATTCCCCTGTAGCTTGTTCGTCTTTCTCATCACTCACCTCTTATGTAACCCCCTGCACACCAGTGGCAGTTTTGCCTTGCTTGGGCTGAAATGATTAAGAAAAAAAATGTGTGTGCAAGCAAGGCAAAAGTAGATAAAGCAAAAGTAATAAGGCAAAAATGTTCACAAACTAAGACGTAACACACAAAAGGGGTACAGATAAGGGATTGCAGCATTCTGATTTCAAGAAAAGAAACTAGAATATGGCAGAGGTCTATATTATTGGGGAGAAAGAACTACCAGCCTGCATTTGTACAATTTGTCTATAAATTTTGGGAAAGAGATGTTTTTGCAAATCCTTCAATTATGTTCAAATAATTTGCATTTGACTATTGTTTGCTTATCAGTTAGGTGGCTGCTGATTGCGAAGATAACCTTTTAAAACAACTGAAATGAATAGGCACAATTGAAGATTACTTTTGAGGGGTTCAAGTTTTGGCAAGATTTTGTCTATAATAAATATCGATATTCTGCAACTAGACCTCTTTATGGGTTCTTTGTTCTCCAAACATCAGGATCACTAATTGTATTAAGAAAGGAATGATTGCTCACAAGATCTGCTAATGTAATTCAGTTGATGGGGAGAGGGTTACTATTTTGTTAAAACTGTTCCTATATAAATCAAAAGTTTTTTTGTTATAGAAGACTCTTGACTTGATGCCAATTTAAATACTGCATTCAGGCTAAAAAAAAAAACAAAACAAAAAAAAGCAAATCATGTTTTGTAATTTAAAAAAGCGTGTAAACATTTAAAGTGTGTGAGAAATAAATTGAATTTGGAGTAGAAATACAAATAAATACAATATTTCAGAATCAACAACTGATGGCAAAAACATTTAGCCACATCAATATCTTCAGATAAAGAAAATTTGCAATCTGTTCACAGAACAATTACAATAGAGAAATTTTTGAGAAAAGATAGAATTAAGGAGCTAGAAATGATCAGGAAACAAAGTTCTTTCTTAAATGGTATTTATCAAAGATATCATCTTGAAAGGAGACAAAATTACAGAAGAATGATTTCACCCCTTTGTCATTTTTCACTAACCTACCAAGATAGAAGCTTAGTGAATGAGATTTACTGATAGACATAAAAAGAGGTGGTAAGAAGTGCTGATAATGTTTAATGCTAGACTTGAAAAGGTTGAAACTGTACCAATTTGAGAAGCATCCTTGCAAGAGTCCTACAAGGCAACAACTCTTTGAAAAAAACAGTTCAAATGGAATTTTTTTACCTACTGGAATATGGAGGAAATGAGGATGATTTGACCCTGTGCATGTGTACTAGTGCATTGGTGGACCTAAGGAATGTAGCTCATCAGAACATTTTTGATGGAAATAACAATAGTCTGGCAATTATATTGCTATTTATATGCAACCTTTCATCGGGGGAGGGAGTAGAAAATAATTCCACATCTGCAAAGCTGGGTAGATGATTCATAAGTATGGAAAGAGAGAATTGGTCTTGTACAAAATGGTAGGAAGAGTAGGGAAATTTCTGCAGTGATATTAGCCAGTTAAGTACCATACGGGATACACACTTGGGTGATCGTGTCTCAAAAGAAACATGACTGACTGGGCAGAAAATTTTTCATACAGTAAGTTCCTGTTACTTTCTGCAGTAGACTGATTGCCCTACCAAGGCTATAGAACCCAATTTGTGCTGCTATTTAAGCCATAGCTGGAGGGAGAAGTGACAGAAGTGACCCTTTTTCAAGCATATTTGCACGTAAGTGAATGCAACAAATTCAATTAGAATTCAACCTCGGCTCTCTGATTTGTCGTTTGACCTGATATCCACTACACCTCAAATAAGCAGCTGTTTTTCTACAGTGAGGGATTGTATATGTGTTCCAATTGAGGTCTGATGTGAAAAAATTTTTTTTTTCTTAGACATTCAAAGTAAGGAGCCTCCTTGAAAGGACAACAATTCATCATGACTAGAGAATATAGTGTTTACTCAGTGATAAAACATTACTAGTTTGGCTTTTGAGGTAGTGAAAGTTACAAGCCAATTTTTCTTACAATTGGCTCTTAGGTCAGATGAGATATCAGCTGTCAAGATCTACTAGATTTTTGGAATTGTGCCCATAAACTGTGGCAGCATCTGCATAGATATTTACTAACATTCTGGAAATGTTCTGAGGCAGGAAGAGGGTAGGACCAAGGAGAATGTTAGGGACATCTTCATTAACTTCATAAAACTGCCCATTAGCAAGGATCTGCACTATTGCACATAGTTTTATTTATAGGCTGCAGATCTAGTATAGGCCAAATGTAAGTCAAAGCTGTATTCCGATTTTTATTTGTATTTCTTCTTTACTTCTTTTTTTTCTCTGACTAATTTCCACTGAATATAAGTTTGAAGCCACTCATGATAGTGGGTTACTGTTAAAATGGTAATGGTGAATGAAATGGGATATGAATTAAAGAAAAGATAGTAATAAGTAAAAATTATGAAGACTAGTAGGAAATACTCTTGACTTGAAGAAAATTGCAGTTTCTATGTAGACAATTCTGATATATAAACATGTTACGGAAATTAACAAATTTTAACGAAATTTGGTTATAAGCAACCGACAATTTGTAATTAATTATTTTGAACATTATTTTTACCGATACTCATATTTAAGTAGATATTCTGTTTTTAATTAAACAGTATTTCTATATTTATATCTACCGGCCTGATTATTTACGATAAATTTTTATTACGAAAATGTGTGCTATCCAAAACAGAATATCTACTTAAATACGAGTATCGGTAAAAATAATGTTCAAAATAAATCATTATATATATATATATATATATATATATATATATATACACACACACACACACACACACACACAACACAAAAATTCAAAATGCTGGTGTGACCAACAGGCTACCTACTAAATGACATTAAAAAAAAACCTTAGACAAGAAAAAAAAATACAAAAAAGTCAAAATGCGAACATTTACCTAAGCAGTAATATTTTCTTTGTGTTACCCAAACATAAGTTTGTTAGATATATATATATTTATCCTTTGTTACACATTGTTTTAAAAATGATTTGATTGCATTATTGCTTCATAAAGAAAATAAACTTTTTTGCATTTCTCCTTTGACTTTTAACAACTCTTTATGATTAATACCATGAAATATTTTCCCTCTATACACAAAATAAGTAGAAGAAAAAATGTTATTTTACTCACTTTCATATGTAAAGTTGTAGATATATTTCAATGAGAAATTTTTTTTTTTTAATTCAAAACCATTCAGAGATTTTTTTTTTGTTTCTTTTACCAACACATGATTCCTGCAAGATAAATTCTTGTAAAATAAGTCATGATATAGTGTTATCAATGCTGCACCAAAATTGCCAAGAGAAGAAGGAATGAAGACTGCAACATCTGGTGGGGATTATAAGGAATTTCAAGATGGCTGTACTGGATCTGTAACCATTTTACTCAAAAGAAATTGTAACTTCATGAATAATTTAGTAGCACTGGACTTTTGTTCACAGAATTGTCATTTTTTGTTGAATCATTCTCACCATAGATATTTTAAAGAAAGTAGTAATAATCTGATAATACAAATATTCACACATCTTGTTGATCTTTGAAGAAGCACAAAGTGCCCAAAGGATATTTTGTCAACTTAGAAAAATATCTTTTCATTTAAAATTGAGATCAGTTCAAAGGTCCTTATATGGATCAAATAGACAGGAAAAGTTGAATTAATGCATATTCTGTGGGATTTTTTTTTTTTTTTCAATTGGAGTAGATAGACTAAACTATCGTCCGGTTCACACTCCACCCACGTCTATTGAACAGGTGAAGAGGCTCATCCCTTGTTTCCTGTTTAGGATGTGGTTTCCAGTCTTTCTCTTTTGTAATCTTCTCACTCTTATGTAGCCCCCTGCACATCAGTGGTGTTACCGCCTTGCTTGGAGTGATATGATTTTAAAAAAAAACAAAAAAAATAAGGAACAGGGAACAAGGGATAAACCTTTATTCTCATTCAAAAACCAGTGGAGAGTGTGAACCAGATGATAGCCAAACATATTTACTCTTATTAAAGTAAATAGAAGCCATTCCACTTTGTTTTTATGATAGAATGTTTATCATGTAGCAACATTTGAGTCCAAGAAAGATGTTGCAGTGATAAAAGAAGCACTGTACTCAGCATTTGTGGTTGAATAATTACACTGGTCAACACAATTTTTAATGCCAAGAAAAAAAATCATATTTTTTTAGTTGATTGATCCTGAAAATGACCTTAGGTCTTCATGGTTAGCTACCGCTTTTGCTGTACTAAAATTACTCATTTTTGGAAAAAAGATCAGTTTACGATCTTGGCTGATTGCAACATTTAGTTAATAAAATTCATAGAAACACATCAATTTTCAGGCTGGCTGAATAATTTGTCAGTCACTTGAAATAAACTATTTTGTAAAGAAAAGTTTTTTGGGTCAAAAAATTTAAAAAACAGAAGTAACAAATTTTTCCAATTGTCAAAATTCAAATTAACTGATAAATTTTGTCAGCAATATGCTAATAGGAAAATTAAGGTTAATTTTTTTTTTTTTACATAGTTGACTACATAAATTTTCAGATAACTGCAGTAATGTGAGTGATGAGGAAGGAGAATGATTCCATCAGGATATCAAAACAATAGAAGAGCATTGCCAGGAACAGTGGGACAAAGGATTGATTGCTGACTACTGCTGGAGTATCAAAAAGGATATAAATAACATTGAACATGACAATTAAGATAGAAAATCTTTACCATAGTTCTTACATTCATGAAGATTTTATTTCTGCTGTTAGTTTATTCATTTAATAAAATTTCAATGGAAATACTTGTTATTCTTGGTATATTCAATCATGTTATTTTTAAACACTTACGGTCCGATTGTTATTGATTGTTATTGAAAAATGAGGTATTTCCACACACAAAAAAAGAGGTATTTCTGTACAACAGAAACAGTAACTGAGAAAAAGTAAGGTCATTTTCAGATTCAGCAGCCTCAAATTAGATTAAAAAGATTTTTTTTTTTTTTTTTTTTTTTTTTTTGTTGACCAGTGTTATTAGTGAAGTAGTTGTACGAAGGTAAATCTGAATTCATTTTTAGCAGGATTACACAGTTTGTCAACATTGGTTGGGAGACTATCTGACTTCGTGTGACTTTGTGACAGTTATTAGAAAAACTTGAACAATATTGAATAATGAAATGGGAGTCTTGTGTCAAACCACAGCAGTGAAATGGCCAGTATAAAAAATGGCAGAACAAACACTTAAAGGAAACCAAGAATCTACCATGTTTATATCCAACACGTGTCATGCACTTAATCATATGGCAAGTGGTTGCTTACTTGAACAAGAAGCATTTAGGAATGAAGACCAAGGAAAAAATGTTACTGGTGTTAAGCATTAAGTCACACTTGATCAGAATGAGAAATTGAATGGCAGGAAGATGGAAAAGTATTGTATCAACATTTGCATATGCAATGTGGATTCAATTGTGGTTGAAGGTTTGCTAATACACAGAAAGCTATTTGCATTCAACCACTTCCACTGAATAAATATCATTAAGGCATTGGATGGCATCCAGATCAATTAGGTACACTGTGTTCAGCCATTTCGATCAATTAACCTCGTTTCAGAGTACATTTGTACTGCAGCATACAACTGGATATATTGGGAGACTGAGAAACTCCCCAATGAGGTGTTGGGGTATCCCATAGCTACAAAAGTTAGAGGAATGTTAAGATTCATGTGTGGATGCACGAGTATTGGTTACTATACTTGAAGCGGGAAATGTTAACCCGCATAATAGACTCAGTTCCTCATATATCCATTGTGCAGAAAAACAAAGTGAAGGATTCAGTTATACCACAGCTTCATGATTTGATAGGGACAATTGGATTAAAAAAAAAAACAATCGTCCAGAAATATCGTTACTCTGGAAATTGCACAGAAGGCCAGCATGCTAAACCCTGTCAAATGCTTTTGAGATATTGAGAGCAACAGCTTGAACTTCACTGTTCATATCAAGAGCCTAGTGTGTGTGTGTGTGTGTGTGTGTATATATATATATATATATATATATATATATATATTCAGTGATGGTCGTTTGCGCATCAGCAGTATTCCTGGCAAAGCAGAAGCCGTATTCTTTGTCAGATGTGAGATGCCTAACTATTTCAGCATTGAATACCTGGCCAAAAAGTGGTAAGATGCTAATAGTGATAATTAGAGGGGTCAGAGGTCTCCCTAGAGTTCTTAAAAACTGGAACTACTGAGGACTTCCAACAAGCAGGAAGCAATAATTATAGTTTGGAGACAACTGAAGCCAGCTTAAGGACAATTACTGGAATTCCCTCACCTTCACTTGCCTTATGAGAGTCAAGCATCCAAATTGTTAGAGACCAGAGACAGGGTTATATATATAATACTCAGTTGAACCTCAGTTCTAGGTGGGAAATTGGGTGTGGAGTTTGATAAAAATTTAAAAGCGAAGTGCTCTACCTTGTCTGCTGTGGATGTGAGGACTTCGAGTTGATTGAATAGAGAAGTGATCAAGAGTTTTTTGTTGTTCAGCACACTTTTACAGTGCCACCAGTAATTTTGAAACCAAACTTGCCAAATACTGCTTCATTCTATCAGCAAACAATAGCTTAGCATCATTTAGGATATACTTACATTCATTAAGAGCAGAGACAAAGAGGCACTTGTTGTGATCAGACATGTTGCTCCAGTAAAGCTAGAAGAAGTGACTCCTGTGGGCAATGGCAGTCAAGCAAAAAACCAAGAAGATGAATGAGGTGTAAGTCAGAATTTCTTAGCTGAGGTGAAAGCATCCATGCCGGCTTTCTCCCAGGAGGATACTTCAGAGGCACAGTCTTGAACAGGAAGACTAAAAATTATGTTCCAAGGGACATTGCAAAGGAAATCACGAAACAAGTCTCAGCTCACGTTGATAGCAGTAACATATTCTGCTGGTAGGAAATCTGGTGTAGTAAACAAACATAACCTCGCTGCTGATCATGAGAAGGACCTCCACTCATTGGTGGACTGGGGTAAGAAGTGGCTTGTAAATTTCAGTGCTTCTAAAATGAAACTCCTATCTGTCAGCCATCATGGACAATCTCTCCTGCCACCCATAAGCATGGACCAAGCAAGTCTCCCTGAAAGCAGTACACTGCGCCTCCTTGGGCTTACCCTATCTTCCGACCTCAAGTGAAATCATTACATTGAATTAATAGCTAAATCCACTGCTAGGAAGGTTGGGTCACTGTGTCGAGCCAAGAAGTTTTTTCCACCTGAATCCATCTTACACATACACAAATCAACTAACTGACCATGCATGGAATACCATTGTCATATCTGGTCAGGCGTCCCAGCTGTTCGTTTCAGTGTTCTCGACAGGCTCCAAAGGCTAATCTGTAAAGTGATTGGTCCCAACCTGGCAGTTTGACTCTAGCCACTTTCTCACTAGCTGGATGTGGCTTCCCTGTCTCTTCTATAAATATTTTCATGGCTTCTGCTCTGACGAACTTAGGTCACTGGTGCCCCCTCCACAAGAATTTACTCAGGCAACCAGACTGGCAACAAGGTCCCACCCTTTTACAGTTAGATCAATCAAATGCAGGTGACAATTCTACTACAGTAGCTTCTTTTCTCGTGCTTTCTGCCAGTGGAACTCCTTTCCATATAATTGCTTTCCTGATGGCTACAACCTCCAGGAATTTAAATGCAATGTCAATTCCCATCTCTTATCCACTTAACTCCAGTCATTTCTACATCACCCCATGTATTTTGTTCTTTTCCTTTCTCTCTACCTTCTCAACTGTCATCACTATTGAGTTCACATCCTTCTGTTGCCCTTTCTTTTTCACCCCTTGTAGCTGGTTCATCTTTCTCTTCACTCTTCTCCTGCCTAAAATTTAACTCTCTTATGTAGCCTCCTGCAAATCAGTGGTGGTACCAGCTTGCTTGGGGTAAAATTACTTAAAAAAAAAAAAAAGTTTCTGGATGAAGGAAGGGGAGTAGAAAAAGGCATTTACACGCACCACAGCATGATCAGAGTTGTGTATAACAGGCCAAGATTCTGGGATAGAAGTAAGGAAGAGATCTAGAAGAGAAGCATGTCCATTGTGATTACTGGGTAAATGCATGGGAAACAAGTGATTGAGAAGTTCAGCATTTGGACTCCAGCAAGGTCAGTGACAGTTTTTCAGCCACTTAATATGAAGAGCATTGAAGTAACCAAACCCAAACACCTTAGCAAATGGGTGAAGGGAAAATGTCCTTGTTTATATTGTCTGAAATACTATCTAGCATGCAACAATCAAGAAAAGAAGGGTAGCAGTAGAGAAAAGGAGATAGCTTACTGAGTTTAACAGAGAGACATACATGTAGTAGTGGACATAAGATTCAAGAGAGATCTCACTAGCCAGGGGAAGATGTTCACTGGTATAAACACTCAGGCCATACATGTGGATATTGGAGTCCTTCCTAAAGAGACTTACACAATTGTAATTTTATAGAACAGTTATTGTCTTTAGTCTCACTCAAAGTATGATAAGTATTATATTAAAAGGAAAAGTAGTGTCAACCATTAGATTTTGAGTGTGTAAATTAGTCAAGTAGATCAAGTAGATTACTAATTTTCAAGATGTCACACTCAAAAATTATCAGTCCTGGATATGACAGTAAACTACATCTGGCTGCAAGGCTTCTGATTGAGAAGTTGTGAGGAGCATGGAACCACCTCTTAATTGCTGTTGTTTCCAGGTCCACCCTGACCAGGAGTGGTAGCACCTGTTAGGGTCCCAGCTATGGGCAAATAGTTAAAACCCCCCCAAACTAGGGTTAAAACACTATTGAAGTATAAAAATTTTATAGAAAATATACTTTTTGAAGGAAAAATATTACCACCAATACATTTTTGAAGGAAAAAGAAAATTATTGCTGTAATACATTTGTGAATGCAAAACTAGAAGACATCTTCAGTTTTCTAAAATAAAAACTTTTTCATCAAAATCTAACCAAGTCAGCCTTCTCACAATAACTGAACATTAAAAAAAATACCTAAAAATCTCATTTTTTTGGCATTAAATAACCCAGAGATGTTGATATGCCATTAAACAAAACTCAAAAATCATTTTATATCACCTAAAATGATTTTAAAATATTTAAAAACCTGTATCAATATCACACTGAGATATTTTAATTCCATTTTTTAAGTTGAATTTATGTCTATTTGACATACAACCTTTATTTTTAACTTATGTTGACATAGATAAACAGTTTTGTCTTTCTTTATATTAAATAATCTGAAGATATTTTTCAACAAGATGAAAGCCATTTGTTAGATGGCTATCATTTTCAATTTTTAACTGGAATGCAATGTATGTTTCTGTCACCTTGTTTGCAAAAGACTGTATAAATACTTGCTTGCTTCATCTATTACTGGTGTTTACACTTGGCTCTTATCTATAAAATAATTGATTTTAACACTTTAATGGTTTCTAGCATTTAAAAACAAAATGTGTGAGTTTTATTATAGATAAGAAATGTGTTTGTATGGAAGTAATGATAAAAAAATCAATGAAACATTTGTTGCTATTTATTATTATGCATTTGGTGGGGGGGAAACAAGTTGGAAATTTTTTCTATATTAGATTTTGTTACTACTGAACACTAGCACATTTTTTAAATGTTATGGTTAGTTTGTAAGCTCCACCTCCCCTGAAAATAATACGGGCAGAGGAACAGCATTTTGTGCTATTTTATAATTCTATAATTAGAAAAATTCTATTTTATAATTACATAGATCAAAATTCAGCTAAAAATGAAATGTCAGGCTACAGACTTATCTACCCATCCTTGATAAAGTGTATGAACCTCACATCAGATCGCTAACACTTAAGCTAATTTCTAAAGTCACCCATTTTCTCTTGTGCTTTCTGAAATGTCATCTTGCCTAATTACAATAATTAAATTTTTTCTCATCCTTTATTGTATATTTTTATTTTAAAAGTAATTTTTCAACCTCTTGACTAAAAATGCTATTATTATTATTGAAATGTCTAGCATAGATCAGGCCAGTAGATCTTTGTTACCAAGGCAATTGAGTCAAATAGGTCAATAGTCAGCCAATGAAATTATTCTGTCATTTACTGATATTAATATGTACTTTACATTTCATTGTGACCTCCCCACTCCAAAAAGTTGTTTTGTTTTTTTTCTTGTTTTTTTTTTTCTCTCTTTGTATTATTTTTTCCAAGTGGCTACTGGAAATATGTGCTAACTTCTTTATAAAAATTAAGGTTTGGTCCTCTCTTTCTAATGTTGCTATGAAAAACATTGGTGAAACTAAAATAAATCCAAGGCTTTTTAAAAAGTACTTGTGACTTTTTTCAATAGGAACATTTACATTTGAATCATATATAGCTCTGTTAGTTGAAAAGGTTCTACTGTTTTAAATCAGATAGGAAAAGAGAAAATTTATTTAATATTGTGAGACCAGTAGATCTTGGTTCAACAAGCTGCATTCCTTTGATACCCAGTTAGAATGGAATCTGCTTCAAATGTAATGATCTGTAAGGCTAGCTTGCTATTTACAGTAAAGCACCTAATGTTGATTTTGTGACAAACACTGTCTCTATTGCAGCTGAATCTTCAAGAAAGTGAACCATCTTAACTCTTTTCATCACATTCAGAATTTGTCTGGACTAAACTATGAAAAAAATGTTATTTGATTGAATAAATAAATGATAAAATGGAAAACTGTTACAACATATCTTATTTAGAATAAATATCTTCAAAGAACTGTTTTATTAATAAGTCTATCCTATATACAGAAAGTGAAAAATATAATGAATGCTGGCTACAGTTTACATCAAAACATTAAAGATAGATAATTTTTTTTTTTTTTCTTACAGTGAGATTCTTGTACAAGGCCCAGGAACCACTTGAGGTAGAGGAATAGAGTAAGAGGTACAGTTCATGGAGAAGATAATAGTGAACTCTAGACTTGAACAGGTTAAGATTGTAATGATAGAGAAAACCTTCTCTTTGGAGTCAATTCCGCAGAGCAGTGGTTTACAGGAAGAAGCTGCTCAACTGGAACTTCCTTCTCAGCAATGGAATATATGTATGAGTGTGATTTACTACAATATGCACAGTATAGCGGGGCTTAGCTTTAATGTTTAGAACTAGTGAAAATAGCGGAATGTTGTTCATTTAACCATTTCCATGGAAATGGTAATAAAGCAGCAAATGGTGATACAGTGTGCAACATTTCATCTATAAGAAGTATAGTATCAGAGTACAATTAAACATTTCTCAGATAAACATGTAGGTAATATCAGACAGATTTTAGTCAATAATACAATAATCCTTACTCATGCACACAGTAAAAAGAACCTTCAGATATTGGAGGCCATGTACATTAAATCCAAACAACCCACACTTAATAAAATCACGATTGAATCTGGCCATAACACATTACATTGCATTTGAATACATGGTTCTGTTGTCATTTAGCGCTATCACGCTGTGTGACATCATATAACCGCATTGCAAATTTGCGAACTGCGTTTGTTATTTTTGGTAACTATTGCCTTTGCCTTGCGGAGTTTTATGTCAACACAAAATGAAATCGTCGGTGATGGTGGATGTTATTGTGTTACCATCTTAATAACCTCTCTGAAGATGACTCATGTGAGCCAAAAGCTTAGAACCAAATTAATAAAAAATTATCCAAATGTTGGAGAATTTTTAGCTTTATTTTCAACTGAAATTAAAGCCAAAATACGGAATTTAGAACAGCTCATGATTAAACATAATAGATATTCATTGTCTCTTATATTCAACAGTATATGTTTAGAAAAGAAGGGTTTTGTAGAGAATGAAAAATAATTTGTCACCCACAAGGATGTGGAAACGCTTTTGAACCCTACTGAAACTGGAAAGTGAGGACTGGGCAGTTCCTTCCCAAATATGACGGCAGTACGCCATTTGAGGCCTGAAGTGGCTGTTTTAAAAGGAGAGGATAGTATGAGAAATCAGGTACTTAGGAGTGGTACCAGGAATCAACCAGTTTTCCAGCATCTTTAGCGATAAATAGTATATACAATTTCTACTTGAGGTCTGGGTTGAGTTTAAGGCCCATTAGTTACTCCAGTTGATATTGGCTCGGAACAAGAAATTGGGGAGCTGAGTTGGAATTCCAGTTGAATTCCTTGCATTTACTTATGCACAAATACCCTTGGGAAAGGTATTAATCCATCTCTTCTCTCCAGTTATGGGTTAAATAATAGGACAGATTGGGTTCTATGGCCTTGGCTGACAACCAGTCTACCGCAGAATGTAATGGCAACTTACTGCGGGATAATCTTCTGCCCAGTCAGTCATGTCTCTTTCGAGACATGATCGCCTGAAACACGTGTCACATATGGCACTTAACTGAGTTACTCCAGACATGAAGCTTTCCTTTCATTGTGATTGGTGATAGTGATCTCATCAACAATGATAGAATGTAACTATTTGGTTTTTGAGACATTGAAGGTAACCAGCCAGTTTTTTTTTAGCTAGATCAGAGGAGAGATTGGCTGATGCTCAACATTTAAGTTATTGTTGTGTAGTGTATCTAAATTTGTAACTTCTTCATCTCATTTGGATTTTTATCATTTTTATTTTTTATCTCTATTGTTTTTAATTAATCCAACAGATTTTATCACTTAAACGTTATTTCTAGTGGATAGGGGCTACTCAAATATGGGTATCCTATACTGTATTTAGTGGAATTTTATGAGGAAATATAATAAACAAGTGGGCCTTTATCATAAAAAATGATGGCAAGATATATATTGATGTAACTATTACTGAGTATCTTACATTAAGACATAAGAAAAAAAATTACGCCCCCACCCCAGCATGACAGGAGAGATATATAAATACACAATGGTCTTTATTATAATAGAGAATATATTCTTCACTACTCAACAACATAATTATTGAAAAAAGAAAATAGGGCACTGTTAAAGAGTGAACATGTGGCAAGAGGTTTCATAAATGGTTGTAAAGAGAATGAACTGAGCCAACTCTGCCTCGTTATTGTCTGTCTCTCTCCATGAGAGGAAGGAAAAAAAGAAAAAAATACACACACACATACGTCTTTATTATAATATAAAAGATTGTATGATCATGGAAATAAATTTATTATTGAGGATTCCAAAATTAGTACACTTTCAACACATTTTAGCCTCAATAAATTTCAGTTAATCAGAGGCATATTTTTAAGGTGAAATTAAGGTCAGGGATATTACAATGAATGAATAATAAATTGTTTTATAAAAAGTTATGTTAATGAAAATTTTATTTAAATTTCTAGTGTTTTTCATGGTTGAGATGATTTGTAGTTTATTTGTAAATCCCTGCTTCATGTTTAAACATATTTTTCTTTGATTAAATCTTGTATTGTTTTTGAAGTTGAAATATCCTATTAAGATTCTGTTATATTATAAATCAAATTAAGTAAATATGAAAATCTTTTACTAAACATGATTGCTGTCTATTGTTTTATTTGTTTTTTGTTTTTTTTTGTTGTTGTTGTTTTTAATGCTTCATTTTCATTTATTGCAGTGGCCGTTTGCTCGTTTCTATGGCATTCAGGAACCGGCTTCCGCCATCTTTTCCCTATTTAATGGTCTAACCCATATGATGATCTTCAAATTCCGAGCCAAGGTGTCGTCTGCTGCTCCCATGTATTATGCATGGCATGCCATGGCAATTGTAAGTCTTCAACTTTTCTTTCTCTCTCTCGATAACTTTTATTTTCTATGATAAAACCTGTCAATTAACAATCAAATAAATAACAAAACAACTATAAAACCATGAGAAAAGTGTGTATGTGTGACTTTTTTTAAGTAAATGTTTACATAATAAGGCTTAAGAGCCACTTCAGGTAATGGGTTACTGAGGTAGTTGTATAGATTCAAGAGGAGAAAGTGCAGATTATGAGGATATGAAAGAGAGTTAATGGTTAACTCATGACAAAGTTAACATTGTAGTGATCAGGGAAGCATCCATTTCAAAGTCTGTTCCACAAAGTAGCAGGTTTTTGGAAAGCTCTCCATGTGGAACTTCCCCCTTACTAATGGAATATGAAAAGAATAAGGAGTGATTTGAATTGGACTAAACGTGGAATTGATCAGTAATTTTGCAGTACAATCAAGCAAGAATTGAAAAAATGAATATGCACTGGTAAATGAAGAAGGTAGTAAATAAATTGAAAGGAATGCCAAAATGTAGTAGATGGGGGAGAACACAAAATTGAATGGAAGTCAAAAGTTGAAAATAAAAATAAAATTTACTGCCCAGCAAGGTGAGTGAACACAATCTTCAGTCAACAAACTAGAGACATCAGCATAATAGAGAATTCATTTCAATTGACTGGAATAAGATCATCCAGTAGAGATTTATAAATGCCTGTCTTTTTTTCTATCTAGTGGGTAGTTTGCCTGTTACCTGAAGAACCTTTGTCATTTAGGATTCACCTCTCACAAAGGGTTTTTCCCAGTTGTTCAATTGCTCAGAATGTCAAGCGGAAGAGAAAAAAAGAAGACTCTTAACTTACACTACAAGATATTTTGTCACAGAGTTCAGATCAAATCCCAGTCTTTTTAGGAAGTATCTTTGGCATTTATATTTAACCAGCTGATACCTCACATCATCTTGCTAATGTGGATTTATAGAGAGATTTTAGATTAACAATCATTAACCCAAGAACACTAACCATGGGTATATAGTACCCAGTGCAAATGACACCATTTTAATTACAATTTTTAGTACCTGATTTTCTTACCTAAATAATGTTTTTCAGTTCTTATTAATGTTAACTCAAAGTACAAAATTTAAAGTGCCTGCATATAAAATATTTCAAATAAAGATTTATATTTAATGTTTTTTTGATATTTTCAAAATTGGGTATGATATACCCATGGTTAGTGTTCCATAGTTAAAGCTTTTTGCCTCTGCCTTCATTTGTACATAGTCTCTACACACTCATCCATTGTCTCACCTGTGTAACATGCTATGTATTCATTTAATTCTCAGTAATTTTACACTGGCCAAACTTTTTTCTCTGTAAGCTGAACAACTGCCATCAATAGTAGTACATCTACTTTCTCTGTCTAAGGTATCAGGATTATTCCTTCCTCAATCCAGTGCGCCACCTCCTTTTTGAATTTTTTTTCTTCTTCTCATCGCAATGATTGATCCTCACTTGAAGAATGAACTCTTTAATCAGTTTCTTAAGCATCCCTAATCGGCACTTCTTTTATTCACACCCTCCACTCCAAGTTTAGATTTTGTCTTTTCAGTCCTCTCTCCCTCTCTTTTGTAACTTGAGACTGTCAGCTTCTCCCTATGGCAGCTGCTATCCCTTGCATGCGCTCCTTCTGCTTGGCCACTACACTGGTACAAGTTCACCCATCTCTATAATGTGGACAGAAGATACAAGAGAGATCTCACTAGCCAGGAGAAGATGTTCACTGATATAAACACTCAGGCCAAGCATGTGGATATTGGAGTCCTTCCTGTTGCAGAGATTTGGATTGTAGTTTAGAGACGTCTGCTTTTAATATAGATGTCACCCCCATTAACTGGAATAAGACTTCCCCACTGGAAATCTCAAAAAAAAAGAAAAATGGCCAATGTTTTTTGTTTTTGTTTCTCTCTCTCTCTCTCTCTCTGAGAACCTTTGTCACTAATGATTTTTGCCAGTTGCTTGATTGAGTGTGTCAAATGGAAGAGAAAGAAAGAAAACTCTTAAACTATATGAACTTTATAATCTCATTGTTTTAAGTTTCACAATTTGGCCTTCAATACAAACCTCAACTGTACTGAGACATGACTTTAGAACCATCACAAACTGAATTATAAGTCACAGCAAGATTGACTGTTGTGAATTGCACTGTCATGTGTAACACACAAACTTAGAACCAATGTAAATTGTTTCCTTATAATTCCACTGGGTGAGTGGGCTTGCCATTCTAGAAAGTCCTCAAGTGAACTAAGGAACTCTCTCTTATGCTCAACTTAAGTTTAGTAATTTGCAAGGGCAGCAAATTGACACTGCCGAATACTTATTGGCTATTTCCACCACCTGCATCAAATGCATGCTAATCACAGCTGTTGTTTTACTAATAAGCCAAGCAAGACCTTTACCTCTGATTTGTTTCTCATATTAGGTCAAGTTATAGGAAATGTTTGAGAGTGATTGCTAAGCTTCTTTTTAAAAGACACACACAAAAAAATTGAATGAAATGGGCAACAGTATGTATGAAGACTAGTTCATAACCCATTCTCTTCAAAGAATGTTGGGCTACCCCTGATCAAGTCAACAAATAGTACAAATTAAGGCACAAAAGTAAAGGTGATGATATATCATGTGATATGATTAGAAGTAGGGAGTTTATAGCAAGTTCTAGATGGTGTTAAGACGTCAGCTCATCTAGTCATTTCTCTTAAGGCATGTATTCATGGTTCATGAAGCCAAATGCTTTCAGAAAAATCATAACACTTCATCTCATTTGGCAGAGAAACATTCAAAAACACTCATTTATTGAACTGTTTTGCTTACCCATTCTTAACTGAAAACTTGTGTATAATTCTAAAAAGGAAGGCAGCAAAGCCTTTGATTGGGAGGTTGTGAGAAGCATGGAACCACCTCTTAATTGCTGTTGTTCCCAGGTCCACTCCGACCTAGAGTGGTAGCACCTGTTAGGGTCCAAGCTATGGGCAAATAGTTAACCCACAAACTGGGTTCAAAACACTATGAAAATACAAAAGTAGACTTTTATACAAATATATACATAAAAATAGTCTTTTATAGAAAAATATATATTTTTGAAGAGGAAAAGTTATTACCATAACACATTTTTGTATACAAAACTAAGACATTTTCAGTTTTCTAAACAAAAAACATAAAATCAAATTTTTTTCATTAAAATCTGACTAAATCATCCTTCTCACTATAACTAAACATTAAAAAAAAAAATTCCTTAAAGCCTCCACATTTTTGGCATTAAATAACTCAGAGGTTGATATGCCGTTAAACAAAACTCAAAGAAAATATGTAAATTCATTTTCATATGTTTGGGTTTTTTTGCAATTCTAACCATTCTAAAAAGGAAAGATTATGTTAGCAAACAGCAACTTAGCAGCATAGCTCAACTTTGTAATGCTGTGTAGTATGTTTCATATGAAGTAATACAACTCACAAAACCAATTGATAAATGACTTGGAAAACTAGTTTGGGAACAATGGAGCATACATTTCACATTAATGCTGTCTTTATAACTTCATCCAGGATGGTACCATGGAGAGGTCACTTCAGTCTCACCACCAAAGGGGTCCTGAGTATGACGGTAAACTGCATCTGGCAGAAAGGCCTCAAGGCCTCAGATTAGGAGGTTGTGAGGAGCATGGAACCACCTCTTAATTGCTGTTGTTTCCAAGTCCACCCTGACCCAGAGTGGCAGCACCTGTTAGGGTCCCAGCTATGGGCAAATAGTTAACCCCCTCAAATTGGGATCAAAACACTATGAAAGTATAAAAATACACTTTTGTAGAAATATATACATAAAAATAGACTTCTATAGAAAAATATACATTTTGTGAAGGAAAAATATTACTAACAATACCTTTTTGAAGGAAAAAAAAAATATTGCCATAATAAATCTTTGAAAGAAAAAGAAATTCTCAGCAAAACATTTTTGAATACAAAACTATAAGACAGTTTCAGTTTTCTAAAATAAAGGATAAAAACAAATTTTCATTAAACTCTGACTAAATCCTCCTCCTCACTATAACCGAGCATCAAAAAAATACCTTAAAATCCCACCTTTTTGGCATTAAATAACCCAGAGAGGTTGATATGGCGTTAAACAAAACTCACTCACCACCAAAGGACTTAATTTTTGACCAAACAGGGTGCTGCCATTATCTCATAAAATAAAAAATGCCAACGACTATCATTACAGTGGCACTGTTTTGAACATTTTCTTCAAAATATTTCTATTTTTAAATTGTGAACACATTCTATAATTATGATTTTTTAAAAATTACATGATGATGATGATGCTGGAGTTTCTCTTATCTGGCAAATAATGTAGACTGGGAAAAATTTGTTAAAATTCATGATCATGTTACCTTGTGAGAATATAGTGAACATATTCTAGATATCCTGTATAGTGTGTAAATATTTCTATGATTCACTTTGTTAGATTTTTATAAATTAAGTGCTTAATAAAATTAACTGCATTGCATTTTACAAAGAAAAATGAAATTTAACTTCATGTAAATTGTTTTTTTCCTGTTATTTTAAAAACAACCAATTATATTTTTTTTTTCTTCTGTCATTATTTGTCAATATTTCTGAGATGAGGTAGTATTTACATTATTCAGACTATTGTCCTCATTTTCATTGTGATTTTTTCAGCTGTTGTATGTTCCACCCTTCTTCAGGTGCAAGGAATTTTGAATCAAACCCTTTATTACGATCACTGGGGTATTCCTCGTGCAAAACTGCTTCTGATACTCATGAGTTATCTCCCTTTAATCTGAGTTTCTAAGTTATTTGTTCACCACTGCTGTAGCCTGGTATTGAACTCACAACTCTTGAGGTCAAGTCACTGGAACTAACCAACGCCTATATTCACCTGAAAAAGTCCGGAGCGTACAATGGCCGAAACATCATAAAAAATGGCGACAAAAATGAGGAAAGTGGTCTGAATAATGTAGTGTTCTATTGTCATCTTCTCAAAATAAATCTTTGTGTCTCCTGGTAGTGTGTTTTTTACCAAAAACTTCTAAGAAACACAACTCGCAAATTATTCACAAAAGAAGCAAAAAGTGGAAAAAGAAAATAACCCAAATCAATATATCATTGAAGAATTAAGAGAAGAGGAAATAGGGGAATCGTCATCATCCAGGCAAAGATCAACTAAAGAATTTAATGGAAAAACCAAAGGAACATGTTCAAATAAACAAGCAAAAACAAAAGAAATTCAAAGATTAAAATATAAGAAACAAAATACAAACAGCAGAGAGAGCATAAGAGATGGACACCTCTCCTACAAAATATAATCAAGGCAAGTAAATACTCATAAAATCTCAATAAACATGATTAAAAAAAATTATACAATGGAACTGTTGGGGCTTAAAATCAAACATAAATGATCTACTCATAACGAAGCACCTCCCTACCATCATTTGTCTACAAGAAACTTTTCTAAAATCAGAGGATAAAATGAAAAACTACATTTGATATAGAGAGGAAGTGATACTAACCAGACTTTGAATTGGTCACACATCAACATCTAAAAATTAAGGAAGCTCCAAAATGCATCCCATGCCAGGAACAATTTACTACTGAACACTTACTTTTAAATTGCTGTAATCTAAGACAAATCCAAAACAAATACTATAACTTGAAAAATCTTTTCAAGACTATCAACCCAAATTATATAAATTTCAGCAAAGAAATTGGTGTTTTATAAAAAATCTTTTTTAATTTTTCTTACAGTTGTGGCTCACTTAAAACCATTTTCCCCCCAAAATATTTTAAATTTTTTCCAGTTTTTATACTTCAGCAAAGTCTATCTTTGCAAAGTGGTGTGAGAGCCTCTTTGAAAAGATGTCTCTGATAAAGATGTTTATTTGACTTGCTTTCTAACCAGTAAAATGTTGTTGGCTTTTAGATAACCTAAGGTTGATATACCGTAAAACTCAACCAAACCAAACTGTATATTGAGTCTGAGGCTCTGTGGGAAGATGAATAGAAGTGTAATGGTTCCATCACTCCAGACACTTTCGTAATCACCATTAGACTCATCTAATTCTTTAGAATCCTCTGCACTGTCATCAGATAGATACCCAAACACTCTTCAATCTTCTAATTGAAGGTTTCGACATGAATGCCAAACAGTACAGCATTTCATTTCCAAATTGAGTTGCGTCGCAGTACTCATTTTCTCACAAACGGTGCCCAACTGACCCTACTATATTTTGCAGTCGATAAAATAAAAAACAATGTGCATACACGAAATTGAAAATATAAAATGGCGACAATTTGCCCCTCGCACCTGTATATGCTCTCACAATTAGTGTGCTCAAGGTGAGATTACATGACAAGGGAGGTAATTTCACATATTATACTCTCCCTTCATAATAACTGGTTTATTTTTATAAGGTTTTTATTTTCAATATACTTTTTATCAAAAATACGCATTCTAGAATTTTTATATCATATATTAGTTCCACACAAAACTTGTCTTGAGTAACTGCCTCCTTGGATATTTTTTGTGTTTCGTTTGTGTGATTATTTGTTAAGACAGAAAACCAACTGCAGTCCTAATTTTTGTTGGTCTTTCTTTCTGTGTGTGTGTGTGTGTGTGTGTGTGTATATATATATATATATATTAGTAATGAAGAGCTAACACTGAGGCAGGATACTGAGTTTAAATTTTAGGTTTCATTTGATTATTGATTGGCAGGACTGATAGCTACAATCTTCCTTTTTTTGGCATTTTAGATTCTGAAATTAAAATACCTTTCCAATTGCAAATTCAGCAAAATAATTCTAAAGGGCTACCCAAATGCTCTCAGCCTGACCCACATACCAAAATCTGACCAGAGGTTTTTCATTTGTTCTTTTTTTTTTTGCTTCCTGGATTTCTTTTTCTTTTCTTTTTTTTTTTTTTTTTAACCCTTGTTCATTTTCTTTTTTTTTCCTGCTTCTTGCTTGGCTAGTAATTTTCAGTGTTCTCTTGTAAAATTTGTCTATTTTTAGGCATCAAGAAAATAAGACAAGCCACTGTCAATTATTACTTTTTTGGCCATTGGTTACACAAGTTGAAACAATACTATTAATACTAGTAGTGTATATAAACAGATGAAAATGTATCAGTTGTTCATGGAAAATATAAAATGAAAGGTCTTGTACTCCCATACACTATGAAAGTGTAAAATAAACTTTTATAGAAATATATGTATAAAAATAAACTTTTATAGAAAAATATTACCGACAATACATTTTTGAAAAAAAAAATTTATTACCATAACACACTATTTTTTTTTTTTTTTTTTTTTAAAGAAAAAAAAATATTGCCATAGTACATTTTTGAAAGAAAAAAATTATTACTAGCAATATATTTTTGAATACAAAACTAAAAGACATCTTCAGTTTTCTAAAATGAAAAAAGAAAAAAAAGAATTTTTCATTAAAATCTGACTAAATCAACCTCCTCACTATAACCGAACATTAAAAAAATACCTTAAAACCCCATCATTTTGGCATTAAATAACCCACATAGTGGTTATTATTATAGTAGAATTAGTATGTCAAATTCAAAGCTTATTAAATTTGCTTTTGCAAAATGCTCTTTGGAAAGGTATGAATCCATCTCTTTCCTCAGCTAGAGGTTAATATCTGGGCAGACTTGGCTCTAGCATTGATTTGCAACCAGTCTAGGAAAAAGCCATTCAAAATTGGTGACCAGCTCCACTTTATAAAAACCTCCTTGCTACAAAAACCACAGCAGTAATACCTAATGAGGTGGAGCTGTTGCTTTATAATCTATATAATCTTCTATGTGCTGTATGCCTTTGGGACATGAGCGATTATGGCTCTCCACAACTTCTGTCCTTTATAGCTCTTAGTAAGGTTTGTTTTTTCACCATCCATCTCAGTCCATGTTCTGCTCTCCATTTACACAAACTTAGGTTACTCACTATTTTCCCTCTGTCTCTCTTATTTCATTATGCCCTGTGAATATCAAATTTTCCAAGCCCTCTTTCCAAAGTTTCTATCCTTTTTATTTCCATTTTTCTTAAAACTTTCTTGTTACTCAGATATTCAGTCTATTCTCAGCACTGTTCAGTTGAACTACACTTGTAATAACTCAAGTCTCCTCTTCATTTCTGAGGAAATTGTCCGACATTTACTCTTGTATAGAAAGACTTGTATTACACTTTGGTTCAGCACTGTTAGGGTTAAAACACTTTTTCTACATTTGTCGGCTTCTCTGATTCATATTTCTTTCTTTGTAGATCTCTGCTCATGCCTGGCTCTGGTCTCTGGCTTTTCACAGTAGGGATACAGCCTTCACAGAGGTGGGTACAATGTTTTGTCGTTATTTACTTACCAAAGATGATTTGTTTTGTAATTTTTCCACCAAGCGTTTTATTAATTTAAAAGTTGATGTTCAGCATTTTTTTGCATCAATAAAAAAAAAAAAAATCTGGGTAACTTTATATGAGGAATTTTGAATCCTCTTCTGGGGTTCTCTAATCACTAATTAATAAATCATAGTGATACCTTTATAACTCTTTTGTTATTAATTTTGCAAAGTCTGTTTGTTAACTACTACTTTTCTTTCTGCGTTGTGCAATAGATATCAGCTCAGAATGAGAAATCAGAGCCAAGTTCAAATTCCAGTTGAATTTGTTGCATTCACTTATGCACAAACTTCTCCCTCCAGCAATGACAAACTTGGACTGTAGCTTTGGTTGACAACCAGTCTACCGCAGAAAGAAATTTCAACCTACTATGAGAAAATATTCTGCCTGGTCAGTCATGTATCTTTCAAGACATGATCACCCAAGCTTGTATCACATATGTCAAATATGACTCAAATTTGAGTAAATCTTCAGCAACTTCATAATCTTGGCTCAAGCTACTCAAAAAAAAAAAATGTAAAATTAAACAGAAGTAGTTATTAAATATATTATACTAATTTCTATCGATTCTGCTAGTTACATAGAAAATTCTTTTTTACTTTTTCCAAGTATAAAAGAATTAAGAAACTTTAGTACTAATTATTGTGCAAAAATTAAGCAATCCAAATATTGGTATAAATTTTATTTGCTTATTAAAAAAAATTGTGTAACAGTAATAATTAATTCGATATTTTTTTTTATCATTTCACTCCAAGCAAGGTTATAAAGCCACTAAGATGCACAAGGTTACTAAGACTGAGAAAAAGAAAACATAACGATTGTCATTGCATTTAAATTTTTGAAGATCAAAATTGACTTTGAAGCAAGAAACCAGAAGAGATCTCCACAAGTAAGAAGTGCAAGATAAGAAACTGTTGTGCAGAACCCATGGTTACATTTAGCCACTTCAACTGCAAAATGATAAAGCCCTGCTCTCAATCTAGTATTTCATGCAAACTCAGTCCAAGTACGAAAGAAGAAAGCTCACCAGAACAATTGCCATGAAAATATAGAAAATGTACAAGAAATTTGTATCCTAGTCTTGGGAAAGTGACTGAAGCCAAGATGCACAGTTCAAACTAATAACATTTCAGACTCCTCTTTATATTTTATCAAAAATCTCCAAATCCATAGCAGAAGCCCACCTGACCAGATGTGACTCTACTCAATGCATGGACAAATGGTAGACACGCAAATATGCAAAACAGACTCTTCTTTTCTGCCAAAATACATCTTCCTGACAAATCTATCTTCAAATAAGAGCAAATTCTGGTTATTTATGTTCTTGTTAGTTAAAGAAAAATATTCTCCTGATACAGGAAAACATTAGCAAATATCTTTATTTTTTGTATTTTTTTCACTGACATCAGAAAACGTTTTTTTTTTTTTTTTTTTTGCATTAAAATAGTCATTTATAATTTTTATTTTTTATTTTTCAGATGATGGATTACTTTTGTGCTTTCTTTTTAATTGTTTTTAACTTGTTTCTCTGTTTATGCCGGTTAGTATTCATTGCTTTTTATTCTTCAAAATTTTTTTTTTTTTTTTTTTTTTTTTTTTTTTTAGTCGTGTTTAAACATAAAAATAGCAATTTAATCTCTTGATGTTTTTACTTTTTTTTATCTTAATGTCAAAAATAGAATTATTTTCTAACAATCTATTTTAATATGTACTTCTCAATGCACATTTAAATATATAAACAAATATTAAAATAGATATTTAAAATTGATCAATGTTTTGCTTGGATAGTTAAGCTTTTATGCAGACAGAACTTAAACATCTACATTCTAGTTCCAAATTTGGCATTTTCATCTTATTCTGTATGAATCTCTTGTTGAACTAGATTTGGTGGTATGAGTTTTTTTTTTTTTTTTTTCCTACCATAACATATTTAATCAAAGTACTGTTTATATTTTCTGCTAGAATTTGTGAGGGAAGCAATGATCATTAATTGATCTGGACTAATATTCTCATCTTTGTCAAGAGGTGCAACGTTATGGCTGTTAAATCATTTGGACATCTACATTATTGTATTGATAAACTAGAAAAAGAAGCTCAACTTAAGAAAAAAGTAAAATTTTTTAAATACTGGGAAAGTAAATGTAACAGGATAATGCTGTTTTTATTTCTTTTTTTTCCCCCTCTTAAAATAGATGAAAAGAAACAAAACTAAAAGCATTTATTGCACATTGATTTATTTGGGCCATTTTTCTTGTTGCTATTGCTTTTGTTGCAATGTTTATAGCACAAAGCAGTGTGTCAATGAAATTCAGTTGTAACAATAATAGAAGCCGTGGCAGAGAGCGCCAAACTTGACAGCAAAATGCCATTATAGGAGTCAATTATATTTAAAGCACAAAATTTCAATTTGGGATTGTTTCACAGGACAATAATTCCAAAAATTAACATATTGGTTCTTGAATTTGGTAGCATAGCAATTTGGAGTTCAATCACTGAGTTGTTTTAGTACAGATTCAGACAAAACAGGACTAACAATAACTGAGTATTATTAAAAATAATAATATGGACAGTAAAATGAGAACAATCTCTTACTGTAGATTTAATAAAGGATTCAGTTTGAAATTTCCTAAAAATATTACATGGATTGATAGATACCTGAAAATGTCTGAAAGGCACAACTGCCAAAACATTGTGATAGTAATAACAAGATGAGGACATTATTCTAACTGTAAGTAATGTAATAATTAATTCTTCAGTTCATTTTCATTGTAGAAAAATAAATTTTAATTCATCAAAGAATGCCATTTCATTTGAAAAGAAAAAAAAATGTTCTCATTCGTCTATATTTCTGAGATGAGGTAGTATTTACATTATTCAGACTATTGTACTCACCTTAGTTCCATTTGTATGATGTTTCAGCCATTATACACTCCAGCCTTCTTCAGGTGCTAGAAATTTCGAACCGAACACTTTATTACAATCACTGGGGTATATGAACTCCATTCCTTGCGTAAAGCCTCTATTGGAAGTCATGAGTTATCACCCTCTAACCCTGCAAGTTACTTATTTACCACTGCTGTAGTCTGATATTGAGCTCACAACTCTAAGAGTCAAGTCAGGAACATTGCCCAGTGGATATAGATGTTGGTTAGTAGATATAGTAGTGAACAAGTAACTTGCAGGGTTAGAGAGAGATAACATGACTTTCAATGGAGGCTTTACCCAAGAATAGAGTTCATATACCCCAGTGATTGTAATAAAGGGTTTGGTTCAAAATTCCTAGCACCTGAAGAAGGCTGAAGCATATAGTGGCCAAAACGTCGTACAAATGGCAATAAAGATGAGGACAATAGTCCAAATAATGTAAATACCATGATCTCATTACGTCGAAAATTTATGAAGCTTGTAATTTGTTCTTGTCTATAATTTCAGCGTCATTGGAACTGAACACTACATATTTTTGTCAGCTTTATTCATCGGCCTTGTCTCATTCTGTAGTAGTCATTTTTATTACATGGCCTACATCAAGTTTGATTATAGCTACAACATGTTTATTTGTTCTTGTATTGGTGAGTTTAATTTTTTTTTTTTTCTGTTTAATTTATACATTTGACCATGTTTTAGGTTTTAGATATCAGGCAGCAGGTTTCATCATCTTAGATAAGAACCTACCCTCTACCACACTCTTTTGAAAATGAAAACCTGTTGTATAGATTCAATAATACTTTCTTTATAAAGAAGGGAAAAAATATATTTAAATCTTACATAATACTCTTTGCCCAGATAATTAAAGATATCTAAAATTACGGATATCTTCTCACAACTTAATTATATCAGAGAATCTCTGTTAAACATATCTTTTAGAGAAGTAAAATCTATGGAACATATTCTAGTGCTAAGGCAATCATGAATGCTATGTGCACCCCATTCCAATGAAAAGTAACAATCTAGACTTTTAATATAAATTGAAAGAAAAATACTTTCCTTACTGGCTACTTCATTATTATTATAAATATTATACTTAATAAGCATGCATGTTTAAGTAGACATTTTCTTGAACGTGAAATTAACATCTACTGAATACTTAGACTGAAAGTTTTTACTAAAAAAAAAACTGTTTATCAACCAAAGGACCTCTTAGGTATTTTTTTTTTTTACCATTGAGCTTACTGTAAATAGGAAACTCTTGTGTTTGAAGTGTTTCTTTGTGCAATGAAGGTTTTTTTTAAAAAGTTTTTTTTTTCTTTCTTTCTCTCTCTTATTGTACCATTCTACTTATTTCAGGTTTTACCCAGTCCATGTTGTGGGGACTTTGGTGTTTCTACCATTTACGAAAACAGCCATATGTGTGGAAGTGTTTAGTTGTGTTGTGTCTGACCAATTTACTCTTAACATTAGAACTGGGTGATTTCCCTCCAATTTTCTGGATGTTTGACGCTCATGCACTGTGGCATCTTGGAACGATTCCTCTGGCAATATTATGGTACAGGTAATGTATTCTCTTTTATAGCAGCTGAAGAATACTCTTGGTTGCTATAAAAGCAACTTTTAAAAACATTCATACTGCATGATTGTAGCCATTGAAGATACTAACAAAACCTTATCGTATCTTTGGTATGATTTTGTTGGTTCATAACAACAAAAATTTGACAGCAATATTGTTTTTCACATTGATTATTTTCTCTACTAGTTACGCAAGCATTGTTGGGATTGGTCTACCAAGGTTTTTGTTACTATCTGAGTATTTAAAACATATAAAATGTTATTTTCTGAAGAGAAAGTAGAAGCAGAACAGCAGTTGAGATAACATCTACGTATTCTTTTCAGAAATATACAATAACAATGAAATGTTCAATTTTCTTTGCAATGAAGTTTATTTTATAAAGTGATTAAGTGCTCTTAACACAGTGTGAAATATGGGAACAGTTTGTAAGTTTGTAGACAAAAGCTTAGTAGGTGGTTGCTCGTTAATCCTTTCTATTGTGTGCACGAAAAAGGCCTTATTTGGCAGCTGCTGGCTGTTTATCTACCATTGTGTGCGGGTGTGTACATGTAGATCAAACTGGCCTCTGAAATTGCTGTGAACTTTGAGAAGTAGGCTTCAGTTTTTATATTTGTGAGGGAGAGATCCATAATCTAATTTCACATGAAAGTGTGAACTTTTTGAATACAAGGATTTCATTCATTGGAGAAATTGATTTTGCCACACTGGCTTGCAAAAATCTTTTTCTCGAATTTGCAGGAGTGATGACAAGTGTTGTTATTTTCTAAATGGTCCAAAAATAACATGTGGTAGATCTACAACTACATTTACAAGTATTTTGGCAGTATTTCTTGTAATGATTGTTTATCAAACAAAACTTTCTGAAAGGATTTTATTGGTTTTCAAAAAAAAAAAAAAAAAATATATATATATATATACACACACACAATTCCTATAGTATTGATCTTGAATGATAATGATGTTTGAATTTCATCTATATAAAGTACTTTGATATCCTTATGAAAGGGGTTTGCCTTGTTACCATTACTTGATTAGTCCACTTACAAAATCTTGTGGTGGGTGCATAATTTTTATAGATTAGCTTTCATTAGACTTTCCTTTACTCATGATATTTAACAAAATTAGAAAATATTGATTTTAGTAGGGGGCCCTGTTCATGATATCAATATAGTGTGAAATCAATCCCAAGAGTTATCTGTACTCTTGTTTTTATTTACAAATATCAATTTTGAAACTGCTTGCATCATTGATAGGTGTATATTACAAATTGGGAGGAAAAGGATAGCATCAGTCGACAAATGTGTATTACTGATGTCCTTTTTCACAATTTGTAGGCCAACCCAACAGTCCACAATACCAAGGTTCACTGTTGCCTAGCATCAACAAGGATGACTTGGCCCAGGTACATAGTTGCTACTGATGGTGGTATAAATGAATATCCTAAAAGATAAACTTTCATACGTACACACACGCATATATAAAAACAGTGTAAGTAAAGAACAAGTAGGAAAATTGTCTTTAATCTAAAACTTCACTTTATTAAACAAATCTCTGAAGAAGCTTAAAGTGAAACTTGTTAAAGACATTTTCATACTTGTTCTTTATTCAATCATATATAATCTAATGAATGCTAAACAATTTGTCAACTGTTATATTTAAAGCAAGAAGAAAATTTATAGTAATTTTTTGAAACACAGTTTTGCAGTTATTTTTTGTTACCACAACTCACACTTCTGAAAATTATCTTGGAAGGAGATTGAAAGTACTTGGGAACATCAAGAAAGGAATAAAATCATCTGTCAATGTTACAGCTCATTTCTTACATCTTTCAATTATAATATATGAAAAATTATCTGTGAGTATGATATTTTAAAGAAATGGTATGAAACCTGGAACAACTGTCTAAACAACAAATTATTTAAAATCAAACCCATCCTAAAGAAACAACTATCAGAACCCAGTAAATCACACAAAGAAGAAGTGATTATATCCTGTATTCGAATAGGACATACACACATAACCCACTCTTATCTCCTAAAAAATGAAGAATCTCCTGAATGCATTGCATGTCAAGAATCCTATACAGTAAAACATGTTCTACTCGACTGCAGTGACTTTACATATATCTGGCAATCCCTCTATAATGTTAACAACCTGAAAGATCTTTTCGAAAAAATAAACTCTAATACTATTTTAACCTTCCTCAAAAAGATCAAACTATACAATAAAATATAATCTAAGTAAAGATCTGAAGATCAAAAATAGATCCGACCCTCACCAGGGGGGAAATTTAAAAAGTAATACAACTTGAAAGCAATGGAAAAGTTTAAAAAGCAAGAAATCTTCGAAAATTCTGTAAAAATAATAAAACCTTACCCAAAATCATTTGTTATGACCTTAAATGATCCCATAAGGATTGATAGGTCGTTAAACCTTGAAACAAACAATCTGTGAGTATGAACGGAGTTTATTAAAAATAAACAGACACAATGAAATTTTATTTACTATCTTTTACTTAATTTTTCCTTAATAAGAGTAGACAGGTTTGCATAGCATCTGGTTCACACTCTTCCTTGGTCATTTGAATAGGAGTAGAGGTTTACTTCTTGTTTCCTGTTTAGAATTGGGTTTCTGGTTCCTTTTAAAGTCTCTTTCATTCTCAGTAGCCCCTTGCATCTTAGTGTCCTTACTTGGGTTTATTTGATTAAAAAAAAATATAACTCTGTAATCAGTGTTGATGGCTTAAATTATATAAAACTGAAAGACAAGCAGAAATATTTGTAGAAATAAATCCTGAATAGCTCCATGTTGGCTTCCTTTGGGGTATAGGGACTTGCTTCGCATATATCATAATGAATAGTAAAAAAGGACCATGTTCCATATTTTGCAGTAGGACTGTTTTAATTGGAAAAAAAAAAAATCATGCAACTGAATGAAATCCTTAATTTATACATCTACGTTTCAGGCAGCAGTAAAAGAAAACCTATAGCTTATAAAAAACCAGGGATAGACAAGTCTATTTTCTGTACCAATGTAAAGTTGCTCAGTGTAACTATTTAAGTCTAGTAATGAATCTGTTTTTTTGTTTTACCTTCTTGTAGTAAAAACTTTCTTTTTTCTTTTTCTTTCAATTTAACAAAAATATGAAAAAAGAAAACTATATCATAATAATTGCGACAATGGCAGCAGTGTCTCAGGTTTTTGCTTAAACATTCTTTGACTAAAGTAATTTCTATTTTTGAATATCAATTTGTTGCAGTAGTTGTTTATTTTGTAGTGTGTCTTTGCTGATTTATTTTTAATTTCTCTTATTTCAGTTTCCTCATCGATGACTGCTTACATATGCTAAAGAAGAAACGTATTGTATGACGATGCTTCAGGATTGACCGAGGCTTCCCTATTTAATTGTTATTTTTCTGGAACAAATTTTTTTTTTTTTTTTTTTTCTAGGTTTCTCCATCCCCTTCAGCCCTAATCCTAAAATCCCCCACCTGTATGAATTTTTACATTTCATCAATAAGAAGTGGTGTGTGATGTGCATGGGATTTTGAATGTGTATATGTCAGAAAGTGTGTCACTTCTTTTATGGTTTTGTGATATGGAGTATCAGTGACCCCACTTTTTTTTTTTTTTCTTTTTTTTTTAAAATATTGGCAGGCAATAAGATGCCTCTTCAAACAACTCATGATGAACATTATTTACTGGTTACTGGAAGTGGCCCTTGACAATCTTCAAAGGAGTTGCATTACAAAACTTTCTTGGGCTTCCTGAAATAATGTATCAGATTAGAGCCAAGGGAGTTAACTGGATTAGGATAATATAAACTGCCAATTCTTAACAGTTAATGGGAAAAAAAAAAGAAAAAAAGTAAATAATATTTTTAAATCACTCCTAAGGTACAATAATGTAAGGTCCATCCACATATCAACTTAGTGGCAATTTTATTTTGTTCCCCCACCATGTTCTCTGGTTGTTGTCAGGTAACATTAATATTATTCAATCAGGAACATTTTTCTTCTCTCCCCAACTGCCACTGTCTAGCCTCCAACCAAATGTGAATGGTCAATTTCCTGGCAACATATCAATGATGTTGAGATGTGAAAAAAAAATAATGCAAAATATCCATTAAGAACCAAATCAAAGAATTTCTTTGTTTTCTTCCCCATCTTTAAAAGAAAAATCAAAAAGCCTTTTGTAATCTGTAAATGCTTAATGCAAATTTTTCTTTACACCCCCCCCCAAACCCCAGTTTTTTAATGCAGATTAATCTTTTCTTGTCACTCAGTCCATAGGGCATTACCTTTCTTGTGCTTCATAACAGTTCTGCCCAGAAACAGTATTAGCAAATGTGGCAATTTATATCAGAATTATCTGCTTGATTTATGCAAGGAAATGTCGCTTGTGCACACAGAGGCAGATGTTTGAAAAGACACTCTTTCAGAAAGAATGTTTCTTTTTTTTTATCTTTTTTATTGTTTTAAGCAAAGCAATATTACACAGCTTTTCTGCTTACTTTTGTCTTTAAGGTTTACCTTGTAAAGTTTAATTCTCCTAGAATATGACACCCTATTCCAAGCTTTTAGAAAATTTACCTTATGTGGGCTGTTAAGCGTTTTGGCCAGTCCATTTGATAACCTTTATATGTGTAAACCATGAGGAAATATGAAAATCACATTTTGGTTAGTGGTTGGAGGAAGCATAATTTCTCTGAGAGACTGCTTCTCTTGAGTAGGCTGTAAAAATGATCAGCCAAAATATGTTATCAACACAAAGCAAGAGTTCAGTTGTTTGAACAAAGCTGGAAATGTTAATGACGCTCCTGTTTTAAACTGTATTATGACATATTCTGAATTATCTGGTGAAAGATTTATTAACTGTTCTTATTTTGCAGACTCAACCCTTTCAATGACAACGACAAAAAAAAATAATGCATAAAAATACCCTTGAATTTTAGGAAAAACATATGTAGATCTTGTGTATAACCAGGAACTCAACATTTGTGAAACACAAAAATATTTGATTTTTTTTTTATAAAGGCAAGAACTATCTCTTAAATAGATTGATTTCTATTATTAAATATTCTCTCACTTACCTCATACTAAAACATCTTAAAAATCTTAAAATTTACTTAAAAGAACATTTACTCCGCCAACAGTAAATAATGTCAAATAAGCAACCACTAATGGATTTAATTATGAGAAAATAAATTTTTAAGAAACATCTTTTATGTTATTCCCTATCATATTTTGCTCAATTTGCATATTAACATTTTTTTATCAGATTCAGTTAATATCTTTCATTCTGAAATGCAAAAACTGCCAAATAAGTCTCATTCTTAATAACAATGAAGTTAAGAACTGCTAAAATTCTTGAAATATAAAATCAACTTTTAACAACTCTTTTTAACTACCAGCTGACTGTTGTTCTGTCTGACAGAATATATTAATTTAGTTGCTTTTAATTTACCTACTTCTATAACATTGCATTTTTTTTTTTTCATCTAAAGTTTTTAAAGATAAATCATTTGATGTAAAACTATTTCACAGGAGTTTATGCTAATTTTCAGCCACAGTTTCTTTGCTTTACAATCCAACACTGTTCTTTTACTGTTAAAAAGAACAAACTGTTCAGCTTCAGTGCCATAACATGTTGAAGGCACACAAACTCTGTCAATTCTACTATGGCCACTTGGAGATATTAAAAACCAAAAAACAGGATTAGGAAGACAAAAGGAAAGAAAAATATCGACTCAACTAGATAATATATCTAAGAAGATATTTATGAGCATACAAATATTATGCTACTATCCATATTTATTATCTGGATTTTGATAACTCTTGAGCAACTACTATTATTAATGACTATCACCAACAGAACTTCACAGTACAATCTCCTATCAGTGTATAAGGCATTTATCCTTATTTTAACTTTGTGTTTCTTTTTTCTTTCATAGCTTCATTATTTGTATTTTTTTTTCTTTATACATACATACATACCTATATTTGTATGGGTGGGGGTAATGGATAGCAGTTCGCAGTGAGAAATCAGGTAATGGATAAATCTAGCTCTTCATCTACCACTAGTTATAGGCTAAATAGTATGGCAGACTGCTCTTTAGCTTTTGTTGACAACCAGTCTAGGTGAAGGAAATCTCTGAATTCAAAACCCGAGGAGAGTTGTTTTTGAGACCTTGGGGCATATATATATATATATATATAAGGCAGAAAATCTGAGCAAGAGCCAACAACCTACTGCAGTTTTGCCTAATGGCTCATCAGGAAAATTGGCTGACAACAAAGATTTAAAGTAGCAAATATATAGGAACTCAAATTAAAACAAAGAAGAGACCAAAACATGAGAAACGGCGGGGAGACTAAAACTTTATTACAAAAAAAAAAATATTAAGAGAACAATTAAGCAAAAGACTAATTCAGTAGGCAATTTTTTATATGTTTGCATTTATGTAGGATTTCGGTTTTAGAATTTAGTAAATTCTGTGCGGGTCCAAATAATGCAATAGCTAATTTTTCCTCCCCACATAAATTACAGAATTTGCTACCTGGTTTATATTTCGAACATCTTTTTAGTATTTCCCATTTCAAAATAGGATCATAATTATCATTCCTATAAATTTATGACATCATTGTTTATTGGTGGCATTAAGTACATTTATCAGCTAACAAGGAATGAGAGGCAAAACCAGTGAAACAGATATTGAATTCTCAGCCCTTTCTGAAATTTCTTCAGATTATTTAACTTGTTCTTTGTGTTGCTTTTACTATTACCACAACTAAACCCACTACTACCTCTCATCCTCTTTACCATTTTTATTTTTCTTTGCAAAAAAAAAACAAAAAAACAATATACTCCTATATTTCCTATGGATTGGCTGGAATATTGTGTTAAGAAAAAGCAATACAAAGACTGGAGTTTTAATCTGATCAACTTGTAAAGTGATGGCACTACTCAAAATTTATGGACAATATTTTTCTCCTACTTCTAACCAGATGTACTATAGTCATATTCTTGTTACAGACACTTCTCTTGCCCTTCCTAAATAATCTTAACGGTTAGATTTTGTTTAAAGCTTTAAAATTTATAAGTCTAGAGAATTAATAAACATTCATTCTTGAGATTTTAACAATGTCTAAGATGTTTTTTTCTCTTTTGATGATTGCTTCATATACTTATAAAATCTGCATTAATATAACAAATATCCTTTAGTGATTATTAATTTGTTTTTAAAATGTTCTCATACATTAATCAACTAGTAATTTTGTTTTGATTCAATTTCCTTTTCTTTTTTTTTAATATCAGAAAAAAATGGCTTAAAAATGAAGTACAATTGAATAAGTCTGTCTTTTCTGTGTTTCAAATACAAAGTTTATGTTTACATTCACCTCAAAAGCACTCTCCGTTTGTTTAGAAATTAACTTTTACCACTTTTTTTGGAAATAAGTGAAGGCTATGGATTTTGGATATTATGGGGAAACATTTTATTTTAAATTGTTGACATTTTAACCATTTTCAAAAGAGCTTCTAGAGTTATAAGAAAAAATTGTTTATAATAAGAGAAAGACTTAAAAAAGGTTTTCATCAATTTCAGTGAAGTTCGTTTTCAGTTGGGGAAACATTATCTGTAGTTTTGGGGGTGAGAAATGGTTGAGAACCTATTGCTGTGAAAGGAAATCCATAAACTACAAGAGCGCTTCAATTTTTTTTCTTGTATATTTGAATCCCAGCTTGTTATTACTTTTTTGTATTTTTCTACTTCTCCAAAAGGAGTTTGTACTGTGAATTCCCCTACCTCACCTTTTTTCTCTATCAGTTGCTCACCTCTTTTTTTTTTTTTTTTTTTTTTTTTTTTTTAAATGAGAAGGCATCCATATTTTTTCTTGGATGTTTTTAACTACCCAACCTCTTTTTTTTTTTTTTTTTTTTTTTTTGACATTGTACTCTATAACTTTTTTATGTCAGTTTTTCTATATCAATTACAAATATTGATATGCATGATTTATTCATATTTTCTAATTTTTTAAAACTAATTTCATAAGCTCAATCAAAATTAAAGAAGCAGAACCTACAATTCTGTTCAGACCAAAAATATATTTTGGGTCAAAAAAAAAAATATTTCTCTCACCCCACCAAAAAAAAAAAGAAAAATGAACACTAGAATCTTCGCTAACAAAATGCTTTTTTTTCCTACCCACAAATAATATATTTTTAATCTTATTTTAAAATAGTTTATCAGTCTTATGAATTATCAATATGTTTATCAACATATAGTGCAAACCTTTTGCTTTCTCTAATAAAATTAAAGGAAAACATTTGGTGGTTATCTGACTCAGTTTGGAGTGGGGGAGCTCTAGCTGACACTTTTATGCAAACAATTCTGAATTGTCTACTTGGCAATAATGGCTTCTCTGCAATAAGGAAATGTCTCTCTATTGTACTTGATTAGTTAGTTTTTGCTCTTTTCTTAAGAAAATGCTTCAACATTATTTTGTGAAAAAGAGTGAGCAATTTAATCTTGAGCTAGATTTAACTAGTAATTAAGTTTACATAGTTGGCAGATTAATTTGTGAATGAGGCAACTTTCATTTTTAATTACAAAACCAAAAGTAAAATAGTATAAAAAAGAAAATAATAATTTAAATTTACTAAAGAAGCTTCCCCACTTATTCATCATTAATTATAAAAAGTTTGAACAGTCACTCTGTAGCTTCAACTTTTATTTTGTCTTTACGAAACCTGTATAAAATGTCAGATGAAATTCTTTTAAAATGCTTACCTAAGAACCAGTCTTGTCTCAGAATATGTATACAATGTCATCTGGCTAAATGAAGGCCTGTTGGTGGTTCTTACAAATATCTTGTGCAAAATAAATGGAGATGTTTTTAATTTTTTTTTTACTATTCTTTCATAATAAAAACTAGCAAAGTTTTAAAAGAATTAAAAAAAAATGTCAGGATGTATGCCGAGTGATCTTTTTTTTTTTTTTCTATGGTTTCCACACAAGAATTATGTTACTTGAAAATTTTGTTTGCCTTTTTGGACTGGACATTTTTACCTTTTCTATCTACCCACCTATTATTCTAAATGTTAAGGTCCGATGAACATTATCTGCCCGCATCTGGCAACTGACCCTGTGTTTTGCTTACAACTGGATGATTGTAATCAGGTTTCCAACTATACTTGTTTTTGTTATATTTGAATCTTGTTTATAAACTGTACAAAATTGTTATCTCTTATCTTTATTATATATATATATATATATATATATATGTACACACCTCACCCTATTCATACATTAATTTCTCATGTTTGAGACTGTTTTTTCTCCCTGTCTTTCAAAAAGATGCTGTTGGGTATTTTCTTCCCCCCACCCCCACAACAAATTAGTAAAACAAACTCTCTTTACCTGCTTATGGTCAAACCCATGACGTGTTTTTCTATTTTACTGATATGTATAGAAATTTTTAATCAAAGCATTTTTTCTTCCAATGTTACTTCCTCTCCTCAACCAACTTGTGTTAGTTTTTGGATTAACTGTTATTGTTCTTGTTACTGAAATGTGTGCTCACCTTTAATCAATTACTGATTGGATAAGTGAGCTGCTTTTTCTTCTTACCTATTTTAAATAACCCGTGTGTGTGTGTGTGTGTGTGAGAGATAGAGTATTTAGATCCACTTTGGTAAGTTATTTAACCAGAATTTCTTGAATACTCAAAATTAAACCCAGAAAAAAGTTTCACCTGAAACTGATACAGAACCTGAGAGATTGGTGATGTTAAAGACAACTTAAATAATTTGATTAATTTATACTTTATATGACACATTAATGCATATAGAATTCTGTGTGGATACTCTCCATTTAAAACAAAAAAAAAATTTTCATCTTACATATATTTTTTTAATTTTTTTTAATAAGTTCCACTGTTTTCTCTCCCCTGTTTTTCTTACATTAACAGGTATACCTTATTTTCTTCAATTTTTTTTTTTAGTATAAATTGAACATATGTGACAAACTTTAAGTCTGTTGATTCATGGTATTTTGCTAACCCTTTTTTGCTGAAGGTTCAAATAAAAATTACCAGTTTTTTTATTACTCAAATATTTAATTAAGGTAGTTGCTACTTTTTTTTTTACCCTGATCCTGTTGCACAATTACTAGATTACTGTTTAGTATGTGTTAGTGAGATTAAGTATAGTATTTGAACATAATGTGACAAAGCAGAAAAGCAGAACAGACTTTTTTTTCCTTTTTATGACAGACATCTTCAGGTTAAAATGAGCAGCAAATCCATATGCAAGGGAAGTGTGTTGGAACATTGTAAAAGGAGTAATAAATATCTTTTATATTTTTTGAAAGAATCTTAATTTTATTTTATTTTTATTGAAGTCTTTTAAAGCTGCTGGATTTGAAATTAGCTGACTCCAAGTAGATATTTTCTCTATCAGTTATGCATTGTGCTACTATTGTTTTTGCAAGGATCAGTGATATTGTATATGTCTGAGGTTGACCATAGAGAACTGGGAAATCAGTGCACTTTCAACATATTTTCTTAGTGATTTTTCTCTTCTAATCAAACAGGCATTTTTCAGGATGAAATTGTGGTTAAGCAGATGGCTTTAATATGGGTGTAGTATTTGATAAAGATATTTATTACCTTTCTTGAAATTCCAACTCTCTTTCCTTACACTTGCATTTCTCTCTCATACTGACCTGAAGATACATGCCATAAAGAGTTGAAATGTCTTGTCTGAACACCTACAGTTTAATATAAACATGACTTTTATTTGCATAAAGGAAAAAAAAAAAACAACTCATTTTATTGTTATACAGTATGGAAGGCACAATAGTGGCTAGAGGATTAAAATCCTGCATAGAAGCTTTTGTTTATATAGCCACTGCATAACAGTTATGTTTATTCCCTTGGCCTGAAATCAAACCTGTATTATCTGTGAAGTACATTTGTAAAATTTATACCATTATATCTTTTATATAAAGTCAATTTTTGTTCTTATGTGGAGCTTGGGAAAGAGGTGATGTCTCAAAGAAGAGGTGTTCATTTGATTTTTAACTGGATCTCAACTAATATTTGTTTTTGTTTCAGCCATTTTTTTTTTAACTTTATTTGTTTATTTTAAATCATTTTTTTTATTTTCACCCTCTTCTTTGTTAGTTGAAGCATGACAGTTATCAAAAGTTAAACTTTTCAAATACCTAGACCCCAGGCCCCCTAAATTATTTGTTGTAAATTCTTTCTATTCTACTTTGTGACTGAACATAAGTGCAACTATAATAATTACCTGTGTGCAGTCTGAAGAGTCAAGACCTGATACATTTTCTTTTGTGATGTGTTACTATGAAATTGAACCAAATTTAGTTTTTATTTTTTTAAGATAATTGCTCAAGTTATTTCAAATACATTTTTACTATATGAATTTGATTAATGCAAAAAAAAAACTGAAAAAAAAATCTTTAAAATGTCAAAAAAGTCTTGGTACGTTTTTTTAAAAATTAGCATCTTGGAGTGAGAAAAGGCAAATATCGGTCTAATCCTAAATAATTGACTTGAAAAAAATTAACTCGACCTATTTTATTTTAAGGTCCATTAGTGTACAAGTGTGCCAAAAAGTTATCCATAACCCAATTATCAAAGTATAAGACTTGGTGGGATTTTTTGAGTGCCCTCCACTACTGTTTGTTTTCTATTCAGGGTTAGTTTTCCTGAAATGACACGACCTATCATGTAGGTCTTGTGTATGTATGTATGTGTGTGTGTGTGTGTATATATATATATATATATATATATATATATATATGAACAAAAGTAGAAAAATCAGACAAAGAGGAAATGCTTTTTATTGACTGTGTTTTACCTTAGCTTCGTAGTTAGGCATCTTCAAATCAGAATGAAAGACAAATTTCCGTATGTTGTTTTTTTTTTCCCTATATATTAAAATCATTAACATTTGTTTGTGAAGTTGACATCTTCTGATTAGAATGAATCTTGCTTGTTTTTTATTATTATTATTATTAAAGCTTCTAATTACTGCTAAACTGAGCGCTAATTTCAAGTTCAGCAAAATATCAGCAGCTTTAATACAAAGAAACAAAAAACAAAAAGCTTTGTTCTTTTATTCTGACCAGTAGACACCAACCTAGCAAACAGGTATTAATAGTTTAAATATAAAAACACACACAGGTTTCTTTCATTCTGAGCTGAAGATGTCTACTTAATAAAATGGGTTGTCAATAAAAAGGTTATCTAATGTAGTGTAATTAGCCATTGTTAAATATAATTGGCAGAATTTGCTTAACAAACAACTGAGAAAGTTTTCAATAAACACCAACAAGAGAAAGAAAAAAAATTAACAGGTAAGAATAATATTGGCTAAATATCTGTAGGGCAAAGTAAGATTAATAACGCAAAAAGTTCATAAACTAAGAATAGAGTTGACACACAAAAGGGGTATACAGACAAGTGATCACAATATTCCGACTCCAAGACAAGAAAGAATAGAACTAAGTCAAATGGGACTGAGAAGTGGCTTATTTTATTGGCTAGAAATAAATCCTAGCATGCATCTTTATTTTCTTTAAATTTAGGGAGGGAGATGTTTGTGCAGTCATTCCACAATAGATTGAAACCAACATCTAATTTGTCTGATATCTCCACACACACACACACACACACACACTGGTCCTGGCTATGGCCGTAAACAGCATCCATCAGCAAGGCCTCTGATTTGGAGGTTGCGAGAAGCTTGGAGCCACCTCTTAATTGCTGTTGTTCCCAGGTCCACACTGACCCGGAGTGGTAGCACCTGTTAGTGTCCCAGCTATAGGTAAATAGGTAACCCCCAGACCAGGGTCAAAATGCTATGAAAGTATTTCCCAACAAAATTCTTTTTTTAATGAAAAATATTACCAACAAAACATTGAAGGAAAAATGTTTCCAAACAAAAATATATTTTTGAAGGAAAAAAAATTGCCATAATACGTCTGATCTACAAACTTGTTTCTTACAAAGAACATATGTTCTGCTCACGTGGATCTATTGTAAAAATATTGCCGGCATTAAATAACCCATTGAGGTTGAAATGCTGTAAATCAAATCAAATCCACACACACACACACACACATTATATAAATAATGTGACACCACACCACAAACTGACATGAAGATGATAGATGAAAAGAGTAAATCCCCAAACATTATCCCCACCAATACATAAAGTTTCAACACTCAAAAAAAAAAACACCAAAGAAACTCAATGTATAGCTCTAGACACATGCATTGCCAACCACAACAAAATTCTTTGATAATGGTTTGTGAAATTGAAAAGTTCTCAAAAGACAATGGCCAATTTACATTCAAATTCTTCCTAGAAACCAAGAACAAAAAAATCAAACAGAAAAAAATTCATTTAAGATTTTTCATTGGTCCATGACTATAATCCTACATATGCACACCATGTATGCATATTTTAATACTATAACCCCTTGTTATAGTTCTTTTGAGATGTTTAATTCAGTTAATGTCTGTGTATCTGGTTACATTAATGAAGAAGCGAACAAAACTCTGGAGCCATTTTCTTTAAAAGACTTGGCTACCATGTTTAAGTTTAGCAATTCTAGTTCAGACTAGATGTCTCTGTTTTATTTGATCATCAAATTACAAACCTGGTGGGTTCCCTTTCTCATATACACTCTTACACAGTTTAGATCATGTTTTATCTAGTACAGATAAAACTGACAACCTAGTGGGCTGAAGTCCAAGCCTCAAAAAAAAATTTAAAAAATGGGCATCTAGACCAGTGCTTCTCAAATTGTCCAGTCTCTTAATGTTTTTGTATCTGTTGAAAACTGAGATTTTACAAATAAAAATGTAGAGTTAATTGTACATCTGTTGATGAAACATCAAATTGTTAAAACCATCACAACCTTTTTCATTTCTCTTGCTGAGAGATGCAGACCCATGTATTCAATGTATTTTTCTTTTTTTTCTTCTTTTTTTTCTTTTTTCCTTTTTCTTTTTTTTTCTAATCTGATAAACACTTACCTTTGGCTGTGTTTTTATGTTGGAAAAAATCTACTCAGTTGATATTTTATATCAACTTTTAAAAAGAAAATTATAAATTTTCACCAAAATGAGTATTGATCAAGAGTGGGGATGAAATTTAATGAAACTTATATTTTAAAATAGAACTTTATTTTGAAATTATTTCCCACCCCCATTGTCTGTTTCTGATATATTTTTTAAGCTGCCTATTTCATTCTTACCCAACTGTGTTTCCTGAAATTACCTCAGTTGCTGGTGTTGCATCACCATAGCAATTTCTTTTCTTTCCCTTGTAACTGCTGCTGTTTGCACATGACTGTCTGTTTGTGACATCTCAGTAACATGCAGATATGCCTGCCATTAGTTTGTTCCCTAACATTTTTTCTTTTTCCTCACTTCTCTTTCTTTTCTTTTCTTTTAGTTTTTCCAAGTTGAAACATCCATAATAATAATAGGTGTATTTTCTAGTTTGTGTATTACACACACACACACACACACACACACACACACACACACACTTATAAATGATATGTTTACTGGGTACCTGTTTGTGTAGACATCCCTTCTCTTTCTTTTCTTTTTTTTCTTTTGTCTTTTAATTAAAATGAATGTCTGGTGGCTTAGAGATTGAAAGACTTGTTTACCAGCAGAAAACCAAACCTGTATTCTTTTTTTTTTTTTTTTTTCTTAAATCAACCCTTTAAAGTTAAACATGATATACCAGTGAGCTACAAGAAGACATCACAGCAAAGGATTTACTCTAGTTATGAAATGCACATCTCTCCTTGGGACCTTTTGAAGTTTATTTTTGCTAATGTTATTTTCATATGCTTTTTTAAAAAAAATAAAAAGGGATGTTTGCAAAAACCCTTGTACCCACTAAAACTATATAAAATAATTGGATGATATATATATATATATGTATATATATATATATATACACACACACACACACACACACACACACGGCCGTATCTGACTACCGGGCCGATCCGTGCAATCATAGTGAAAATCCGGGCAAGGAAAAATATCTTCGTCAGAAATCAAACTAAACAATTCACGAAGAAAGAAAGAAAAACGAAGAAAACATCTGAATGAATGCAGTAAAAATCTGTTTATTTATTAATTTTAGGAGAAAAGACTGGTTATACTCAGAAAGTCCGAACACAATTTCCTGCTTTCGCTCACGTTCTGTGCCTAATTTCCATTGGAATAGCCGAAAAAATCTACAAAAATCATACTTTCTGTAAACGGATGACACCGATGATGTCATCACATTGTCAATAAATCCGAGCAATTTTCTCTGTGCCCAGTGTTTTTTTTTTGTTTTTTTTAGCATCAGCTACGGCCCTGCACACAGGAATAGATAACATAAAATCCTTAAGTTTATTTCTATGTGATTTTGAATGTGTGACTGTACATTTTTACACTGTTTTACATCTGTGAAAGCTACATACATTTGCCCTGTTACATGTATGTTTCTTTTAAGCTCTCTAAATGTTTTGTTTTTTTTGTTTTTGTTTTTTTTCTCTTGAGAATGCTATTAAGGAATAATTTTGTTCTTATTCGCTTTAATGTCTTAATTATGTAAAGAAGGGGAGAGAAATCAGTGATGATTGGTTGCTTTTTTTTCCTCCTTTAAACCTCCCTACATTTGTATTTTTCATCTTTTGAAGACCAACTCCCTACATTTTTTCTTATTTCTTTTTGTTAAGGAAATTCAAGCAGTGTATTTGCTGAACTCACAAAATGAATGCAGCTTCGTATATTCACTTGAGAGAAGAAGGGGGGAAAAAAAAAGCTTTATTTCATATGTGACAATTTCTCTCAGAATTTCTGGGATGAGCACTTATTTGCATTCAGACTAATGTCCTTATCTTTGTTATGACAATGATTTGGCTGTTATGCCCTTTGATTTTCTTTTTTTTACCTGTTGATTCAATTAACCTTCAAGGACTTTTGGACTGGACCCTATATTTAATCCATAACAGATTACACTCCATTCTTCTGTCCATCTGGTCCCTTTTTAGTACTACTCAGTTATTACTGGTCTTCCTTCTACTGAGTCTGTATTACCCAGCCCTGAGATTGAACTCTATTACTACACCAGAAAATTCATGAATCAACACTTTAATCCCGTAGGGGGCAATCTACTTCTATAGATTGTTCAGTTTTGAAGTGCCTGAAGGCCACTCCAATTGACATACACCTAAAGAAGGCACAATAGCTAAAATGCACTGATAAAAGTGATGAGGACATTAATCAGAATGTAAATATTTTTGCTTAATATTGATTAGTTTTGTCTTGCATTTATTGTGCTCACATGACATTACTATATAAAGATATTTGTCTTTATTTCTTTTTTTTTTTTCTTTTTTTCCCCAAACTCTTTATTCTTTCAATATTGAACCTGAGTGTTCAAATATTTTTGTTAAATTACGAACTCATAAAACAAATATCCAGGAATTGTTTTAATCAAAATTGCTCCATCCAATTTAAAAAAAAAAAAAAAAAAGTACGGATTTGATTGTATAATTTGATTGTATATATGAAATATCAGATTATTTGCATTTATATGCAAAATATATATTTTTCCCCCCATTTGATTATTTAAAAAAAAACAAAAAAAAAACAATTTTTTTTATTAGATTCTTTTTTTATTAGATTTTATTATTTTTTATTTATTTATTTTTTGTAGATTTGTACCGTGAATTTTGTGTACAAATTTTTACCTAGCATTTCTTTTATATTCTGTACACATATCACCATTGCAATCTGTACTGTAGTTTTGGGTGAAAAAAGACATACCTCTTTTCAGAAAGAAAACAAACTCCCAGGAGATACAAGAGGCGACTGCATTTGTTCCTCAACTTTATTGTACAAGGGAGAAGTGACTTGCATACCCACCCCATTTTTATGCACTGAAAAAATATATGTTAGCTCTGAATAAATTTATTCAAGTTGATTCTGACATTAAATAGTTGTAGAATTTGAATAAGCACCATTTCTTTTAGTTTATTCAGAAAAAATTAAAGGCTTTGTTCCTGTTGACATCTTAAAGAACACAAGGCTTCATATTGTCTGCTTCCACTTTGAAATGATAATTTTGTCAAATAATTTTACTCTGAAACAAATTGACTCCTTTTATTATTATTATTAAAATTATTATTATAACCCTGGTTTCTTGAACACTGACTATTGACAATTTTACTTTCTGAAGTGAAGTTTGAACTGGCAGCATTTTCATTACACAATTTGACTTGTTACTCAAATTTTTTTATGCTTGTGATTAATTAAAAAAAAAATAGATTCTGATGTAACTAAACTAGTAGAAAACAGCTTAAAATAATTTATTTACTCATTTTATTTTGTTTAAATTTGTATTTTCTTTTTCTTGTGAGTTACTTAACTGACAGAGACATCAGTAGTGTAGTTAAGATTTTATAAAATTTTGAGAACAGTTGCATATAAACAATTTACTTGTTTTTTTGTTTTTTTTGTTTTTTTTTTTGTTTTTTTAAATAGTGCTATTTCTCACATGGACAGAATAAGTTCATACACTGACACAGTTATTAACTTGATTCGGATTTGAAATACTACTATATTCAGTTAATTTGGAGGTGGCCTAATGATGATAGATCTTGATTAATATATGAGCTTATTGATGAATCTATATTTGGGCTGCTGAACTGTCTTTTTTTTTTTTTTAACTAAAGAAATTAATTTGTTACTCTTGATCTAAAGCCCTTGCAACTTGTTTGTGTCAGAACCCATACAAGTGTGCTCTACAGGGACCAACCTAAAAAATTAGTCAATCAAAACGCAAATTCCATCTGAGCAAGAAGGTGATCCACAAGTTTTAGCTTTCTCATTTCTGGATGGTTGTTGACAATTGTTTCATAGTTATCTTCTCTTACAACATTTCGGTTGAAATAATTTTTACTGTTTTCTTTTAGATTTTGGTTGAATTCAAATTAGTCTTGAATAGGACAATTTCTTTATTTCTGACAGATTATTTTTTCTATTTGATAGTCAGGGCTTCAAATCCTGACTTGAAGTTTAGTTTTTGGAATTATTATTTATTACATGGAAAAATGCATGCATGAAAAGTAATATTTTTAAGATGTTATTAGACCTGGAAAAGAACAGGACAAGATATTCTAGTGACGTAAAAGATAAATTTCTTACTTAAAATATTGCATTTAAATTGTATTTTTAGTGGAAATATTTTAAGAAATTTTTTATTTTTTTACTTCACTAGAATATCTTGCCCTTTACTTTTCCAGATTTAATAACTTGTACTGTTCTTTTCCAGGTTTAAAAAAATTATAAGAATATTACTTTTCATGTGCACATTTTTCCATGTAATCTATGAATTTTTTTTTCAGGTATTGTTATTAATTTTAATGCTGAAAACTGCATTCAAAAATATTAAGAAAAAAATTGATTACTTACAATTAATTTTGATAAAGTGATAAGCAAAGTTTGATTGCCAAAAATAAGGTATCATCAGAATTCAAATGTTGAAAACTGCATGCAAAAATATTAAACAGAAAAAAGTTTTAAAGAATAAGATTTATTATTAGAAGTGTTAGTCTCTCACTCACTTATATACTTAAGTAGTTAGTCTTTCTTTTCGGACTTCACATATTTTAATATAACTTTTTTTTCTACTGAACCAAAATTCAAAAAAAAATGTTTTTAAATATATCTAACTCTGTAAACTATTTGAAATTTGGTTGAGAATTGAATTAGTGGTGAACCTTGAAAGCTGCCTAGATTCACTCAATGTTGGACTTAAGAATATATTCAACCACTCCTGTGGTTGAATATTTTGTTTTTTATTTATTTTATTTTATTTTTTAACAAAGAAATATTATTTCCCATGTAAGAAATGCTAAGTTCATGAAGTCTTTGTTTAAGAACCTCTGCTTTTAGTGACACTCATCTATAATGCAATAAACTCATGTGGAAGCAGATGATGCCATTTCATTCAATATTTTAAGTATTTTTATATCTTTAGGGAATGGGTGTCATTTATTTTGCATGCATTCTAAACTTTTTTACAATGTTTTTTTTGTTTTTTTTTTTCCAAAGTTCTCACACACACATAAACACACACACTCCATAATTGAGAAGAAAAATGAAATTCTTCTCTTTACCTTTTTTTTTTAATCCAGAATTTAGACTTTTTAAAAAACTTTTTTTTTCTTTTGAAAAATTTAAAACTAATTCAGTTTTGAAAAATATTAAGCATGTTATTTTATTCAATTGTATTTTGAAAGAAAAATCAAATCAAATTTTGTACTAAAAAAATAAAATTGCCTGATGTGATACAAAAATAATTACAATGAATTGTTTACTTTTTTCTTATTTTATCATCTGTCTGCTTAAAAGGTAAATTGATTTGGAAATTAAAGTGAATCTTTTCTCTTAAGAAAATTAAATGCATTTGAAGATTTCTGGCTGACTTCAACTTGGACTATAATGCAGACCAATTTTGATTTGATACATTGTCCATGCACCTGGTATAAATAAAGGCAGAGTAGTAGTCACAGAATGTATATTAAAGTTAAACAGAAAAGCACTGGGCTCCATTTTAAAGTGCTACTCGAAAAGTACAAAATTTCTAATAGCTTACACACTTACAAGCTGGAACTTTACTCATTAAAAATGTGATGTTTTAAATACTGTGCAAGTTTTCTTCCTTCATAAGTTCTAAGTGATGTTTTATTTTAAGTTGATATTCATTCATGATATGCATATCGTGTCTTATTAATATCTTTCAATAAAGACTTTTTGTCTGAAACTGATTAGCAGAAAATATATAATTTTAATCTTTTTTACAAAATACAGTTTAAAATAATTTCTTCACAAACATTACAGTGCTGTTGTCAGTAAGTGTATAGATATTTACTAGGCTTGGCTTAGAATAGTACTAGGATGTCAGCTAGGAATCAAACCCACTACACAAGCAAATTGTTAACCATTGGGCTACAATAAATGGACAATTGGCTGTAGATGCAAGGGGCTAAATTCAATTCATAAGACATGAACGTGTCAGGTAGGTGACTTATTGATGTTATCAGTCTGGGTGAAAAAATCCTAGCATGTGGCATATTTAGAAAGTGACTGAAAACCATACCACGGGTTAACTCGAGCCTTGTGAGTGAAATTAATGGTTATGTGAGCAGGAAGTTACAAGTCATCATGATTGAGGGTTTGAGCCTTCTGGCCTTGTTCAGACTGTTAATCATACTAGATAATACACACCCTGTAACTAAGGTTTGCTCAACATAGTTGCAGTATAAACCACAGGTAGGCTCTGGGTGTTGAACAAACACAACTGTGCCTGAGTAGGCGTCTGCAACGGGGATTAGCTAGCTGCCTTGTTAGACAGGCATCCTTGGAAGTGGCTAGCCATTATTTTTTAAATAGACAGGTACTCTTTACATTCCTTTGGAATGTTAGCTGAAGAGAAGTACCATTCCATTACTTTAAGAACTCTTGTGAAAGAACTTGCATAGTTATCTTCTGACATGATTGTCTTCAACATGCTTATTATTATTATTCAAATATCTAGAAATCTGAATTATCTAAACTTATTTTTCTCTGTTCTAAGGTGTCCAGATATGTAGCAGACTTTTAAAAAATGATTGGTTAAAAATACATTTTTCTGTCTGCTTAAACCACCATGCATTTTCCTTGGTGAAAACATTTAACTCAAGTCACCAAATAGGTGTGAAGTTTTGCTCTCAATTACATCCGCATGCTACATCATAAATAGTCCCTTGAAAATGACCATCTGAAGGGAAAGAATACCTGAGACACTACACACCAATAGAATGTGCATGTGTGCCACCAGCCAAGTCAAAAACTGGTAAGAACCCTTTCATTGACAGCAGATCTTTCAGCTCATTACAAATAGATAAGTAAAGACTCTTTACGATAAGCAGACACACATACATACATTGCATAGACGCTTATCAATCCCAATATGTACATGTGACATGAACACCCTCCCTAATACGCATGTGCTTTGTGCATTCACACATCTCATTCTGACATGCACATGCCAAGGTTTGCGTATCAATAAATGTATTTTGCCTTTGGTAAACCATATTTTTGTCCTTGTTTTAAATTGTTGCTTGTCTAAATTATATGAACTTATAATTATGTTCAACAGATAATCAAGAAAGGATTGAATGACACTGTTGAAAAGCCCAGCAGGAATATTTTGAAAGCAGAGAAAATATTAAAAGAATCCCTCCAAGAAGATATAATTCTTTTCTAAGTGTAAATAGCACAGTCATATTGGAAGATAAGAAAAGCCTTTGTCCAACATATAAGGAAAATTCGACACATCATTTAAAGTGGTTATAAATTATAATTTATTTTGATGAGCTAATATGCTAATCTTTTCAGACCACAATTTTCTTTGGTTTAAATTTCCTCAAAACATCCAAAAAATATTTTCAAAGAAAGGGGAATTCAAATAAGATGACCCAGAATAGAAATGTTGTCTTGTAATGGTCACAAAGGTTAGGGAAGAAAGAGTTTGTTGGACAGAATCAGTGACCATAAGCTAAGTACCCACATGCATATGAATGCATATACACTTATGTATACATGTACATCCATCCATCCATATATATATACTTTATGGATATATACACTCATATTCACATACCCACCTATGAAAACCAAATATACATGCAAATACACCAAATTAATAGAAACATATCTACACACTTATACGAACAAATGTCACATAGATGCACAAAAATGACTTACATTCAATTACATACATAAGACAAAGTAGTTATACACATATACAGGCATATGTTTGTCAAACACAATTTTCTCAATATGCAAAAAATTATCAAAGGATAATTTACCCAAAAAGAAAAGGAATCTACAAGTGTGATAGAATGAGATCATTTGAATTCAAGTACCAACACACACATACTCAAGTATGCAAATCAACAAAAAAGCCTGCATTCAATTACAAAGACAGATTGGTTGTACACATATACAGGCATATATATCAAATACATCACAAATTTCAACCTCAATTTCCTCAACACGCAAAAATTACTAATGAATTATCAACCTAAACTGAGGCTGAACCTGCAAGTATGATAGACTGGGGTAAACTTAAAATTTGATTTAACAGATAATTTAAATTTATTTTTATGGCAGCATTTAAAAAATGATTTCATTTTCCTGGTTTAATGGTTGGCTAGTTTTTCTGAATTTTATTCTATTTTTTTTTTCATTTTAGTATAAATTACATCTATTTTTGAAGCTATTGGGGGTTTGAGATTTACCTACAATCTTCCATTCAGTCTGTGGAGAGAGAGTTATGTCTTTCAATTTCTAGAAATATTTAGAAAAAGTGATTTTTATATTTTAGGTGAGTTTTAGTTCAAATTTCACTAAGAACTATGTAACAATTACTAATTAGCCTGTAGAAAATCATTATTACCTCTGTTACCCCACTCATCCATTATAAATCTATGAAATTTTAATAAATTTTAAAGTGTTGCATTCTATAACTTTATTAGTTAACACAGGACTCATTGGGGAATATAAATCTTTTTTTTAAATTTAAATTTTGTCTCAGTATCTGAAAATCTGCTCTGAAGAGTAAAATAAAAAATTATAGGATGCAAATCCTATATCATCTATTAACTGAAACACACAAAGTAAAATTGCACACCAGCAAAATTGGATCCAAACAACTAAAAGCATTTTGGAAAAACCCAAATATAATTGACAAAGTAAAGTTGCACATTCGCAAAAATGGATTCAAATGATTTAAAACATTATGTAAAAATCCAGACCAAGGCAAATTTCACAAGTTAGTGTGAAAAGTAAAATTCTGGATCCTAATTGGATAGTAAATCAAAAGTTGGTGTATGACGTCAGTCAAACATTTTTTCACACCTAAAGAAGAAAATGCTGATGGACCCTGTGGCAATGTAACAAAAGAAATCTTAAGAAGCCAACCCGGATGTAAGGGTGCCTTACAGTTTCATTGAACCGTTTCTTCCAATTTTCCTTTTCTTCATTTTCACTCCATGCCGCCAAAGAAAACAACAACAACGACAACATCCGGACACGCTAAGTACAATTTCTTTATTTGTTTAACTTTCTCTCTCACTCTGTCTCCAACCTACCAAAAACAGGAAGGAACATAAGACTTTACATTCTGCTCCTACACAACCATGAACTTCTCTCCTTAAATAATTTTAACTACAAAACTACATGCATTTTCTCAATGAGAATTTTTCTTCTCACAAATGTTATTGTGTTCAGTTAACAAAATTTCACTTATATTTTTCTTCTTACAATTTTGTCATTCTGTTAATAAATCTTTACTTTTAATGTACACACGAAATATTTTATCTTTTCCATATTTCAACATCCAACCTTCAATCTTCTGATATTTAAATTGTGGGGACTTTGGTCGTATTTGGCACAAGGCCAAGTTACCAAGCATCACCGAGGCCCCTACAAAATGCAATAAAACTGATATTTAATTTGATAGGCTTTTAATTGCTTGAATAAATAATAAAAACTAAGGACATTATAGTCTGAAGAAAAAAATGTTTTTCAATTACTCATGAAATTTTAAAAATTGTTTTCTTTTCTTTTTTTTTTACCATTATAATAACTTATAAAGTTTCAAAAATACTTTTAAAATCTTTAAAGAAGTGTTGCGGTAAGATTTTTTAGTTAAGAACTGATGATTATATTGCCTATCGAAAATTGAAAAGTTTAATAAAAATTGTTCTGCTGCGATATTTTTTAAATAATTTAATTTTTTTGTATGGTAATTTCTATATGCTAATTAAAAGGTTAGAGTTTCCTCCCTTGACTGAAAAAAAATTATATAATTTTGTCACTTACAAACTCCATACACTTTATCTCTAATCAAGAACCTGTCAACAAGTTCTTGATTTATGGTGCAGACAGGTCAAAAAGTTCAAATCTGTGATTAAGAAATAGTTTTATTCTAAATTTCTTGCTATAAATAGGTAATACTTGCGTAAATCAGATTAATTTAACATAAAATTTACTAATTTTCCAAAAATAACGTATCACAGATGTATATTTTTTTTGCAAGATTTTTAAAACCGAGAATTAACTTTAGTTTACAAATGTGTCGATCGCTCAAAAATGGCGACAAAATTAAAAAAATGAAAAAATATCTCAAACTTTTATATTCCAATCAATATAATTTCTGTTTGAAATAAACCAGAGAGTATTTTTGCTTATTGGAAATATAGTAATTATTAATTTTAATCATTTAGCTTTCAATTAAAAGTAAAATAAAACTAAAATAAAAAATAAAAGTTTTAAGACTTAGAAAACTTTTTCATTTTTTAAAATTCAGTTTAAAAGTAAGTAACTATGCAGTTTTATTCACGATTTCCAGGGCTTGAGCAAATGGATGGAGGACCAGTTTGTTAGAAATAACAAAAAGATAAATTTATTAAGAGCTTACAAGAAGATATGGAGGGCAATGATCGTCTTGTAAGGACATGGCACATAAAAGATACATTGTCGTTTGTTTTTTATACACAAGAACTCCAACAGACATGTGGCATTATTTATTCACAATATGACGCACGTGTGAAATGATTTGAAATCACTCTGTCGGCCGAATTCTTCGAAAAAAATAAAAATTTTCGAGTGTCTCGCGAAAATAGGGATCCACGAATATGGAGACCTGACTGCATAAGATTTTAAGAACAACAGCGAATAAATTATAGTACAAGTATATAGCGAATACATATTTGATTCTTACCCAACTTTAGTCTCAGTATTTGGTTAAAATCTCGAAAGAATCGCGTGTTATTTCAGAAAATAAAAAGAAAGAAATTACGTATCATCTCCTGTGAATGGGAACTATGTAATAAGCACTTGCTTCTTCACTCGTGCGATCATGCGATGATCGTGTGAATAGGGTGTTTTCATTATTAAAATAAATGATAAAATGTAATTTGTTTTTCCGCTTAATGAAAATAGTCATTACGTATTTTTTTACGTAGGGAACTAAATGTTAGTGAACACCGCCTACTTATTTTCTTTGTTCTGTAAGGCGTGTGGTAACCTTATCAGGAAGTAGTTTTTATTTCCTCCTTCATTGATTGTTGTTTTCCAAGTTCAACGCTGCTACCTTTGGAAATATAGATGCAAATATTTTATGGGTTAAATTAAATACAAACTTATCGTTTAGACAAGGCATCTGAAGATGTATTGGTCTGTTTATTATTGAAAGGTAAGTGAACATTTGATGTTACCTTCACCTGGAAGTTAAAGAAAAATAAAGTTTGTTTCGTTCTTCAATGTAAGCGTTTTCTTCTTGTTTTTGTCTTTTACTCTTTTAAAAACATTTAAAAATAATTACTAATTAAAAATAGAAAAAATCAGAATTATGAAATTTTATTTACATAAATGTCACGTACATACATTCATTGTTTTTTAAGAACAAGTTTTCTTATTTTCAATTTAAAACAGAATTTTTGTTTCGAAATTAAAATTTACGGAAGAGCAAATATATACAAAATTAAACTTTTATTTTTCATTAAAGCTATTCTTTTAACTATTTTTGCTCGAAGCAAACTTTATAAAATAATTTGTTTACGTTGTTATTGCTATCATCAGCCAACAAAGCCGACGATTGTCGTATTGAACCGCACAACATACATTGTATTTTGCAATTCGATATTAAGAATGAATTAACCAATCACAAGCCGAGGCGGCATTAGCAAAAATCAGTGAGTCTTTTGTCTCCAGAATTGAAGCTGTATGACAGTATATAGTTGGTTATCCGTTCTAATGAAGTGTTAGTGAACTGAATTTGGCCATGTTAGTAGATAGCCCACTATAAGGGGGTATAAAACAAGAAAATCAAATTGTGTATAGAAACACGCACACACATAAGGTTTTTACAAATAAAAGTAACGTCTTTTGGTTGGTACAAAGGTCGTTAAAATGTTCATAGCAGTAAATGCCGAAAAGAGTTTGTGCGTATTTATGTGTGAGCGTTTGTCTGTTAGGAATGTCTTTGATGTCTCCATCGGGTAAGTGGCTCAGGGAACAGTGAAGAAGAAGATGAGAGAGAAAGGAGAGGTGAGCATGATGTGATCGCTTGCTGTGGTCAAGGGACATGCTAAATATGCTAGTATTTTCTCAACTGGCGATGCTTCCTATTTCGGCTTTTTATTTCGTCTTTTGGGGTCCAAACAAGTCATTTGGGAATTCACATCCGGATTTAATTCTGGGCTTTCCATTGGGCGAAAAAGTTCATGTCGGCTCACGAAAAGGAATTTGATATTTATTTATTCTTGGTTTTCTGCCGAAACATCTGCGTGGAGCCAGATGTGCAAAGACCAGTTTTGGTCATTTGCTTTCTGGACCTCTGAGAGCAAACATTTTTTTTTTTTAACGATAAGTGAGTCTGTCTAGCACTAGGTTCTGTAGCCTTGACTGGCAACCAGTCTACTGCAGAAAACAATGGCAACCTACTGTTGGATAATCTTCTACCCAGTCAGTCATGTCTCTTTAGGCATGATTGCCTAGAGCATGTATCACGTATGGTACTTAACTAGATATGTCCAACAAAATCGCTGAAAGAACAGCATAGTCTAAAGGAAAAGGCCTGAAACTAAATAAAAACAAAGTTTTCTTGGCAAAATGTTTATGCTATCATGAAGAGGGTAGATCAAAGTATTTTTTAATTATTTTCACAAATTTTTTTAATTGTTTCTAACAGGCTCATTTAGTGGTAGAAAAATCTTTTTTTTCGTCAGTGCAAGGCATAAATTGACGCGAGATTTTATTATGTCAAAACATAATATTACACAAAGGCATTTTTTGACTTTGAAAGATACATTAATTTGAAAATTCTTACAAAATACAACTGACTGAGTCTGTTCATCAATTTATTGCACATTTGTGATCAGTGTGATTTTCTTTTCTGTTCTTTTTTTTTTCCAACTGAGCTCTTTTATAATCTTTCTTTTGTCATTTTTCTGATTCAAAAGATAAAAAATCGACTTTTCGAAAATGATGGGTTGGTGGGATGATTGACTTGCATCATTGAACTCATGCTTTGTTTTCATATGTGCGTAACTGTGAACTTCCAAAAAAGTTATAACTTCAAGATTCATTTGAAACTTTAGGTGTTAGTTTTAATTTCAAGGTAAAAAATACATCTAAACTTTACTCATTCACTAAAAAAAACAACATAGCACGATGTTTAAAAGGCCCCAAAAACTTAATAAAAACAAAGTTTTCTCGTCAAAACAATGTTTATATTAAGAGGAAAGATCAAAAAATTTTTTTATTATTTTTTAAAAAATGTTAATGGTTTCTAACACATTCAAAATTTTTATTAAGAATCTTGTTTTTTTTTTTGTCAGCGAGTGACCCGATTTTTACAAGAGTTTACTTACCACAAACGTATTACAAAACTCACTTTTTTTTGCCTGTGAAAAACACATTCCTCTGGAAATGCTTGCAAAAATCCAATATTGGTAGGATTTCCAATAAGCAAAATACTTTGCTGTATTTCAAAACAAATTTAAATTTATTAGAATGAGTGTTCTGTTTTTTAATCAAATTTTTAATCACTGATTTAAACCATATTTACAAATCTCTCAATACAACATATTCTAGGTTTCAATTTTTTTTTCTTTTATAATCATTTCACCCCAAGCAAGGCAGTACAGCTACTGGTGTGCAGGGAGTTACATAAGAGGAGAGTGATGAGAAGGATAAAGATACTGGTGTGAAGAGAGCTGCATGAAAGTAGAGTGGAAAGGGAAAAGAATTTCTCAGTGAGAAAGTGACAGGAGTTGAGCTACCAGGTCAGGATTGATTACATTGCAGATTCTCAGTTAGATTTTGTCAAGAACCCCAAGATGAATAGTAAGGGCACCTGACCAGATGTGACAGCAGTATTAAATGCACAGGTGGATGGTAGATTTATGTATGTGCAAGATAGATTCAGATGAGAAAAACTTCCTGGCCCTACATAGTGAACTGACTACCTAGCAGCCGATTTAGCTATGGATTCAATGCAGTCATTCCACTTGATATTGGCTGAGAGTGTTAGGCCGAGGAAGTGCAGTGTTTTGCTTTCAGAGAGACTAGCCTAATCCATGTTGATGGGGGTGGGGTAGGAGCAATTGTTCATGGTGGTTAAATGATAACAGCTTCATTTTGGAAGCATTAAAATTTACAAGCCATTTCTTACTCCAGTCCACCACAGATTGGAGATTCTGTTCAGGGGTACATTTCTTCAGGACAATGATTGGGATTCTGTCACCTAAGCTCATTTTATGGGGGTCAAGCTTTGAAATTATGTTAGAGACCAGCAAGGGAGTAATGTGAACGTCACTCAGTTATGCCTCAGTTCTAGGTGGGGAGTCTGGTGCAGATAACCCCGATTAATCAAATGTCAAGTTAGTGGAGAATCTGTGAGCAAAGCATTCAGCCTTGTCCGCTGAAGATGTGAGGGCCTCAAATTCATTGATTAAAGTTGGGATTTAGGGCTTGCTGTTATTTAACATTTTTACAGAGCCGCGAGTAGTCTTTGGAGCCAAACTTGTGAGATGATATACGCTGTTTCATTCTTTTAGCAAACGGCAGCTTAGCATCATTCGAGATCCTCTTGCACTGATTACAAGCAGAGGTAAAAAGACGCCAGTTATGGTCAGACGCATGTCTCCAATAAAGCTAGAAGGAGTGATTCCTGTGGGCAATAGCAGCTGAGCCAAGAAGGGAGAACCAGGGTGAAGAATGGGGTTTAAGTTGTAACTTCCTGGCTGGGATGAAAACATCAATGAAAACACAATCCTCAACGGGAAGACTAAAACTTTGCCCCAAGGTTCCTGGTGGGGGGAAAGTTGAAGAAGATATTAATGGAAACCGCAGCATGATAAGAGTTGCCAAGAGAGCAAAGCTGCTCGACATAGCAAGAGTCAGGGATAGAAGTGAAACAGAGATCTAGCATTGAATCAGTTCCCTTAGGGTTATTAGGGAAACACATGGGAAAATCAACCACTTCGGTAAGGGATTGAGTGATTGAAAAGTTCATAGAATGGACACCAGCAAGATCTGTGACAGAGTTTTTCAGCCACTTGGTGGGTATTAAAGTTTCCAAACACAAATATATGAGCAAACGGATGAGAGGAAATGGTCTTATCTTTATTGTTCGAGATGCTATCAAGTACAGAACTGTCAGGAGATGAAGGGGAGTGGTAGAGAAACAAAAGATTGCTAACTGAGCTTAGTAGAGAGAGATGGAGACACATGTATGAATGATCTGGAGATTCAAGAGAAATCACCCTAGCTAGAGGGAGGTGTTCACTGACATAAGCGCCAATTCCATATATATAGATATTGGAGTCCTTCCTAAAGAAGGGAAGGTAACCAGAGATGGAACAGAAGGGTCAAGGTTAGTTTCACAGGGAGCTAAGATGTCAGGTGGGTTTACTTGGAGGAAGGATTCAACACTTCAAAAGTTGGTATAGATACCACGAATGTTCAGAAAAGATATTAACAGGTTTAGGTGATTTTTGTTTGGCTGGTTTAGTTTTAATACTTTGTGTGATGTTATAATTAGAAATTTTTTGGTAAAGAGAGGCCTAAAATAGTAGTATCAGTTGGTTGTCAAATGCAACGTGTAGGAGGGAAACTGATACAGACTGAATGTGGCTTCTGGGTTTCCCATCAGAGGCACTTGCAAGGACATCCATCCATACATGACATGGCACTACAAGAAACCCCCAATATTATTCAACTGTTGATCAGAGCAGCCTCTCAAGATGCTACGCAAGAGTTTGGGCTCCTAACTTCCAGTTGGAAGCAACAACCAGGAAACTGTCAACCTAGTACTCTCAGAAGGAAGAGACATTGCCACCATCAACACACATTTCAAAAAACTTGCGACAACACTACTATTAAGACCTGAAGAGGGAAAAGAAACCAGAACCTCTTCTCCTGTTCAAAAGAAGAGGGAGGAGTATGAACCGGGCGTTAGTAAGATCTATCTACTCCAATTTAAAAAAAGAAAAGAAAGAAAACAATTTTTTAAAAAATATAAAAATTTACTAAGTTTTAACTTATTTAAAGTCAGGAGATCCCTTAATAATTAATACAAGTAAATTTTAAGATACCTTTCCTTAGAAATTCACCAAAAAATGAAAAAATAAAATCACCCTTTGCTGCCAGGATGACTAAAAGAGCTCACTGAAATCTTAACTGACTCAACTATATTTTAAAATTTATCCAATGCTAAAGGCAAGGAAAATAAAGTAATAGATTTGATTTTTTAAAAATTAAACGTTCAGAAAAAGTCAATCAAGCTTACCAGAGATGAAATGTGCAGCCATCAGAATATTAACCAGGTTGAGTGAAACTTAAAATTCATCATGGTGAGTTTCATTTCACTTTTTATCAGTTGTTATTAATTCAGGTAGCTTCATTGACCAAAATACATTATATCCAAAATATACAAGAAAGAGAGAGAGAGAGAGGGAGGGAGGGAGGGAGAGTGCCAGAGAGTCAAAAACTACCCTTAACAGGAATTTAAATTCCTACAACTTCAAAGGAAAAATAAAATCAGCCTTTGCTGCCAGGACAACTAAAAGTGTTAACTGAAATCTTAACTGACTCAACTATATTTTAAAATTTATCCAATGCTATATGCAAGAAAAATAAAATAATAAATTTAATTTTCAATTAAACATTCAGAGAAAGTATCAATACCAGAGACAAACTCTGCTATTATCAGAATATTAACCAAGTTGAGTGAAACCTAAAATTCATCATGGTGAATTTCATTTCACTTTTTAATCAGTTGTTATTAATTCAGTTGGTTTGTAGCTTCATTAACCATAACACATATCAAAAATATACGAGAGGGCGGGAGTGTGTCAGAAATCTGAAAACTACCCACTAAATCGTTGAAAAAACAGCACAGTATGAAGAAAAAAGGGCCCAAACTTAATCAAAACAAACTTTTCCCATCAAAATGCTTATGTTATTTTTAAGAGGAAAGATCAAAGTATTTTTTTTAATTATTTTAAAAAAATTTTTTAATCTTTTCTGACACATTCGAAATTTTGGTAAAAAATCTTGTTTTGATTTACTTTTACGAGTGACGAAATTGTTACAAGAGTTTACAATTGATAATTTAATATTACATAACTCAGTTTTTTCAGTGATAAACATTAATTTGGAATTGCTTGCAAAAATCAATTAATTGTTGGATTTTAATGAAACTTTCAGGACTTATTCACAAATGAATGAAATTATTTTTGAAATTATTAGTTTTAAAAAATCTTGGTAAAAATATATTTTTTTTACATCTGTTACCCACCATCACCACCACAACGTAAAGTCATGAAATTTTAAGAAATTAAATTTTATTAGGAAAATTGGTTTTACTAGTTAAAAGCAGGGCTTATTGGGAAATGTAAATCATCTATTTTTTTGAAAAATTTTGCCTTTATTTCCAAAAATCTGCTTTCAATAATATAATAAAAAATTCAATATAACTGTGACATTATTCAATTTGATAAGCTTTTAATTGCTTGAATAAATAATATAAATTAAGAACATAGTCTGAAGAAAAAAGATTTTCCATTAATAATGAAATTTTAAAAGAATTGTTTTCATCTTTTTAATTATAATAATTGATAAAGTTTCAAGAATATTTTTAAAATACTTCAAAGATTTATTGGCGTTAGGTTATTAAGTTATTAAGTAAAGACTATATTTAATAATTGTAAATTAAGTTATTAAGTAAAGATTATATTTAATAATTGTAAATTAAGTTATTAAGTAAAGACTATATTTAATAATTGTAAATTAGTTTAATACAAATCGCCGTGCCTTCATATTTTTAAAATAATTTTTCATTTTTTATGTTTTGAAGTTTTTTCTATGGTTACATTAAATGGTCATGTGTTTCATGGATTCTTCCTCTTACAGGAAAAAAATTGTACAATTTTGTCAATTTTGGTTGCCATACACTTATCTTGCATCTGTCTGGTTGTCATCACATATCAAATATACAGGGCAAAGTCAGAAAGTTCAACACACTGTGTTTAAGAAATAGTATTATTCTAAATTTCATGTTATAAATAAGTAATACTTGTGTAAATCAAATGAATTTAACTTTAAATTTGTTAATTTTCCAAAAATAATGGGGCACAGATGTATATTTTATATTTCAAGATTTTTAAAACTGAGAAGTAATTTTTATTTACAAATATGTTGATTGCCCAAAAATGGCTGAAAAATTTTTAAAATTTTTAAAATTTAGATTCCAATTAATATAATTTCTGACTGAAATACACTGGAGTATTTTGCTTACTGGAAATAGTAAATTTAATCATTTAGCTTTCAATTAAAATTAAAATGAAAGTTTCAAGAAGACTTCTTTATTTTTAAAAATTCAATTTAAAAGTTAGATATCGAAAATGGGTGGAAGTACATTAATGTTTTTGATGAATTGAATGTTGAGGGATATTTGTTGATGGGATAGGTGCATGGATACATTTGCATTTTCTCAAAATAGCATTAACAAAAATACATTATGTACAATTAGCATTATATTTTTTGCCTGTGTAAACTAAATGGAAACATTATAAAAGGGGTAATTGAAAGTGTGTATGTAAAGATGTTTTCATGTGTGAGAAGTTCCAATGAAAGATTGTGAGAGACGAGTTCTTTCATCAGTTTGGTAGGATTATTAGACTTACTAATTATTATTAGTTTATATATTCCTTTGGCAATGCCACTTAAGAAAAGGAGGTAAAATTCTTACTCTTTCTTTCTCTTTAGCTTCAGAGTGGATGCCTTAGAGAAAAGACATGTCTGAGTCCCCAGAAAACCTCTTGCCATCACATTATGTACAACACAAAACATACAATGCCAACTAAGAACGTGCATTTGTGGTGCAATAGATATCAACTCGGAATTAAAAATTGGAGAGCCGAATTTGAATTCCAGTTGAAATATATGCACAAATACTTTTGGGAAAAGTATTAATTCATCTTTTCCCTCCAGCTATAGGTGAAATAGCAGGAAAGATTGGGTTCTGTAGCCTTGGTTGGCAAACATTATACTGCTGAAAGTAATGGCAACCTAGGGATGTGCGTTGTGGTGCAGTGGATATTGACTCCGAATGAAAAATTGGGGAGCTGAGTTTGAATTCAAGTTGAATACATTGCATTCACTCATGCACAAATACCCTTGGGAAAGGTATTAATCCGTCTTTGCCCTCCAGCTATTGGTTAAATAACAGGACAGATTGGGTTCTATAGCCTTGGCTGGCAATCATTCTACCGCAGAAAGTAATGGCAACTTACTGTGGGATAACCTTCTGCCCAGTCAGTCATGTCTTGAAAGAGACATGATTGCCCAAGCATGTATCGCATATGGCACTTAACTGACTGACTGTGGGAACATCTTCTGCTCAGTCAGTCAGTCATGTCTTAAAAGGGCCATGATTGTCCAAGTGTGTATCACATATGGCATTTAACTGACTGAATGCCACCTAAAGGTCATTAGCAAAAGCTAATGGGTAAACTTTCATATTTCTAGTGAATAAAATAGCTGTCTAGAAACCCTGATCTTCAGTAAAGACCAAAAGTTTTTGAAAAGATCTTAAATGTTATTTTGCATTTAACCTATTTAGACTTTTTTTGAAAGGAAATGCATTCAGCATGCAAAAAAAACTTCACCATAGAAGTCTAGATTTTGATTTTCTTGTAAATGTAAGAAAAATGATGTTAAAAACAGATATTTAGTGCTTGGCATATGATATCCAAAGTGGGTAATGATCATTTTTAACATATGAAAGGAACCAAGTACATTTTTAAACTCTTCTTGCAAACAATATGCAGATTTACATTGTTTTTATATCTGGGACCTTAAATAAAAAAAAAAAATGGCTTGTGTTTGAGGAGATCCTTTTTGAAAAATAGTATCATGCGAAATGTTTCTCTCATTTGTAACATTCTTTTCCACAAGATTCCAATCACATTACGAGTAAAAAGAGTTTGAAAAAGCAACTGTCCTGAACTGCTCACCTTAAAAAAAAAAAAGTTATTGTGGTTCAACTCTGTGGAAGTAGAATGGGGTGTCCTGAAATTTAAAGGTTTGAAATGGTGGAACTAAAGAGTGGAGCTCATTTGAACATTTGTTATGAAAATAGACATAGTGTTACAATAATCTTGCAATGTTTTGTTTGTAGGAAAAAAGGTTGTAGAGAAGGAATATATATCTTGAATGCTTTTCACTTGTCTCCCTAAAATTCACTCTCAAAATATTCAAATTGCCTCTCATGGGACATGAATCCAAAATCAGAACATTCTCTCATGATTAAGGCAGAAGTGCTGAATGTGGGAATGTCTCACTTCCTCATATCTCTCGAAATTACTAAGCATCAGAATTTTTCTTTTATATAGCTTCTTGGTTTGGTTGTGAACTTTCCCACTCCTCATAAAAGATGCATAAAAAGTGTTCAAGAAACATTATTTTAAGTTTATGCAAGAACCAGAATTTTGTATGTTCAAAGCAAACAGATCCTCAACTCTTAATTGATTGGTGCAACACAATCTTCCCCTTTCAATTTACCTCAACCTCTATTCTTGTTATACTAAATAAATATAATATTGTTAAAGAATGTGTAGGCTGACCCATGATAACAAACTACTGGTCTAAACTCTGATGACCCAAACCCTGTGGAGATGGTTTGAAATCTGTTGATATGGAATTCTGATAGTGATGGTGTGTCTATGTTTAAGTCTTGATATAAAACCAAAACTCTGCAAAATCTGTATGGTTACAACAAGGAATGGGTCAAGATGTCTGGAGGAGACAGTGGCTAAAATGAGGACACTATCCTTGCATGATAAAAATTATAATTTCTCATCTCAAAAATTCAGACAAAAATGCTTGCATATCAGATTGTTTAGTGAGATAAGCTAGCCAATATTCACATGTAATTGGTCACCTGATTGACATCTGTCCTATTTCCATTTTTGTTTCTTCCTAGAAATGATGCTACGAGTTATTGTTCCTAATGAAATAAAGTAAGCAAAAAGAAAAGTACCCATTGTTGATTTAGTCTGTGATGTAGCATTGGGATCTGAAGAATTGAAACCAGCAATAACACAAAATAAAACAGTATGTTCTGCCTTTGAAAGTGTGCATTTGTGTCATACATGTGTGTCAGCTTGAAGACAGATAAACATCTTAAGACAATTATGACTTTGAAAAAGATAAAGTCCTGTTCATTGGTAGGTTAATGGGTGCAGGAGCCTTGGCAATGGGGAAAAAAACCTGCTGAGATACACAGATAGAAAATTGTGGACAATCATGTTCACCTATTTCCTGAAATAATTCTCCACATAGAAGGAGTAGTCAATGCCTACCATTTGTCAAAGAAAGCCATGAAAAATACCTACAATATCATCATAACAAAAGTATTTGATTATGTCACCATATCAATTAATTCATCATAGGAATATATTTCATGCACATGAATGTAGGTACCTCCACGAATTTGCTGAAAAAACAGCATAGTATGAAGAAAAAGACCTCAAACTAAATAAAAGCAGTTTTCTTGGCAAAATGTTTATGTTATCATTAAGAGGATTGATCAAAGTATTTTTTAATCATTTTACAAAAATTTTTTAATTGTTTCTAACAGGTTCATTTTATGGTAGAAAATTTTTTTTTCTTTCGTCAGTGCGAGACTTAAATTTATGCAGAGTTTATTACATCAAAACATAAAATTTCGCAAGGCATTTTTTGACTGTGAAAGACACATTAATTTGCAAAATCAAATAATAGTCATATTTTAATGAAAATTTCAGGATTTATTCATAATTGACTGAAATCAGTTTTGAAATAATTATTTTTAGGAAATATTGGTAAAATATTTTTTTTTATGTTTCTCTCACCAATTAATTTTCAGAAATGTCAAAAAAATGTGACTAGGTCCACCCATATAACTAATTTTAATTAAATTCAGGAGTCATTTGGGAATGCTAATCAACTGTCTTTTTTCTTCAACACTGGCTCATTTTTAGAAAATCTGCTCCAAATTGCAAAAACAAAAATGCAATAAAACTATGCCATTTTTATTTGGATAAACTTTTAATTGCTTTTATAAACATAAATTAATGATATCATAGCCTTAAGAGAAAAAAAAATTCCATTAATAATGAATTTTTACAAGAATTGTTTTTATTTTTATTATTTTTTATTAAGTAATTTCTAAAGTTTTAAAAACTTTTTAAAATTTCCTCCTCCTAAGTCCGCGTGATTTTGTGAAATTAATGTGTAGTGAATATATTTACTAATCGAAAAATCTAAAAGCTTACTATAAATAATGCAGCTCATTTTTTTTAAATAATTAAAACATTTTCATTACCCGTATTTTGTTTGTATGGGTGGCTGTGCGCAATATTTATAGGTCACATGATTCAAGGATTTTCCCGTGACCCTCACTTATTGTTATTCCAAAGTTTACAGTTGTCCTCCCTTACATGAAAAAAAGTCTGTATATAAACCAACTATGTGATGCAGAACTTGTACCTCGAAAAGCAGCTCTGCAATGAGGAGGATTGAAGAACCAATTAAAAAACATAACGGCCCTTTTCAGGGCCACAAAATATTCTTGCATGTCTTTTCTCTTCAAAGTATTGCATAAATACATCATGACATGATAATGTAATCCAATATATTTATTTAATTATAACATGTACATTTTTATAAAAAATTAAATTAGATATTTTTACCTTGTTATAAACTTAATAACTTATTAATATGAAAAATACATAATAAAAATATTAATAAATAGCATAATATTTCATAACTTAGCTTGGTTAATTTAATTTAATACTTTTTTTAAATTGTAAAATTATTTTAAAAGAAATTTTAATTTTTATTTATTCAGAAAGCATATTTAAGCGTTTGATTATAAAGCTAACCTAAAATTCTATAAAATATGTAATTGATGAAAATATTATGTTAAATTTTTAATTTTACTGTGTAGTTAAAAATAAAAAAAAAGAAATTAAAATTAAGATACATACAAATTTGGCATGTTTGGCCTCCATAGTTAGTGTTATTGACAGACAGAAGCTGTCATATTAAATCAATCATCATTTCTGATGATTGATATGGTTGCCTACCATATTTAAGATAAGTTTTTGTCGTAAATGTTAGGCAGTAAGCAAGTACTATTGTTTGAAATCAGAGCAAGGTAAGTTTCAATTTAAACAATTGACTTAAATAACATGTCAGCAAGGTATATTTTATTTCTGCAAGATTTTTAAAACAGAAAGTTGGCAACTGTTTACGAAATGTGTTGATCAATCAAAAATGGCAGAAAAATCGAATTTTTTTTTCATCCGAAAATTTTTTGATTCCAATCAATATAATTTTGGTTTAAAATGCACCAGTGTATTTTACTTACTAGAATTGTTAAATTTAATCTCTTGGCTTTCAATTAAAGCTAATTTTAAAGCTTGAAGATAACTTATTTATTTTTAAAATTTAAATTTAAATTTAGGTATCAAAAAATGATTGGAGGTACCTACATGAATGTCATTCAATTTATGGTGAAAATGCATATAAAGGAACCCTTTTCGTAAAAATAGGGATTGCGCACTTCCTAAAAGATAATTGTTTCACCGAATTCAAATTGAACAATAACTGAATTCAACTTGGAATGAATACTTTTGAAATTCAAAGTTGGATTCTTTAATTGGCAAAAAGGCAAGATTTAAAGCAAGAAAAACACTGAAAAGAAAATAATTCCATACAAATAAGATGAGTTAGTCTGAAAATACAAACAAATGAGGGTAGCAAAGGCAGATGGAGCCTTAAACAAAAAAATAAGGCCATTTGTTTAAATAGCTAAAGAAATATTGATTTGCTCTAGCATATAAAAATGTATACATAATTTTCCTAAACACTTATAAGATATACCTTATATATATATATATATATATATATATATATATATATATATATATAAATTAAATAGGATTAATTCAAGGATGTTGAATGACCATTTCAATATGAAATCCCCACAGGGGATAACACATCACCTCAGCAACAAAAAAATCCTTTCTGAAACTGGAGAAAAAAATCAGTCTAGTTTTCCTTTTTAAATAGATTTGCAAAACAATTAAAAAGAAAGAAAAAGAAAAGATAAAATAAAATAAAATAAACAAGAAAAGAAAAATTGGCATCGTCTGGGTTCACAAAAAAGGAAAGAGAATTGTAACGTAAAAGGAACAGACGGTGTGTTGAATTGATATTAGGTTAAGCAAAATGGAAAAAAGGTGGGAGGTAAGAGAGATAAAGGAAGGGAGGGAAAAAAGAAAAGAAAGAAAAGAATTTTTATATATTACAGACGCTGGACATATTCAAAAACCTAACTTCCCAAAAATGTTGAAGTATTAGAAAAAGGCCTTTTACTTAAAAAGGTATAATTATTTTTAAAGGGAATAAAAAGATATAGGATTTCAAATAAATTTTTTTTAAAAATTAGGTCATTAAATTTAAATAAAGATACCGCTAGGTAAAAAAAAAAAAAAAAAGTTACAATTATACATACATATATGTGTACACACACACAATTCTTCAATTATGAATACATATATACATACATACACACACACATATACACATACACACACTTATATACGTATATAAGTGTGTGTATGTAATTGAATGTGTGTGTGTGTGTGTATGTATGTATATATGTATTCATAATTGAAGAATTGTGTGTGTGTACACATAAGTATGTATAATTGTAAATGAAAATTTTTTTTTTTTTTTTACCTAGCGGTATCTTCATTTAGTTTAAATTAAATGACCTAATTTTTTTAAAAAATTTATTTTAAATCCTATATCTTTTTATTCCCTTTAAAAATAATTATACCTTTTTAAGTAAAAGGCCTTTTTCTAATACTTCATCATTTTTGGGAAGTTAGGTTTTTGAATATGTCCAGCGTCTGTAATATATAAAAATTCTTTTCTTTTCTTTTCTTTTTTCCCTCCCTTCCTTTATCTCTCTTACCTCCCACCTTTTTCCCATTTTGCTTAACCTAATATCAATTCAACACGCCGTCTGTTCCTTTTACGTTACAATTCACTTTCCTTTTTTGTGAACCCAGACGATGCCAATTTTTCTTTTCTTGTTTATTTTATTTTATTTTATCTTTTCTTTTTCTTTCTTTTTAATTGTTTTGCAAATCTATTTAAAAAGGAAAACTAGACTGATTTTTTTCTCCAGTTTCAGAAAGGATATTTCTGTTGCTGAGGTGATGTGTTATCCCCTGTGGGGATTTCATATCGAAATGGTCATTCAACATCCTTGAATTAATCCTATTTAATTTATATTTGCTCTGTAATATTTTATTACATGGAGCTCTCTTCCTGTATCATTTTTTAATATTAAAATAAAATTTTAATATTAATTAGGATCGGGTTTTTGGAATTTACCTTCCTGCTTTTTCCGCTTGGATTAAAGTATCTGAATATATATATATATATATATATATATATATATATATATATATATATATAATAGTTCTGCTTGTTTCTTCCTTATGCCACTTACCCTCTACACAAGCTTTTACTTCCCCTCTATCTTTCCTCAGCCTTTCTCTCACCTTTGCCAAACAGAAGGGTAGTAAAGAGTGAGAGAGTAGGAGGAGAGAGCCTATAGCATTATCGTAGCAGTAGCAGCTTAAGCTAGTGGTTGTACAGTAATTATGTGTGTGTGTGTACTGTACAATATAATAAAAATAGGTTTATTGTTGTATCCCACAACCTAATAACAAAATTTCTGGCCTCTACACCCTTGGCCATTAGGCAGTTGGTCTTTTCTGTTTGCAGTGGACACAGGAGCTATGATTTTTCAGTAATAAAAAAAAAAATTCTCTTTCAAAATCTTTCACAAAATAGCATACAGTATTTTGTTTATGGTCTGCGCATGCACCGCTTAATATAAGATAAGATTACATAAAGTAGCTTCTATGGACATTACTGTTATAGATATTTTAATAAAATTACACTGTGTTATCATTATTTTATTATTCAATACCTTTATGTTTGAAGACATTAATATCATTTGTAGTATGACAAAGTAAAATTTTTCCAGGTAATCTTAATTATCCTTCCGTGGAAATTCCACAGGTTCTGCTAGTATATATTAATCATCCACATACAAGCCTGTTTCACTGTATCACAGCTCATCAGTGTAGCTAGACATCCACTTGCTTCCAGCCAGGATCAAAACTCAACTGATTTGGTGTCAGTCAGAGTGCCTACTCACTAAGCTATCGGCACATGGTTGAGAGAGAAGAAAGTTTTAGCGGTGTATGCACACGCCAGCCACCTGGGGAACTCAGTTCATGACTGAAGCGTATACGCATTGCAGTTGGTGCTTTTTTAACAAATTCTTCCATCCTTGTTCAACTGTGTTTGAGTATGCTTTAATGCATACAATGTTTTTTTTTTCCAGTGAATAGCATTTCTATAACTGCGTAGAAAATAAGCATAAAACATTAGAATTTTGAGTTGTTTCCACACATGCTGTTAAAATTTGTGACCATTTGAATAAAAGTTGGTCAAGTTATTAGATTCCAAAATTATATCAATTTTTTAATCCACCTATGAATTTCTGGGACTTATAAACCTAATGTCTCAGTTTCCAATTTTTTACCAGAGCTCATATTGCAATCTTTGATTTTGATCATCCTGATGTTGTGGTCCATACAATTTCAGTAAGACCTTTAGAAGTGGTTCTACACTTTGCAGATACCTTTCCTGAGTAAGACCCCCAATAGATGAGAACATGACTAAGGACTGTGTGAATGTCATTCCATGTATAATAATCCAAAGGAAAAATGGGCTGCCCCTTTCAGGTAAGGTTGCAAGAACATCACTGGACCATAACACAAAGGGAGATAGAAAAATCAGGCATAGCTTATCACATATGGAGGGAGAAAGGGGATCACCACCCCCATGGGATGAAGCTGAAATAATTGATAGAGAACATTAGTGGAAACCACATAAACTTAAAGGAATCAGTACATATGCTAGGCCTAAAAATCTCTTAAGCCGACCAAGCATAGAAATGAATACAATATGGAAACCAGTAATATGGAGTGCTAGAGAAAATCATTAATGTCAAAGATTGCAATATGAGCTATGGTAAAAAATGGTTACTGAGACATTAGGTTTATAATTACAAAAAATTCATAAGTTGATGTTCTCAAGGATACATAGATATAGACGTTAGTTCTAGTGACTTGACCCCAAGAGTTGTGAGTTCAATGCCAAGTGACAGCAGTGGTGAACAAATAACTTAGATAGTTAAGTTAAAGAGAGATAACTACATGGCATTGCACATGGAATGAGAATGATATACCCCAGTGATTGTAATAAATGGTTCGGTTTGAAATTCCTGAAGAAGATCAGAGTGTACAAGGCTGAAACGTTGTAATAATGGCAATAATGATGAGGAAATTAGTGTAAAAGTAAAAATGTTAGTTGAAAAAAGAATTATTTCAAGACACTCTCATAAATATTTCAGGTTAATTGAAAATTAAAATTTTTACACACACACACACACACACACACACATATATATATATATATATATTCTTCATTTGTAAACAAGTTATTATGCAACCTAGGTTTCTATCATGTGGTGTCTTCAGGCAATTATTGCAAATTGTCTGAAGACACCACATGGTAGAAACCTGGGTCGTGTAATAACTCGTTTACAAATGAAGAATATTTAAATGTTCTACAATATAATTGTATTGAACACTTTTTAATTCAACTGTGTACTGCTCTAATTTTATTATGACCAACAACTAAGTAATTAAATAATATATAGTCTTAATCTTTCAAAATAGTATCCTCAACTCTTCACTCTTGTATTCTCATTCTTTTCGTACTCATTCTCTGACTCCTCTGTAACTTGTTCCTATTTCTCATCACTCACCACTTCTGTAACCCCCTGCACACCAGTAGCAGTTCTGCCTTGCTTGGGGTGAAATGATTAAAAACAAATCTTAGCCTCTTCAAGTCACTCATTATCTAACTTCCTTAACTTCACTTCCTATCACATTCTCTCTTATTAATACCTCACAACTAATTCATTATAATGACTTTAACAATCAAGTCTCAGTTAATATATTGGATGACTACCTTATATCCAATTTTCTTGGACACCTGGTATAACTACCAAAAAACTGAACTTTTTAGTCATTTCAATTTTTTTGGTTATCACTTGTTTTTTTTTCACAGTCAGTATAATGAGAACCTTTTTATTTTTTAATGCATTGGTTAAAAACTTCATATACTTCCAAGTGGATAAAAAGCGAGCATTTTTGAATTTGAAAGCCAACCTGTCAGCTACACAATTTGATGTATTTCAGAAAATGAAAAAATTGTTATAATCATGTCTTTTCAGATGTTTAGCATTAGACTTATTGGACATCTTCATAAATGAAAAAACAAATAGTAACGCAAAGGCAGAATAGGTAGAAAAAAGAAAATTGTGTAATTTTTATTAAATGTTGTTTAAATTGCATATAAATACTAGAAATATTTGCAAAAATATCTTTTCATCATAAATTTGGGTCAAAATTTTAAATGGGCTCATTTATGGAAAAAAACATTGTCCAGATGATTGAAATGAGCTATAATGAATCAAACAATGAATTTTTTTATTAAACTTAGATTGAACAAAAATTAAACCTAAATCTCAACACCCAAATGAAAAAAGTTCCTAATTTTCTACATATTGGCATGACATTTGTTCTTTTGATATCATTTATATTTTTAAGTCTCAAGAAATGATTCTTATTCTACAGAAAATTAGATAATATCAGCATGAAATCTAAATGATTGGTTAAAATACTCTTGGAACTCAATATTCCAGTTTTTACAATACGTTAAATTTACTGCATAAGTACACAAAGATTTTAATCAGAGACAATGAGATGCTTTGATTTCTACTAATGGTTACTTAAGACCATTCTGCTTTTATATTTACTAAAATCTTAATGGTGGTAACGTGTGTTCACTTCAACTTATAGTTTTAGAAAATGCTTTGAAGCTCCACATCATTACAATAAGTTATTTTTATTCATTATTAAAAATATTAATTTTATATTTTTGTTTTATTTTCAGATTTTATTGAAGACAAAAATTATGAAGAAAATTGTTGATTTCTGGTTCTAATGACAGAATTTACAATGGTCAAATGTAATTTTTTAAGAATTTGCACTGGAGATAGGAAACCTGAAGAAGAATGTTTTATCATTGAATAAAAACTAAATATCTTCACAAGACCCTCCAGAAGATAAAACCGTTTTCTGAATAAAAGTATGTGCAATTAAAAGAGAATCTATGAAAAGATATAATTCAAAAGATGGAAGAAATAAATGAGACGGCTATTCAGAATGATGACAGTCATTCTAAATTACATTTATGCCACATTGAGGAACACAATGTGCAGTCAAACAGGGAAGAAAAGCCTTTTAGCTGTGAAAAATGCAAATGTGATTTTTCTGATAAGACCAACCTTGATTATCATGTCAGTATACATAACAGTGAAAAACCATTTCATTGTGAGATTTGTAAGCTAATATTTTCAAGAAGATCAGATCTGAAAGCTCATATAAAGACACACTCTGGAGAAAAACCTTTTCAATGTGAAATTTGTGAGTCAAGATTTACAATGAAGAAAACTCTGAAAAGGCATATGCAGACACACACTGGAGAAAAGCTGTTCCCTTGTGATATTTGTGGGTTCGAATTGACACGCAAGGACTCTCTTAAAAAACACTTACGAACTCATGCTGGAGAAAAAGCACGTGAGTGTGAAATTTGTAGGTTATTATTTTCAAACAAACTCGATCTCAAAACACATATGTTAACACATACTGAAGAGAAACCCTTTCATTGTGACATTTGTGAATCCAGATTTACAACTAGTAAAACTCTCAAAACACACATGCAAATACACACTGGTGAAAAGACATTCCACTGTGATGTTTGTGGATTACAATTTTTAAGAAAAGACTCACTCAAAAAACACTTGCGAACACACACTGGAGAAAAACCACATCAGTGTGATGTTTGTGGAGCAAAATTTTCACAAAGTCAACATCTCACAAAACATGTTCGAACTCACACTGGTGAAAAACCTTTTGAGTGTGATATTTGTGGGTCTAGATTTACATTAAAAGAATCTCTTAAGAGTCATGTGCGGATACACACTGGAGAAAAACCCTTCCCATGTGGAATGTGTGACTCAAGATTTAAAACAAGAAAAGACCTTAGAATACATGTCCGAAAACATACTGGTGAAAAGCCTTATCAATGTGACATTTGTGATACAAAATTCGCTCAAGTACAACATCTCAGGCGGCATAGGCGAACACATAATTAAATAAAATTATTTGCACATATTAATTCTTACATAATGCAATCTGTGTTGAACTATATCCCATTACTTGATGTAAACTGGGAAAAAAGGTTTTTTCAATTACAATGTTATATATTAAAGTTGTTTGATTTTTTTTGTTTTTTGTTTTTTTTTTCTTATTCACACTTGCTGAAACTGAAGAGGTTCTTTTTTTTTTCAGATATCAAATTATTTTTCTTTGCAACTAAATAGATTGAAAACCATCTTTTGTTGTAAAACATATTTTGTAAATTAATGGTATAATTTTTTTAAAAATCGAAAACCTAAAAATAAAATTATACTTTTAATTGTAAACAATCACTATTTTACCATATGTCAACTATACAGACTCTCTTGAAACTAAACACTTAATCATAGAAAAAATGTCATGATTTTAATAAAGTTAATAATAAGAAATGTAATTATAATAATAATAAATTCAATAAACCTTATAATAATAATAATAATAATAAGGATGTACCTAATGTAGAGTAAAGGAAGGAAAGATTTAATAGGATAGAAAGACTGTTAGGAATGAACAAAACAGTTTAGAACTGAAAAACTGGTGAACCATTCCTGGCCATTGTAAAAGTAGCTGGCATAACAGAAACAGGGTTATATTAGTGAAGAAAAATCTGCAAAGTAAAACTTGAGCTTGCAAGAATATAATAGTTTGGTAATTTCTCAGAAATGTACAAGGAGTATAATTCAGTAAAACTTGATAAAATGGAGACACTAGCACAGATGAGAGGAAACGTGAAAGAAAGTAAAAACATGTTGGAGACAACAATATCATACATTGTACACTAGAAGCAATATTGTAAATACAAACTGGAGAAGAAAAGTGGTATGAGCAAAAACCATGCTCCTCAAACCTCCTGATCAGAGGCCCTGTTGCCAGATGTAGTTTTTTGTCATACCCAGAATTAAATGGATGCTTAAAATAAAACAGGAGAGGTAATTCAGTATTTAAGTGATATAAGTGAGGTAATTCAATATTTGGCATTTGAAAGGAAAAATAAATTCTTTTTTCAAAGTCCAATTCCTCGTCGCCAGTTGTTATGAATGGGGTTTTGCCTCATAACTAAAATGCCTTAACTTATAGTATGATTCATGGTTCGTGAACGAATATGTGTGTGTGTGTGTGTGTGTGCAGCATGGAGAAAATACATGGAACGAAAGAAAAGTAGATGTCTATTCACAGTTAACTGGAAGATACATTTATTTTACAGGGAGAAACATTACATTACAGTCCCAAGTTATCAGGTTGTGTCACAGCCATTAGGGCCGAAGAATATACATGCGTTCTTTAACCATTGACGACCATATTCTAAGTCTGTCCTTCCCACGTCTGAATGTCCATTGATCACGTGACTCATGTGAGCTTAGATCACTGGTGCCGCCCAAGCACGAATTTACACGAGATACTAGATTAGCAACTAGGTCCCACCCTTTTACAGTTAAACAAATAAGATGTAACCGTAAATTCTACTCCAACAGCTTCTTTTCTCGCGCTTCCCGCCTGTGGAACTCCCTTCCACAAGTCTGCTTTCCCGACAGTTACAATCTCCAGGTGTTTAAATGTAGGGTCAATAGACACCTCCTATCACACTAACTCCCAACTATTCTCACAACACTCTCATCTACCCAACCCTCATTCTCGGTATCCTCACCCACCTATCACCCACCCTCTGTTATGTCCTATATTTAACCAGCCTTTCTCCTCTCTACGTAGCCCCCTGCACAGTAGTGGCAGTGACATGCCTTGCTCGGGGTGAAACGCTTATAAAAAAAAAAAAAAAAATGTGTACCCACTTTCAGGGGTAAAAAGGGAGGTACTCTGTTTGGGAACAGGAAAGGGTTAACTCCCTTGGAATATGTTTTATTTGTCCTAACACCCAGGACACTTCATATAGTGGTACCAAGGGTAGTTGAGAAAGAAAATGAGAATGGAGAAACAAGATTTGAAATCTGAGATGGCATGCTTATTGGATTAGAGAAGGTGTTCCTGTTGTTGTTGGTAGACTTGGAATAATAGACAATATCCAAAAATTGCTGAGGTGAAACTGGGACCATAATTCAAAGAGAGGTGATTCAGAAAACAGCCTGCTTGGAACAACCATAATTTTTAAAAAGATTTTGTCAGTGTAGAAGTGAAGAAAGTACAGGATTCATGATCATATCTTTTCTATAGCCATTAAGTATGAATTGGAAATGTAACAAAAAAGTCCCCACAGGTAATTGATGTCAAGTTTTGTATCTTTGAACTCACCTGAAATTTAAACAGATTTAGAATGCAATAAAAAGCAACAGTAACTAAAAAAGAGCAATCAAAGACTGCAACACTCTGCCAAGGCAATACAGATATTATTAAGTAAGAAAGAACGACTCAAAAGTGAAAATACAAAAAAAAAAATGAACTCGACTGCTCTCAGAATTAAATCGATGCTTAAAATGAAACAAGAGAGGTAATTCAGTATTTAAGTGATGTAAGGGAGGTAATTCAATATTTGGCATTTGAAAGGAAAAATAAAATGTTATTAATAAAACAGAAAAAATAATCCAGAAACATTATCCCATACTGGATTTAACCCAAAATCTAATCAGTTGGTCTCAGTCATGAGGCTAATCATTCCTGAAAGTTTCACCTGAATCCATCAAGCAGGTATTGAGATATCTTGACCACAGACAGACAGACAAATAAGCATAACTGAATACAATGCCTATGCCTTAAGGCAGAGATAATAAGATAAGGAAAAAACAGTTAATAATGGCAATGCTGTATCAACCAAATTAAAACTGATTAAAACAATTATATTGTGACTTCATTTTATGATCCAAAATAAAATCATAGCATTTTTCAAAAAAATTCATTGATAGAAGTAAAATCTGATAATCATTTATCCCTTGTTAAAATTCAAATTTTTGTTGAGTATTTGAAATTTTCCTTAAAATTGAAAAAGGATGAAAATAACCTTTCATCATGTGTGTGTGTGTGTGTGCTGTTTTTTAAGTAGTTTTCATGATCTGACAAGATGAATTGGGATGAATTGGAATCTGACAGAATGATAGGAAATGTTTATAAATCTAAGATCTTTAACTTTTATTAGATTCATCAGAACATGGAATATGAGGCAAAAAAGAAAATTCTGGTATTTTTAATTTTTGTGTTTGTCTTTCATTGCTTAAGCAGATTTAACATGCATTTGTCTTGTCAAGCAGCATTTGTGTATATAATTAGTGCATGTTTATTAATTCTTTTTTTTTTTTTTGTCTATGCAGAATTAAAATGAATATTTGTGCCTGTGTGTGAACATCATAGGCATTTTTGTGTGTGTGTTTGTGAGTGCATGCATTGTAAGTATTTTTATCCAGGTTTGGTCATTATACACATGTTGATTTTAGGAAGTTTGTAAGAGAGAAAAATTTTGGTTATATATACATATAGTAATTAATGTTCACCTTATACAAGGATCAAAAGCCACTCAAGGCAAAAGTTACTCAGGAAAGTTGTATGTGCATTAAGAAGTGCAGTTGGTGAAGAAATATAGGAAAGATAATGAATAATCTTAGATTTGAAGAGGTTAGGTTTGTATTGGTCAGGAAATCATCCTCTTGGGAGTCAGTTGCACAAAGTGGTTGTGGGGGAAAAACTATTCAAGTGGAACTTCTATCTTACTAATGGAATACAAATAGGAATCAGAATGGTTTGCATGGTGGATATCTTAGCTGTGAGGGTTAGAGTTGGTGGAACTAAGTAATAAGAGAGAAATCAGTTGTCAGAACATTTTCCATAGAAATAGCAACATTTCGTTATTCAGAACACTACTGATTTTTAGTCATTCATGTTCCAACACATTTGAACACATAAAATTTATTGACAAACTATCTCATTAAACAAAGCTTAAAATTAGTTTAATTTCTGTCAGTTGTGCATCCCTATGAAAATGGAAGATTATGAAGTGTATTTTTGACACTTGATGCTTTTTTATTACGGTAAAATCAACAATGCCATGTAAGTAACAAAAAAAAAAGATTTGTGCTGTTTACAGTGAAAGTGCTTTAGCTGACAAAACTGTACAGAAGTTGTTTGCTAAATTTAGAGTTGGTGATTGCAGTTATATTGAGGAAAAACACTGGCAGACTTTCCCCCCACTACAGATGATGAACAAATCAATATTGAGAATAACCTGTATTACACAACGTAGTAATTGACAGAAACACTAAATGCATTAAAATCCACCATCCATGAGCTTTTAGTGAAGCTGCGGTATTCAAATTGCTACAATTCTTGGGTACCATATGATCTGCATGAAAAGAATAATTTGAATTGCGTTTCTATGTGTCACTTGCTATATAAACACAATGAAAATGCACACCCTTTTGAAGAAAATTCCAATGTGTGATTGAGAAATAGATGGTTTTTTTGTTTTTAGTGAAGAAGATCTTGGATTAAGCAACATGCGCCAATTTTAGCCACCCCAAATGCAGGTCTTCATGCAAAGAAAGTCATGTGAAATCTGGTGGGATAGGAAAGGAATCCTGTACTATGAGCTTTTGCCAAGTAAGCTGCCAATTGATTCTGAAAAGTACTGCTAGCAACTGGATGAATTAAAGGCAGCAATTCAAGAAAAACACCCAGAATTGATGATCAGGGAAGCTTTTGTTTTTTATCAGGATAATGCTAAGCCTCACATTTCTTTGGTGATCCAGCAAAAATTTATTGCCGCTTGGCTGGGATGTGTTATTCTAACCACCATATTCACCAGACTTTTCTTCTTTGGATTTTTATTTATTCAGGTCCTTGTAAAATAATCTCAAGGTTGAAAATTCTTTGGATGACATAAAAAAATCCACCTTTAGTTCTTTGCTGAGAAACCACCAAAATTCTTGGAAGATGGAATTTTTAAGTTGAAGTGCAAAAATTGAGAAAGGTTTTGCAACAAAATGGTTTATATTTAGTTGAATAAATACTCAGTGACATTATTTTGTTTTGTGTTTTAATTTTCCTTAGGAATCAGTATGAACTTTCTGGACAAGCAAATATATATATATATATATATATATATATATATATATATATATGGTAACCATTGCCATTGCTTAGCAGAGTTTTATGTCAACACAAGATAAAATCATCACTGACAGTGGACATTTTTCTGTTACCATCCTTATAACCTCTCTGAAGATGGCTCATGTGAGCCGAAAGCTTACAACCAACTTAAAATTATCCAAATGTTGGGGAATTTTTGTCTTTATTTTCAACTGAAATTAAAGCCAAAATACGATGTTTAGAATGGCTCATGATTAAACATAATAGACATTCGTTGTCTCTTATATTTAACAGTATATGCTTAGAAAATATATATATATAGGATTGACATGGAACTTTATCATTTAGCTGAGCAGAGTTATGCCAGCTTTTAAATTTTGTGAAATCACCATTGTGATGTTCTCACTCTTCAGGGCTTTTTTCTTCATCTGCTGTGATTTTCTGTATAAGTGTAATGTAAATGCACCCTTTTTGAAGCAAATTGTGATGATGAGAAATGGATTGTTTACAACAATGTTCAGTGCAAAAGATCTTGGGGTAAGCGACATGAGCTAACTTTACCCACCCCAAAAACAGCAGATGAAATTAAAAACCTAAAGAGTAAGGATATCACAATGGTGCCTTCATGACACAACAAAGTCAGCATAACACTTCTTAGCTAAGTGACAAACCTCTCCATGGTAATTCTAATAATGCTCTATTGCTATCTCGATATTGAGCACTTCTTGGCAAAAACCTGCTTGCCAAAATATCTTTTTATCAGTAAGCCACTGATAAAACTAAGCTTGGCATTAAGTATCATCACAACTGAACTGAACCCTATATATATATATAAGAAAAATTAAGGCAGACACGTTATTTCATAGTAAATTGGAAGGTTAGGCCTATTTCAGGCAAACCATCATCAGTTTCTGTCTTTATTTTACAAATCGTGTAAAATCCTTTGTAAAATAAAGACGGAAGCTGATGAAGGTTCACCTGAAATAGGCCTATACTTCCAATTTCTTCTTCTTCTTCTATGTGCCCTGTCCCTTCAGGACGTAGGCGATCATGGATCTCCACGTCTCCCTATCCCTTGTGGCTCTTAGTATGTTTGCTCCTGTTGCTCCTGGCAACCCCCGTTCCGTCATCCACCTGATCAGGCCCTGCAAATATGTTATCCGCTGCCTTCCTCTGTCTCTCCTTCCTTCTATCTGACCAGTCAGTATCAGGTTCTCCAGGCTTTCCTTCCTCATTGCATGTCCCAGGAACTTCAGTTGTCTCTTCCTGATGCTCAGCATCAATTTCCTTTTTGTTGCCATTCTTTCTAACACTTCGTCGTTGCTTGTATGCTCAGTCCACGATATCCGTAGCATCCTTCTGTAGAACCACATTTCGGCCGCTTCCAGTTTTGTCCTCATTTTCGATGATATTGTCCAGCATTCACAGCCGTACTGAAGAACTGACATCACGTAGCAGTCTAGCACTCTTTTCTTCGTTTCTATTGAGATCTTCCTGTGTGTTAGTATTTTGCTCATCTTCTGGAACGCGTCCTTTGCCATGCCAATTCGCCTTCGGATCTCCGTGTCGCACTTTCCATCTCCTGTTAGGACACTTCCTAGGTACTTAAATTCTTGGACTTGTTTGATTCTGTTATCCCCCACCTGTATTTGGCATTTTGGGTTGTATCTTTTGCTGATGACCATGCACTCAGTTTTCTTAAAGTTTATTTGTAGTCCCATCTTGTCACTCTCCACTGCTACTTTCTGTATGAGATCTTGCAATTTCCTTTCCGTGTCCGCAATCAGTACTGTATCGTCCGCGTATCTTATGTTGTTCAGGTTGTGGCCTCCAATAATAAATCCTGGTGTGTCATCTAGGGTCCTCAAAATATTCTCGCTGTATAGGTTGAACAAATCCGGTGAAAAGACACAGCCTTGTCTTACGCCTTTTTCTATCTTTGTGTATCTACTGAGATCGTTACCTGTCCGTATGCAGGCCGTTTGCTGCCAGTAGAGATTCTTGATTATTCTTATATCTTTGCCGAAAATGTCGAGGTTTCCTATCATTTCCATCAATTCTTTGTGTCGTATTTTGTCGAATGCTTTCGCGTAATCAATGAAGCATAGGTACAAGTCTTTCTTCATTTGTAATGCCCTTTCAGAGAGCATCCTAATCATGAATATGGCGTTCCTTGTTCCAGTGTCTTTGACGAACCCGCACTGTTCCTGTCCTATCTCTGGCCTGATTCTGCTTCTCGCTCTATTCATCAGGATTCTGACAATCAGTTTTGTAATGTGACTCATTAAGCTGATAGTTCTGTGTAGTTCACACTCGTTTGCACCTGGTTTCTTCGGCAGTGCTAACATGTCTGCCTTAATTTTTCTTATATTTGCTCTATATATTTTTATATGCATATATATTTAGAGCTCTCTTAGAGAGTTATCCTACCACTGTATGTACAGGATACTCTTTTGGATTCTTCTATACTCACACTGCATGCTGATATATATATATATATATATATATACACACACACAGTACTGTGCAAAAGTATTAGGACAAGAACTATTTTATCTTTTATGAGGCACCAAAATAAAGTTTAAAATCACCCCTCTCCTAGCACTTTTGCACACTACCGGTAGTGTGCAAAAGTATTAGAACAGGGGTGATTTTCCTAAAAAAACCTCAATGAAATTCAAATACAGGGTGAAAAGCCAAGTAAATTGCTAATGAATATTGATTATTTAAACCTAGGTGTAAAAGAAATGTATTAAAAAGAAGTTATATTTAATTTTTCCTATTTTCTTTTAAACAAGTTATTTTGAAACTACTCATTATTCTGTTATCCTTAGATATGACTGACTTTTTTCTTATTCCTCACTCTCGAATTAATAAATCTAATGTTACTTTGCAAGACACACTTTGGGAACAATTACAAGCTGCTTGGCAGGAGATACCATTAGATACATCGAAGAAGCTTGTGATATCAATGCCTGGCAGAATGACGGTTGTGATCAAAGCAAAAGGCTATTATACTAAATATTAAATTTATTTTGTAACAAGTATTTTTTTGTTAAAGCATTTGTTGAGTAAATCTAATAAAATTACTTTAATTAAATTGTTTATTTTCTGTCAATATGCCTTATAAAAGATAAAATAGTTCTTGTCCTAATACTTTTGCACAGTACTGTATACATATATATATAATGTGTGTGTTATAAAGATATAGTCTCAAGATATATATTAATGGATACAAATATCAGAGATAGAGCAATTGTAAAAGCTGACATGGAGATCAACACCAAGTGGGTGCAGTTTGTTTCATACTGGAACATAATCTTTAGGTCATGTGTGTTGTGTTTTGGTTCAACTATTTATATTGTCTGGTTAATAGTGCATTATTGATACTTCATTTATGTTTTTTGTTTATTTTCTCTTGGTGTTTGGTTATTTATTTAGATTAATATATTGGCTTTGTCTAAATTTATATTACAATATCTGCATTGTATATAATGCATTTTTCATGGTGCTATTTTACAAAATATTAATTTTTAAGTAACATAGTAAAATTTTGTTTTTGTGTCTGCATTTTGAGATAAGTTCTGATTGTTTAGTAATTTGTATTGGTCGGGTAAGGTAATTATAACTGTTTTCTCCTCCAGACAGTTTACAGTTTTTGTATTTGTTGTTGTAAGCTAATTTTCCATGACATTTTTGGTGTAATTTTGCTTTTAATTTTCCTTGTATGTTTAAAAAGCATTGTCATCTTTGCATATTTACTATTTTTAAGGGATGTTTTGCATTAAGTAAATACTGTTCAGAAACAATTACTTGAATTGCAAATTGTTTGAATGAAAATTAATCGAAAGAACAATTATACTAAATAATTATTTGAAATGCAAAATTATTTATTGCAATAAAAATGTAAAATTTAAAAGAGGAAATAGAGAAATGATAATTATTTGAAATATTGTTAATAAAACAATTTAGTTAGAAAAAAATCCTTATAACTTTAAGTTATATGATATTGCATGAAAATAGTCAACTACTGAAGAGTACTTGCTAAAGGATGCCACTAATTTTTTAAGTTTTCTATTTATGCCACAGTATTTCTTGACACTCTTGATATTTTGGCAACCTCCCCTTACTTTTGCAATATGAATTTCCATATTGTAGAATGTTGTGTTGACACTTGCTGCACAAAGGCCCTATGCCATCCTTCAAGAGCATTATTAGTTCTAGTTAAATCAGTATTGATTTTCTCAAAGTAAGACCACATACATATTTCAAACATCATTTAGTATAATTGTCCTTTCGATTAAGTTTCATTCAAACAATTTACAATTTGTATAAATGTTTTTCAAACAATTGTTTTTAAATAATTTTCTTGATACAATATTTTGTTTGCATAATTTCTGTTTCCAGAGTCCTTCAGTTATTTTTTTCATTGTTATCTGCTGATTTTGCAGTGGCTTGATATATTATAATGTTTTGCATACAACTACCATTTAAGGGACATTTGTTCTTTGCTCTGAAGTTACTGTTATATATATAATAAATATTTTATGCATGTAAAAAAAAAAAATAAAGCAAATTATTTAAAGTGTTCAGGAAATAGAGAATGGTAATTAAATAATGTGCATTGTGGTGCAGTGGATATCAACTCGGAACGACAAATCGGGGTACTGAGTTTGAATTTCATTTGAATTCCTCGCATTTACTTACACATGAATAGCCTTAGGAAAGGTATTAATCTATCTCTTCCCTCCAGTTATGGGTTAAATAATAGAACAGATTGGGTTCTATAGCCTTGGCTGGCAACCAGTCTACCACAGAAAGCAATGGCAAACTACTGCGGGATAATCTTCTGTCCAGTCAGACATGATCACCCAAAACGTGTATCACGTATGGCACTTAACTGAATGACTGTTATTTGGACAAAAGAACAAGTGGCATTTGAAAATGTAAAAGCTGTTCATGGCAAAGAAACCAGTAGTAAAAATATTCCGCCCTAGAAAGAGATAGTAACAAATGATTTTTGATTTTTACGAAAATGTTCAAATTAATGTGTTTGTCACCGAAAAAAAGTGGGTGATGTAATCATTACGTTTTTCATTGTTAACAAGCGTAACGTTTTGGCTACCTGCTAACTCAAATCAAAACAAAATATTCTGCCAAAATTTCGAATATAGAGAAGGGATGAAAACAATTTTTAAAAATAAATAAATATTACTTTGATCTTTCCTCTTAAACATTTTGATGGAAAAAGTTCGTTTTTATTAAGTTTTGGACCTTTTTAATTTTTATTCATACTGTTTTTTTTTTAGCGTTTTAAATGGAGTTACTTACTTAACTGGCTGTGTTCTACTACTTACAGTGCCATTAAATAGGTAAATAAATAAGAAAACGCAGAAGAAAAAGTGCTGAAGATCAAATCTTATCAAAATAAGTCACTTGAAGTGATATATAGTATAATGAATAGAGACGAGGACCGGGAACGGAGCACGTGTGTATTTTTTATTGCGGGTAGTTACAAGAGTACGAGCTATGTCTCGTTTCGTACTAAGTCTGCATGCATAGACTTAGCATTGTTTTCGTATCATAACATCCCCCCTGTTTAGTTATGTGTTAGTGTTTATTTTAGTCCTTGTGTTAGTGTTTATTTTAGTCCTTGTGTTAGTGTTTATTTTAGTCCTTGAATCGTGCTGGGGTTTTTATGGCCCGTCCAGATCGAGTACGAGTAGGACTTTTTTGGGTTGGGTCTTCTTGTGTGCTTTTTGTGTTGTGGTGGTGCGTGATAGTTTGTTTCTGTCCACTGTGTATGTGGGCTTGTCCCGTGCTCTGTGTTGTTGGTGTAGGGCTGTCGAAGTGAACTTTTTTTATTGTAGTCCGTATTGGTACAGAACGAAGGTGGGCTCTGTTGCGGCGAAGTCTGTTCCCGTTTGGAGTCTGTACAATGTAACTCCTTGGGTTGTCCTCGTCCTTCCGAACAACTGTCCCAGGGTACCATAGCTTGTCTGCTTGGTTTACTATGGTTACATGTTGGCCTGGGTATAGTGGTGGTAGGTCTATGGTTTGCATCCTACCATCATGGGTTTTCTTCATTTCTTCGGACCTTTCCTCTAATCTTTGTCGGTACTCTTCCTTTCCAGGCTCTACTCGGCTGGGTAGCGTCGTGGGTATAGCTCGTCCAAATAGTAGTTCAGCGGGTGATGGTAGCTTGCTATCTATTGGAGTTGCTCTGATCTGCAGTAGTGCAAGTTGTATGTCACCCTTGCTTCTCAAGCATTTCTTCATTACTGATTTGACATGCCGTACATGTCTCTCAATGAATCCGTTGCTTCTTGCGAAGCGTGGTGAGCTGGTGATATGTCTGATACCCCATGAAGTAATGAAGTTCTGGAAAGCTTGTCCGGTGAATTGTGGTCCATTGTCCGTCATGATTTGGTCAGGTCGTCCGAATAAAGATGCGTAGCTCTTGATTTTGTCGGCTACTGCTTTGCTGGATATTGGTGTATGCATTTCATCAACCACTGGGTATTTTGAGTACCTGTCCACAGTGAGGAGGTATTGGCGTCCATTTACTTCAAACAGGTCTGATGCAATGTATTGCCACGGTTGTGATGGGATATTATGTGGCTCAATTGTTTCACACCTGTTTGCATCTTGGTGTTCCTGGCAAAGCGAACATGACTGGCACATTTTTTCAATGTCCTTATTTATGTTTGGCCAGTATACACTCTCTCTTGCGAGTCGACGGGTTTTCTCAATGCCTTGGTGGGCTTCATGGAGTTGATGTAGAATGTCGTCCCTCATGGATTCTGGGATCAGAACTTGTTTTCCTTTGAAAAGTATTCCTGTCTCGAGGGCTAGTTCGTCGCGGAATGACCAGTATATTCTGATGTCAGTCGGTACATCTCGAATAGTTTCTGGCCACCCTTGAAATACGATTTCCTTCAGGAGATTTAGTGTTCGGTCCCTTGTGGTTTCCCTGCATAGCAAAGTTCTTTTCTCCATTGAGAAATTGATGGTTGCAATGGTGAGGTGCTCATCATCGGCTCCTGTGTCTATGCCATCAATTCTTTCGTCTAGTTCGACGACACTGTTGTTTTCTGGGTTGGGCAGTCGGCTAAGTGTGTCTGCAAGGATCATATCTTTGCCTGGGCGGTAGACTACCCTGAAGTTGTATCCTTGTATCTTTAACAGCATACGTTGCAAACGTGGTGGTGCTGAGTGCAATGGCTTTGAGCATATAGTGACTAGGGGTTTGTGGTCGGTCACTACTGTAAAAGTACTTGCATAAAGGTATGTATGGTAGCGCTGAATACCATGTACAATTGCAAGCATTTCGCGCTCGATATTGCTGTATCTAGATTGGCATTCAGTCAGCGTTTTGGAACCGAATGCGATTGGCTTGCCTGCTTGTGTCAGTGCTACCCCCAGACCCTTCTGCGATGCATCTACTTCCAGTGTTACTGGTTTTGTTTGGTCATAGTACGCTAGGAGGGCGTCGGCAGTGATCATTTCTTTTAGATCATTATAGCACCGTTGGTGGTTTGGATCCCAAATCCAGGGTGTTTGTGATTTTAGGAGGCCGCGCAACGGGTGTGCCTTTTCTGCAAAGTTTGGGATATATTGTGAAAGATAGTTCAGCATCCCTAAGAAGCGCTGTAGATCGTCCTTGTTTTGTGGTTGTGGCATCTGTTGAATGTCACGTACCTTGGTAGGGTCTGGCTTGATACCTGTGGGTGTATATATGTTTCCAAAAAATGTGATGCTGCGTTTTTTGATAGCACATTTTTTACTGTTGAAGACAAGACCAGTTTTATCTGCTCTATCCATTAGGTTTAGCAGATTTCTGTCATGCTCCTCATCATCCTCTCCATATACCGCTACGTCGTCGGCTATGCTAGCTACACCTTCCAGGCCTTCAAGGATTTGGTCCATTTTTGCTTGGAATATGTCTTGCGAGACACTTAAGCCAAATGGTAGTCGTTTCCAGCAGACCCTTCCAAATGGTGTTCTACAGGTTGTCAGTAGCTGGGATTGTTCATCCAGGTGAATGGACCAATATCCTGCTTTGGCGTCCAGCTTGCTGAATACTTTTGCCTTTCGCAAATTTTGGGTTCAGTTCTTCCACCGTGGGTATCCTGTAAGGGCATCTCTTTAAACTAGAGTTTAGCTTCTGAGGGTCGATGCATATCCTGAGGGATCCATCCTTTTTTGTGCTAAAAGCTAAGCTTGAGCACCAATCTGTGTGCTCTTCTACTTTTCTCAGCACATCCTCTTGTATCAACCTTTCGATTTCTTCCTTGATTTTGTCTTTGAGGTGGATGCTGTATTTACGGGGATGGTCGATGAATGGCTCTGCATCATCCTTTAGCAGGAGTTTAGCGGTTCCGCTGAAGTTTCCTATCCTATCGAACTGTTCTGGGTATGCTTCCTTGAGTTGCTCAACATCACAGATAGGTGTATGAGGTATTCTTGGTGTTGCGCTCTTTATAGCGTCAACGTTTATCGTGATGAGGTTGAGCTGTTCGCTTGTAGGTAGACCTATAACGGCTGGTCCTGGAACATCTACCACATAAAATGTGGCATCTATCCATTTGGAATCTTTGTGTTGGCATGGGATGTTGATGGTCCCTGCGCAGGCGATTGTGTCGCCACTATAGGAAGTAAGTCTTATGTGTGATGATGGTTGTAGGATGTTTAGGGCAGCTTTGTTGGTTCCGTACATTTGTCGGAACGTTCTCATAGGAAGGGTGTTCCCTGATGCCCCAGAGTCAATTTTCAAGCGGAGTGTATGTGGTGGATTGGGTACGCGGGGAGGTTTTATGGTTAGGATTGTATAAACTTCATTTCTGGGCTGTTTGTCGATGCTGTCCATACATTTGTCACTTATTGTGATGGAATAGAAGTGTTTGTGATAGTTGTCACTATCATTATCAATGTCTATGTTGTCGACATTTTGGTTCCTTCTTCCACGTTCCGGTTTTCTTTTCTGACTATGGTGGCGGTTGTGGTGAGGTTGCTTTTTGTGGCTTCGGCTATGACTTCTACTCTCTCTCTGTTGTTTTGATGACCTACAGCATCTGGCCCAGTGACCCTTGTTCCCACATGCGGAGCATTCATCGTGATATGCGGGACATTGTCGTGGCTTGTGGCATGTGTTACAGTTTCTGCATTTCCTGCCCCTATGTATGCTGTGAATCTTTTCGTTTTGTGACCCGCAGATTTGTTGCAGTTGGTTGTTTCCGGCTGAGAGGGCTTCGAATTTTCTGCCTTCGGCGAGGACGTCAGCGATCTTGTGTCCCTTGGGCTTGCTGTAAAGTTCATTCCTAAAAGCATCATATGGTGTGGAGGCAATTATCAGTTCAATAATCCTCTCATGCAGTTCTTCTTCGGAAAAATCGCATTTTAGTGCAAGCGTCCTGGCTCTAGTGACAAAGTCGTCTAAACTTTCATCAGGTTTTTGCCTATATTGCATTAAATGTAACCTGTGAATTCGGAAGTGCACGTTTGTGTTTATTTGTGCTTCGTAAAACTTCCATAGTTTTTGTGGTGACCGTTTCTCTTCTTCTGTCAGCCCACTGGCGTTAAGTCTCTTTAACCCTTCGTCTCCGATGCCACGGCAGATTTTCCTGGCCTGTTTTACCGTGTCCGTTATCTCCTCGTCCTCTAGGTACAATGTCATCTTTTGTTTGAATAATAATAGCGCCTCGCTAAGGTCGGGGTCAGACCAATGCATTTCGGGGAGACGGGTTGCCATTTCGTTATGAAGCGTTTTGTCTCGGGTTAAGGTTGGTCTTTTTTGAAGAACGTATTTCCCTGTAGTATCAACGTGTATTAGACGGATGGGAAAAATTACACAAATTACAATTAAACTATCCAGTAGACAGTAGGTATTCGAGATGTAATAAGATTAGAGGGTTTTTTTTTATTTTTTTTTATTTTTTTAAACAAGATTTCTTTTGAATATCGGTGTAGTAAGTTTGTGTCGTACTTACAAGTGTTTTGTTGCGAGATACAATATGGCTGGCCGGCGTCCGTAGTTGTCGTATTAATTTTTTCGGGCTGATTTAGTTCTCTTTTCCTTTCCGTACAGAGTTTTGATTAGGTTTATAGATGTGTATGGGGTCAATCTTTGTTTTTGATTCGGTTTTACCGCTGCCACCATGAAGTGATATATAGTATAATGAATAGAGACGAGGACCGGGAACGGAGCACGTGTGTATTTTTTATTGCGGGTAGTTACAAGAGTACGAGCTATGTCTCGTTTCGTACTAAGTCTGCATGCATAGACTTAGCATTGTTTTCGTATCATAACATCACTGAGCAATTTCATAAATTTTTGAAGCTTATAAAAGTGGTGGAGGCAACCGAGGGGCGAGCCAAAATTTTGAGGGAAGCCTTGGCCCCTTAGACCAAACTCCGTAGAATCGCCACTGTTTATCACCTACGTCTTGATTTCCTTTTTAGAAGCACATGGGAATGATATTTTCTATTAAAATGACAGTTTTTATCATTAAAAAGTGCATATTTTCTAGGAGCTTATTATTAGTCGTGTTATATTTAAAAAAATTTTAAATTATTAATTAAAATTTTAAGAAATTGAAAAAAAATTCTTGTAAAAATTCATTATTTATCAAATTTTTAAAATTTTTTCAGACAATATTGTCCTTAATATTATTTATTTACAAAAGCAATTAGGAGCTTTTTTAATTAACTAATAATGTCATAATTTTATTGGATTTATTATTTTTCAATTCAGAGCAGATTTGAAGTTCTTTGCGCGTCAATTTGGAAATCACCGACTTTGTTTTTTCTATCTCCAAATACTCCTACTTCTAACCAAAAAAAGAATCATGGGAACAAAAAAGTTTTGTGCGAAATTTCATGAAATTATGTAAGTGGGGGGTAATACATTTGAAAAAAAAATGTTCCTACCAATATTTAAAACAAAAAAGAAAATTAAAAATAATTTCATTCATTTCTGAATAAGTCCTGAAAATTTCATTAAAATCGGACAATTATTTGATTTTTACAAGAATTTCCAAATTAATGTGTTTTCTATGGAAAAAACGCGCAAAAAAAACAATGTTATTTTTTGGAGAAGTTGATGACGTAAAACAAAACAAGATTTTAACCAAAATTTCGAACGTGTTAGAAGGATTAAAAAAAATTCAAAAAATAATTAAAAAATAATTTGGTCTTTCATCAAAATAATAAAATGAACATTTTGACGATAAAACTTTATTTTCGTTAAGTTTTTGGCGTTTTTGCATTACGCTATAGTATACTGTTTTTCCCGTGAAAAGTGGAGGTACCTACCATTTTAATCATTTCAATTTTTTACTAAATTTATTTTTATGTACTTATTAAAAGATAAATAAGAATTTGAAATGGAAAAATAGAATTTAAAACTTCAAATTTGAATTATGATTAAAGTAATTTTCTTTTAAAAACAATTTTCCCCGACAGGAAACAAAAACAAATATTTAACAATAACATCGATTTTCATTTTCCGAAACACATTCTGTAGACAAAAATACTGAATTACTTCCCTTTGATTTATCGCATCTCATCTTCTGAACAGATATTTGTGACTAGTAACGATACACACGTCTTAAGGAAAAATAATCTCTGGAATTTAACTGTTAATTTCTCAAGTAAGTAAATTGATTGTACAAAAACCGTCTGCTCAATATTTAATTTAAATTCTGTGAGAAGACGATTAAATCGAAAAGTGTTACGAATCTATTTGTGAAAATAAATTTAGTGATTCAAGGGAAGTAACTCTTTTTCCAAAAGTATTGATATAAAATACATCTATCTTTTGGATGATCATAGTTCTCCACAAGGTCATATTCCTTGTAGTTCATAGCAGTGTTTGTCCCTTTGCCAAGCCTCTTACTCCTGTTCCACCATATATTCACACAAACTTATCAGGTGTGTAGCCCACTGTTATTTCCTATATCCCTTACCCTCTACCTGCCCTGTGAAAGTTAAGTTCTCAAAGTCCTCTTTCCTCATTATGTGTCTATGAAATTTCAGCTGTCTCTGATTCGGATTACAAATGTTGTTTTTCTTATCATTTTTCTTAAGATTTACTTGTTGTTTACTCGCTCCGTTCATGGAATTTTAATTATCCTTCTGTCTAATGATATTTCTGTTGCCTCCAGATTTCTCTTTTCCTGTGACGTGATTGTCCAGCATTCACGGTCATGCAAGAGGATTGATATCACATAACATTTCAGCCATCTTTTCTTTGTTTCTAATGGAGTTTCCATGTTTCTTAGTACTATACTTAGCTTTCGAAATGCGTCTTTTACTAATTTAATGCGCATTCGGATTTTAGTATCGCATTATCCACTCTGTTAATTCAATGTTTGTGCTTAAGGTCGCATTTTTACCTTTCTTGAAATAAAGATTGCTTTTGTAGCGTAGGAAGCTGGTTAATGTTTCTTTGATTCGGCCTTAACCGAACTCCCTACAGCTTACAAGTTTTATGCAGAATTATCATCAGAAGGTTGGTTGTCGGCAGGTTGGAATATGTGGAATTGTGTGGAATAGCGTAGGAATAAATATACATTTTGTATGTTAAAATAGAAATTTATTTATTTATTTATTTTTAATCATATCACCCCGAGCAAGGCGGTAACGCCACTGACGTGCAGGGGGGCTACGTAAGCGTGAAAAGATTTGAAAAGAGAAAGCCGGAAACCACATCATAAACAGGAAACCAGGGATAAGCCTCTTCACCCGTTCAATAGACGTGGGTGGAGTGTAAACCGGGCGATAGTTTAGTCTATCTACTCCAATTGAAAAAAAAAAAAAAGAGAAAAAAAAAAAAAAGAGCAGAAGTTTGGAAAAGAGAAAGCCGGAAATCACTTCCTAAACAGGAAACAAGGGATAAGCCTCTTCACCCGTTCAATAGACGACGCGGGTGGAGTGCAAACCGGGCGATAGTTTAGTCTATCTACTCCAATTATAAGGAAAAAATAACAAGGATTCGTAGAAATTAATGTTCAGTGAGAAAGTTAAGGTATCAAGAGTTCGTACAAAATGTTCGTAGTAGTAATTGTTAAAAGAGAAAGCGGACAATGTCCGAGTCGCTTGAAGTTGAGTTACATAGATGTGTGTCCCTCTTTCGCTGGTCCCATCTGAGTCTCTGAAGCTGCGAAGTCATTTATATGTCCTTTTGAATTTCGCACTGGATTGCTAAATCCTTTCAAGACTTACAAGTCGCTCCCATTGGTCAAAAATCATTTTAACACCTACTTGCGAAATCTGGTTTCGACTTTTTCATTAAGCACTTGGTCAATCCATTTTCTATCTGGGAAAACCAGGATTCACACGTCATTGTGAATTTTTGTAAAAGTGAAGATAAGAATTGATTTTAATTAATTTCTTATCCGCTACACTTTATATACTAAAATTGTTACTTATTTTCTTCGACCTACAAAATTAGAATTAATAAACAATGATACAGAACCTATAGGGAGATGGTAAAGGTTATTTTTGAATCGGCCTTGTGTCAAACAGAACCGAACTCTCTATAACTAACAGATTTATTCGTAATCACCAGAAGGTTGTAGACTGGAATGTGTGAACTTGTGAAAGAATAAAAGTATACCTTTTGCATGTTTGAATAGAAATTTATTGATAAAAAAGAATAACATGAATTGGTAGGAGTTAAACGTCCCAAGAGAAATAGTATTAAGAGGTTAAGGGTATCAAGAGAGCTCGTAGTAGTCCTTGCACGAGTAAGTTTATGTGTACGTAGCTAGGAACGTATGTGTGTATGTATGTGTGAGCGTTCTCTTTGAGTAGGAGTGTCTTTGAAGTTATCGCTCACGGTAAATGGTGAAAAGCAGCAGGTGAGTGATGAACGATGAAGAAGAAGGAGGTGAGAGAGAAAGATAGAGACAATGATAATAACGATCGCTTGACGTTTGTCAAGGGTACATGTTAATTGCTCGTCATCTTAACTCTCTGACAACGGTCGAGCTTGCTCGTCTTTTATTTCGTTTGAGAATTCACTCCCAGATGTGATTCTGGCCTTTCCATCGGACGACAGACATTTCGCATCGAGGTGTGAAATTTCTCAAGTTTTGTGTGTGTTAAGCAAAGTTTGTAAATTCGAGAAAATTCGTTTATTTCTAACAATGAGTCAGACTTGAATTTTTAAATCTAGAATTTGTTTTGTTCACTACAATAATCAAAGTTTACCTTACAACCCCTTTCCCATTGAGAGAATGTCACAAACATCTCACTATCCATAGTATAATTGCTTATCATAAGCTCTCGGCTTTGCACTTCAACGTAGTGTAATGGTTAGCAAGCTTGTCTCGCCAGTATAATTATGATTGAATAGTGAGTTCGATTCTCGTTGGGTTCCTTATACGATTGGCCTTGTGACGCATCCTAGCTACACTTAGGAACGTGGGGTTTTAGCGATTTTCTTTGTTCTTTATTGTGTTAAGTTAAATTTTATAAATGGTGCCTCTATATAGGCCCATTCGGCGTGGTGTAGAGGTAAGTCGGGGGTAGCAGTGGTTTTAAGCTGCAACAGGTACTAGCGTAGGGCTAATGTAGAAGATAAGTTCGATCCCTAGTGCTTAGTCGACAGGTGTGCGATAATGGAAACTTGTATTCCCGCTAATTTTCTAAATACCGAGGGGTAATTTTTTTTTTTAAATATTCAAAAATACGAACAAAATGGAAACTATCTAGATTCCCCCAAAACAACCCTTTTATTTTAAATGAATCTTAATTAGAAATGTAACGCCCAAATCCGACGGAAAGACACAAATGTGTAACTATATAAACCCAAATTAGAAATCTGAAAGCAAGTATTGAACTGACAACCCAGTGAAAGATAGTCCAATGCGTTACCAACTGAGCTAATTGGGCTCACCCAGCAATCGTTTTATTTCATTAAATGTTAAGCCTATTATACATGTTTAAATAATTAAATAAAATGTGTCTCATAAAAATAGACATACAATAAACAGACGTTAGGCTCTAAACCACAACGCCAAGAATGAAAATTCAGCATGTTATAGTCTGAGCTAGCCAAGGGAAGCCTATAACTGTTTTTTCTGCTTTAACTCATATACTAACACGGTACAATAAATTTCGTATGACAAGTGCACGCGCAACACAGAACTCGAACCCAAGAAATTGAGACTAGCAAGCAAACGCGCTACACACTGACCAACTTTGGTTTTCTTACCGCGAGGTGAAGCTCTTTGAGGCTATAATAAACAATAAGGTTGTCAAGCCGCTGGATAGGAATAATCTTTTGCGCGATGAGCAGTACGATTTTTAAACGGTCTGATCCACTGCTGGAGTCCTAGCGAGCATTACACACAGAATTAGTGATGATCTTCACGATAAACACAACCCGAGGAGAACTATATCTTTCTTAATAGGTAAATCCCTAAAGGTAGTTATTACCGGGCAGTCCTGCGGAATCCTGGCGGTCAACGCAGCCGTCTTCCAGGAGTTACTTCTTGGACAAACCCTCTTTTTGACTTACATAAATGATCTGCATAAGAATATACTAACATCTTTGGCAAACATCTCCTCCAATGCTACGACGGTATACAGGTGAACCTCTAAAACTCTTGATGATCAGAGATTGGCAGCTGACCTCTCTCCTAGCACTAACATCCCAGTTGGGAAAAACTATCTGGTTACATTCAATGCCTTGAAAACCAAACTAGTTATATTCCATCACCGCCAATCATACCACGAAATAATACTAGTATCGTTGTACGGATGTCCTCTCGAGGAGGCAGCGTGTCTTGAGAATCTTTTGTGCTTCCGACACATACCTGACCTTAAGTGGAACTTTTACGTACGACCCATCGCTAATGAGGCAGATAAAATGGTCGTTTCCCTGTACCGTATCAGTAAGTACATTACTCCTCATGCTATCCTCTAGCTATATAAGACCCAAATCAGGCCAGAAATGGAGTACTGTCGTCATATTTGAGTAGGAATTGTCGAATCATGCGTTTCCAGTCTCGAGAGAGTTTCAAAGCATCTCCGTGGCTGACAAATTATTTTCTTCCCTTCAATCTATCACAGGTGCGATGTAGCAAGCCCCTCACTGCTTTTTCGTTATTTCCATGGAAAGTGTTCAGACGAACTACCTTCCCTGGTCCTTCTAGGTTTAAGATTCACGGCTAGGATCCGCCATGTCATTAAATTATAGCAAACCACCCACATTCCTTCCGTATTTCGTCGGTGAGAAGTAAATTCCACCCGAACGGCTTCTTCCCGCGAACCACTGCTCTGTGGAATTGACTCCCAAAAAGGTGTTTCCCCATCACTACAATCTTAACCTAGTCAAGTCTTGAGTTAACCCTTAACTCACCGTTCTATCTGTTGTGGAGTAGTTTTCGCACTGAAGGTTATAATCGTGCTCTGTCAGTTGCTAATCGACTTAACGTACCCAAAATGTTGGGAACTTGGTAATCTTTCACTGAAAGCTGACTCCTTATTCGGCTAACTGCTGACTAATATCAACTACCTAGTATTTCTACTGAACGCAAATAGAAGTCTAAAGAACTTCTAAGAACTCCCCGTTAACTCTTATTAATATAGGAGGGAGAGTTCATTATCTGAGGAATAGGTGTGTTTCATCATACCACTATTCATACGAACTGCTCCTTAACTCTCTACCTAGAGTGGACTTCGGACATTGTACAGGTTGAACCTTACTGTAAAAAATATTAAGCATTACCGCATTCTATTATATTTTATTCACATTTGCTTGCCGAAAGCATCGCTGTGGACGGAAGCGTTTTGGTGTCGCAACGAAACCAGTGAGACCAGCAGAGACTAAATGTAGACTACTATAATGCGATAATTCGAGGGATATATTTCTCCTATGTGTCTATCTCGACCACTACCTTATTATACAGCTAACGAACTCTGTCTCCCATGACTAATACAAGATACCTCGGAATGAGCTATCGATCACATCATATCAGTCAGTAAAGTGCCATACGTGATACACGCTTTGGGCAATCATGTCTCAAAAGAGACATGACTGACTGGGCAGAAGTTATCCCGCAGTAGGTTGCCATTGCAGTAGACTGGTTGCCAGTCAAGGCTATAGAACCCAATCTGTCCCCTTATTTAACCCATAACTAGAGGGAAGAGACGGATTAATACCTTTCTCAAGGATATTTGTGCGTAAGTGAATGCGAGAAATTCAGCTGGAATTCGAACTCGGCTCCTCGATTTGTCGTTCCGAGTCAATATCTACTGCACTACAACACACATCCATCAAACCATGTAAATAACGCAAAATAAAAAAAATAAAAACTTTTTATGCAGATGACAATTCTACTTCATCAGCTTCTTTTCTCAAACTTCCCGCCCGTGGTATCTCTTCCATATTCTTGCTTTCCTGACGGCTACAACTTCCAGGAATTTGAATGCAATGTCAATACCCATCTCTTAACCACTTGACTCCAGTTCCTTCTACATCACTCTGTATATCTTTTCCTTTCTCTCTACCTTTGCATTGTTCGGACTGTTGTTCTCATCTTTATTGCCATATTTATGACATTTCGGCTGTTGTACGCTCAAGCGTTCTTCAGGCGTTAGGAATTTCGCACCGAGCCCTTTGTTTTGATCACTGGGTTATCATTCTCGTATGTGCAATGCACTTCCGGATGTCATGTAATTATCTCCCTTTAACTCAACTTTCCAAGTTATTTGTTCTTCCTGCTGTAGCCAGGCATTGAATTCACAACTCTTTGGATTAAGTCATTGGATCTAACCAATGCTTTTATCCACTGGGCTACGTATCCATGTGAAGGTCAGAGGACATAATGACTGAAATGTTATGATAAAAAAAACAATGATGAGGACAATAGTCCAAATATGGTTTAAATAACAGATATATCTTTATTTATCATGATTTGTTCTGCACAGAGAAATTTTAGTGTATATGAAAAATGCAAACCGTATGTGTAAGAAAGAAAGTCATATCTGTAATATGTTTAAGAGAGACACATAATAGCTTCGTCAATAAATGTCAAATTTTTCCTTACATTATTTACACTGTTTGGACTGTTGTCCTCATCTTTATTGCCATGTTATGATGTTTCAGTTGTTGTATACTTCTGCCTTCTTCAGGTGCAAAGAATTTTTAACCTAATCCGTTATTTTGATCACTGGGGTATATTATTCTCATTCAATGTGCGATGCCACTTCCTCAAGTACACATGGCCCAGTGGATATAGGTGTTGGTTAGTTCCAGTGACTTGACCCAAAGAGTTGCGGGTTCAATACCTGGCTACAGCAGTGGTAAACAAATAACTTAGACAGTTGAGTTAAAAGCAGATAACTACATGGCTACCAGAAGTAGCATTTAATGCTGCGATACACTAAATTTAAGTTACATGATGCCACAGTATTAAGTGATCCCAACACCAAGAAATTTCAATGAGAATCAGCATAATAAAAAAATATCCAAATGTTGAACAATTTTTGTCTTTATTTTCACCTGAAATTAAAGCCAAAATATGATGTATAGAACGACTCATGATTAAACATAATAGACATTCATTGTCTATTATATTTAACAGTATATGTTTAGAATATATATATATCGAGAGCGAGAGAGAGAGAAATCTTACTTCCATAAAATTAGGTTGAGGAATGAGTCTGCATAAAAAAGCAGCAATATTTGGCATGAAATTGTTTTTATGCAATTTGGGAAATGCCAAATTCGTGAGTGAATAAAAGTACCTTATGTAAACATCCTGAAACATCCAGATACCCTTAAAAAATGCCATGTCACATCAGATCATGGCTCTCCACAAATTCATTTTTTTGTATCATGGCTTCTTGCGAAAGAAAGTGGAGTGATTTCCTCTTGTGCTCAAAATCAGAATATTCCTTCTCCTGGACTACTTGTCACCAAGGATAGAGAGTTCAGTTTACTCTGCAATTTAACCCTTAGTTGAAGGGGAGAATAGATTTATTGTTTTCTCAATAGTGCAAAAATGAATGCAACAAGCAAAGTAGGTATTTGAATTCGGCTGATTCTATATTTTGTACTGATAAGCATTACACTACCCACGGATTATTGAAAAAGAAACAAAAACAAAAAATAAATTTCAGAGTTTCTTTCAATTCTTCCAAAAGTCTAATATTGGTCAACCAAACATCCTCTATTGTAATTGTAGTGAAAATGTAATGCTTCATCAGTTTCAGCAACTTCTTCAGGACCAACAGGTGGACCTGAAGGAGACTACAACCACCATTAGATTTGTTGTTTTTCATTTTTTTAAACTTTTTTCAGTGCAATCTTATCAATTACATCCTAAACTTTCGAACTGACAAAAACAATTTGGAAAAATTTCAATATTTAAACAATTTTTTTGGGGGGGTGGGGTTCAATTTTTCATACAACATTAGAGTAAATCAATCCTCCATTTTGAAACCACTCGCTGGTACGACATTACCACCACCTGTAAATTGGTTGATTATTAATTTCTTTAAATTGTTTTCAGTGCAATCTAATTGATTAAACCCTAAACTTTCCGATTGACAAAAACTTTTGTAAAAATTTCAATATTTAGACAATTTTAGGTGGGGGAGCTCAGTTTTTCATACAACCTTATAGTAAATCAATCCTGTGCAATTAACTTTTTTTGCTTGTGCATATTCAGTTGTTCAATATGCGCAAACAAAAAAGTTACTTGCACAGTTAAAAAAGTTAATTACAACAACTGAATCCTTTGCAAAATTTTTGAATAAAGCCATTCTTGGAGTTTCTGAGAAAGATGCCATTGTAAGAACTAAAGAAAACTTGAAAAAACAATAACATGAGCAACAATTCGTCCCAAAAAAAACCAAAACAAAGTGACCCAAACGCAAGTTGTTCCAAAATGGAGCATCAATTTACTATAACGTTGTATGAGAAATTGAGCTCTCCCCACCCCAAATTGCTTAAATATTAAAATTAAAAAAAAAAAAAAATGAAAAACAACAAGTTTAAAGGTGGTGGTAGTCTCCTTAAAATTAACCATTCATGGTATCTTTTGAACTACAGATGCATAATTTTAACTTTATCAAAAAATAGTCCAGTTCTTATAAGAGTATTTTTCTCTGTAATCTATAGACATATATCTTCATGTGTAACCATTGGAACATTTTTTTAAAATAAGTTTCATGTTTTTGCTGTAACCTTGACCTTTCATATGAGATGCTGTCAATTTGTTTACAGAAAAATTTAAGGATTTACTGTGTTATTGATGAGTCCTAAAAGTTCCTGAATGTTCATCCTGTGCAAACACCACTGCTTCCTGATCGAGTCTCTTACCAATATGGCTGTGAAGTAAATAAACAAGAATGTCCAAAGTTCGTTCTTCATTTTCTTGTTACACATTGTCTTGAGTGTTCATTCTGGTTTTTATAGAATAAAACCGAAAACAAAGATTTTTTGAAAAATTGGATTAAAAGGGCAACACTAAATCAAAATATGAATTTATTTAACAAATTAAAATATAAGAAATTAAATATTTTCTTTTATTTTCAATAAACAAATAGAGTGCTTAAAATGCACATAATTATGACTAAAATTAGAAACACTTTGTCATTACTTGATGGAGGTATTCAGAAAATTACTTCACTAATTATGAACATTTGACTTACTACTTAAAAATATTAAGGAAAAAAAATTGTGGTATGTTCAAACACCCCATTGTGCTAACACAAGGCCAACCACCATCTGATTAAGAATAAGCAAAATTTGTTTGCATTGTGATTATGATTAAGAGAGTTGTCGGGACAGGATAAAAGTTCTCTTATATCTGGGTTTGGTCTATTTTATATATAATACCACAGGCTCTAATTTGGGACCAGAGAAAATCTCTCTTATATAAGGGTCTCTTATATCTGGGTTATACTGTATTAACAAACACGAGGGGACGGATGGGGGGTGATAGAAAGATGACAAATTTGTATTCAGCTTAATTACTGAAATGTTCTGATTGAAGTGGACAGAGTCATCATCATCATCATTTAACGTCAGTTTCCATGCTAGCATGGGTTGGATGGGGTTTTCTTGATGGCTCTGTAATTGAACCATCATGAAAATATTGGAGCTAGTTTTACAGCTGTATGTTCTTACTAACACCAATTCTGGACATGAATAATGGGCCCCTAAATTGCAGAATGTGGGTTCAATTCTTGTTGAAAACTTTTTAAACATTTCCTATTTTTAACATCTGGCGCTAATAATTTCAGAAACAATAAGGAGCAGAACTTGTCATGAAATTTTTCATCTAAAAAGCAACAATAAAATGGAGATGAACTTGTCATAAATTCATAAGAGTAAAAATATTTTAATAGGAAAGAATTTAAAAACAGTTTAGTTTGTACATCAAATAAATAATTACTTATAATTCTTTTCTGTTTAGTGCTTGCTGCTTTTCTGATAGTGTGCTCAAATATATATATATATATATATATATATATATATATATATATATTAGTTTCTGAGGTATTATAGAAGTTGATGTCTTGTTGGAAAGAAACATCACTTAGTGATGACAGTTATAACAATTATTTTATCAAAATGCATTAGTCTCATTGTGTTTGAGTTTTCTCGAACAGGAGAGTGAATGTTTTTTAAAAGTTGTACTGTGAGCAAAGTCCGTGACACAAATATCACAGTGGAAAGGTTTTTCACCTGTGTGGATTCTAACATGGACTTTAAGATTTGCTTTCCGGGAGAATTTTGAGCCACAAATATCACACTCGAATGGTGTTTCTCCAGTGTGTGTCTGTATATGCCGTGCAAGATCATGCTTTTGTGAAAATTTAGCCTCACAAGTGTTGCACTTGTGTGGCTTTTCTCCAGTGTGTCTTTGTAAGTGTTTTTTAAAGCAGTATTTCTGTGCATATTTCAACCCGCAAATGTCACAGTGGAATGGTTTTTCGCCAGTGTGGATCCGAATGTGCGTTTCCAGATCCGCTTTTCTCGAATATTTTGATTCACAGATTTCACAGTGGAATGGCTTCTCTCCCGTGTGTATTTGCTTGTGTGTCATAAGATTTGTTTTTTGAGAAAACCTGGTCCCGCAAATGCTGCATTGGAATGGTTTTTCACCAGTATGTGATTGCATGTGTTTCTTGAGATGTTGATTACGTGCAAACCTGGATGAACAAATGTCACACTGGTAAGGTCTTTCTCCAGTGTGTGTCACCATGTGGGTTTTCAGATTATATTTCTTTGAGAATACAAGCTTACAAACCTCACAGTGGAATCGTTTTTTACTATCGTGTATACTTATATGATAATTGAGATTCGATTCATCAGAAAACTCACATCGACACTTTGCGCAGCTGAAAGGTTTCATATCCTCATTTTGTCCTACACATTGTTTTTTTGTGACAGTGACAAATAATTCAGAACTGACATTGTTGCTTGAACACTTTGCTTTTTTCTCATTAATGTTCGTTTCCAGAATTTCCATTTTTTATATTTGCAAATGATGCATTTTTTAAATCTAATTATTGTGATGTTCTATTCTAAGAAAAATTTACAAATGAGTTCTCTTTGTAATCACATGAGTTTATTGTCCTTAAATTTTTTATTCTCTCTTAGCAATTATTTAGCCTTTGCAGAAAACCACCCAAGAGCAATTCTGTTCTAATTTCAGTCATTTTCAGTCACAGGATAATCTGAAAATAGATCAAATATAAAAGATTAACATTTCCAACCAGAAAAAGCCATCCTAAAGAACAAAACAGTCAAAATGTAACCTCAAGTATAAATATTTCATTATTTGCATTAGTAACATTCTAATTAATATCCTAATTTTTGTTGTTGCTATCACAAGGTTTTGGTCCTTGTACTCTTCTTCAGGTTTCTGTTGATATGGGTTTAAATTTCAAGGAATTTTAAACAGAAACGATTAATTTATATATGGATATGCAGTCTAAGTCTAGGGATATCTTGTCTTATTCACTTTTTTAAAGTATTGTCCAGTTATTGCTTGTCCTGATTTCACTGAGTTCAAGTTTTGACTACTTGATCCAGGGACAACAGCATAGTGGGTTAACGCATGGGCACATAAATTTGAGGGCACAGTAATTAGGAGTTCTTCTACAATGGCTCACTGAATACATGTCCTTATGTGGCCCAAAGACAAATGGTGGATATTGTGCTGAATATTTATGGAGCTCAATGTACACACTGAAATTATCAGCCAATCACTGCTTACAGAATAGACTTGCCTGTAACAGAATGGAATCCCCCAGGTTATTATTTAAACCACCTGCCAATTTTCCCTGGTGGCTTTTTGGTCATTTAGATCCAACTTTTATTCTAGTTGAGTACTGGCTGGTTCTCCCACAAGATCTTTACATGGCGCTACAAACAGGATCGAATAATTGGCAAGAGCTACTTGTTGAAATTGGCATTCCAGATGACTCTGCCAGGACTTATGCTGAAATTTTTGTGAAAGAAAGCATCACCAAGAATAGCCTCACTATGATAGACCAAGACATCCTCAAAGAGCTAGGTGTCACAACTATGGGGCATGCACTGGCTATCTTAAAAAAGAACAGCCTTTGACATTAGATAGCTACACAAAGGCACCTGCAGTCAAACTCCCCCAGCTCCATTCAGATATGACATCTCAGCAGAAAGACATGGAAAGCTATGATCGCCTATGTCCTGAAGGGACATGGCACATAGAAAAAGAGTAATAAATGTCATTTCTTTCAAGTTTTGTGTAGCGGATGAGTCTTGTTTGTTTTTGCATCTTATGCAAATTTAGTGATAAGAAGGGTATATGTCTTTGTTTCCTATTTCATCTCTGTAACCAAATTTTTGTTTTTTGTAAGGAGTTAATTTTTTTATATTTTTAATATGTGAACTGAATGTAAAACTTGACTATGATTTTATGTCTGCTTATAAAAATATAGCAACAAAAGAAAGGCAAAATTCAAATGGAAAAAAGAGATAAAATGTAATAGTAACAACAGTAAAGGAAGAATGAAGGTTGATGTCTAATTGAAATAAATTGGTATTTATTTTGAATTTTTTATTTCATATAACCTTATTTATAACCTTAGCGGCTTATGGCCTATCACATTGAATACACCGGTTCTCACTCGATCACTGAAGTTAAGCAACATTAAGCCTGGTCAGTACTTAGATGGGTGACTGCTTGGGAATACCAGGTGCTGTAAGCGTATAGTGACGGATGTGCATTGTGGTGCAGTGGATATCGGCTCAGAAAGAGAAATCGATGAGCCGAGTTCGAATTCCAGTTGAATACCCTGCATTCACTTAAGCACCGGTACCCTTGGGAAAAGTATTAATCCGTCCCTTCCCTCCAGTTATGTGTTAAATAACAAGGGTAGGACATGGGGACCCTGCCCTTAAAAACAAATCCCAATGAATCTTGATACTCGAAAAGAAAAATGTATTACTAGACACAAAACTTAGATAAAAAACAACAATTGTTGAAAGAAAAAGGTATTACCAGCAATAAATAAAGTTTAGTTGGCAATAAATGACCCGCCGAGGTTGATTTGCCATAAAAACAAAACAACCAACCAACAATTATAACCTTAGCACAGTTGTACAGATATTATCTGACCTTGAAAACAGCTGCCTTTTAGCAAACACACTTGTCATATTGCCCAATGGGTCACCGAAATACATTAGATTCCTTTGACATAGAGACATTTTTGTTTGTCACCACTACATTCCTGCCTTTGACCAAATTCATATTTCTGTGGATCACAGAAATATATTACACTTTTAACAAATATAACAAATCTCAAAATTCAATCTAGATGGTCCTGATGGCTTCCAACGATATTGGCATAACAAAAACATGCTTCCTGAAATTTTCTCCACACGTCATAGTGGTGGAGGGTCCCTAATGGTATGGGGTGCCTTTTCTTACAGAGGGACAATGGAGCTCCAGGTTGTCAAACAGTGGCTGGTTATGTTAGCATGCTACAAAAAGCATCATTGATGATGGAGGGCCATCGTTTGTGTGTGGATGGATGGTTATTCCAACAGAATAATGCTGCAATCCACACTGCAAGACGGACCTTGACCTTTCTACAAGAAAATTGTGTCCATCTCTTGGGACATCCTGCATGCTCACCAGACTTGAACCCAATTGAAAATGTTTGGGGATGGATGACAAGAGATGTTTATCAAAATAGCAAACAATATTTAACAAAAAATGAACTTCGTGAAGCCATCTTCAGAAGCTGGAGCAACATCCCCCGCACCTTAATGGAAATGCTTATTTCTAGCATGCCCGACAGAATTTTTGAAGTCATCAAAAGCAGTGGAGGTAGAACTCATTATTAAATTTGGTCGTTGAATGTTTTCATACACTTTTCATACACTTTTTGTACAATTTCGTAGAATTTTTGTCTCTGGTCTTCTAACTGATCATGTGTAAATCGCCTCATTTTATAAAAATGTAAATTTCTTAATAAAATGTTTGGAATATAGCTTTTTATTTCCATAACCTTTTAGATTGTAGTATTGGTAACCTTAAGTGGGAGGAGTTTAAAATCTATCCGTAAAAAAAATATTTCCTTTTAATGATTTTTAAGTGGTCTTAAAATTTTGATCAGGAGTGTATAACATATATTGATTTGGTGCACAGTGACTTGCTGTGTTTTATTAAAAAAAAAACAGACTGATGACAAACCTGGTTAACATCTTCAAAAACTAGATAATCGTGGTAACAGACAACATCAAAGATAAGTAGGAGACTTTTCATTTTACCTGTATGACTCTGCTTGTATTTATTATTAGTTTAAAAAAAAAACCTCAAGATGGAACAGCATACTTTTTTTTGATTTCATGCAGTCTTACTGTGGAGTTAATAAATGTGGCTTGTTTGAACACATTAAGCAGGGTAGAGCATGGGAGTTGTGGGAGGAAGTTGGTGAGAGAAATATATTTGTTGAAGGTAAAGAAGTTGGTAAAAGAAATGAAGTTGTGGAAAATTGAAGAGATATTTTTGACCTCTTTCAGTTATTAAGATCAGTTTCAACTCTAACCAATGTAAGGCAAGTGAGTGCCTTTATTAGAATGAATGACCCCCGACTGCTTTGTTAGGAAGAACATAAAAAAAGCAAGGGAAGCTGCAACAGATAAGTCCTGTAGTAAAACAAAGGACGTAGAGTTTCAGGTTGATGATTTGGTTCACTATAAGAACCACCATAAGAATGAGATGTTAGAGATGCACTAGTGGCCATATGTGGTAGCTGAAAAGACTGACTGTCTCTTATGAAATTATAGATCAGTTAACTGACTCAGTCACTAAGACCCATGTTGAGCAACGTCCACTGAAGAATGGAATTTTCCCCTTCCATAAAGGCCATTAAGGAAAATAGTATTAGCTGCTCCAGTGGAATCCACTGATTTTGACAGTAAATCTGAAGTAGGACAGGCTGATTTTCCAGTGCGCAAGTGTCAACACCAACAAGAGAAATCTGATGATGAGTCTCATGTCCCATTAATGAAGTGCTGTATCAGGACAACGCAAAACAGTGGATATAAACATGTCAACTGTAGATAAAAAGGTTGGAATGGGAGCCATGACTGGTTATTCATCCACTCTTAAAATGATTGCCCAAAGGGTGGGACATCGATGTTTACTTAAGTAGATGAGGAAGTTTGTAATGAATCACGTAGCAGTGAGGTAAGTGACATTGTCCAAGTGGAACAAACATCCATTGGGGCAAAAAGGACTGATGCACCTATACATTCCATAGATGAATGCAAGACTAAGAAGGAACAATTAAAATGTCTTGTAGACTTACTGGCAGATATGCTGTAAGATTGTTGGAAGTCAGGAACTGTAGGTGATACAACTAATCCTCCAAGTAAAATGCATGCCCATCATTAGCAGATACAGTCAGAGCTTTAAGTAATTTTTCTTCATCTTTTTTTGTTGTTTTCTTGGTCAAACTTTGAATGACATGCACTGTAGATAATGACAGATTTCTGTGTTCAAACAGAGTATGTTTGAAATTAAGGAAATTACATGTGTGATGTTGAACTTGAGCAGTGGCACACATAGTGTATGTGAAGGTCATTTAACCAATGTCAGTTTGTAAATTAGGGCACAGTTAACACCTATGATTGTATGGTTGTGCATCAAGATGTCTACGGGTATGATACAATGCAAAAAAAAAAATGAAAAAAAACAAACTTTTGAACATTATAGAACTTGCTTCTGATGTGTGTGTTGTTCAAAAAGAAAAGAAAAGAAAACTTTTGAGCATTATAAAACATTCTTCTGACATGTGTGTTCTTAAAAATAAATAATGATAAAAACAGAAAAGAGTAGGTGCTCTGTCACTTTTCTCTTCCAGTGCATTGTGCGTTATTTTTTCTGTTTAAAGATTTTCTTCAGGGTATCACAAAGAAGTTGGTTGATGTTGCAAAGTCGATAACAAACTTGCTAAAAAAAAAAGCAAAGGATATCTAAAGCAAATCAGTTCTTTAGTTGGTCAGTATGAGGGTTGTGTGAGCACTTGAATAAATAAATGAAAAAAATAAAGAAAGAATAAAAGATCAAAAGGAAATGATAAAAAACAGACTTAATGTCAAACTGAAAAAGCGGAGAATGTCGCTGTGTCTGGGACGTTCAGAAAACTTTGACAAAGATACATGCAGGACACATTCTCTTATGGTTTTAAGTTATGTAATCACGTATCTTGGAATGGTGATATTCTAAGTGTGGCTTAGGTGTGGAGTAAGGTTGAAATTGTGGAGCACCTACTAAGGATTAGGCTCACTGCTCAGTTGTAATTGTTCAAGTGCTAACCATTACATCATGTCATGATGCCCAACACATCTTAGAATCTGCAGATATGCTGAATAATAATAGAATAATAACACTTACTGGCGTAAGGGTCCCAGCTGGCGTCCAGCTGGCAGACAAAAATAAAGCAGTTTGTAACTCAATACAAACCCTGCAAACTATGACTGGAATCAAACTATTATTTATACAGAAATACTTCCACTCATTTACCAGCAGCCAATCACAGCCCACGCAAAGCTGAGTGCTTATCTTGACAACAGAATTGTTTTACAATTGGACAACATATACAGTGGAAATTAAAAAAAAAAAAGAAAAATAAAGGAAAAAAAAAAGAAAACTTTTTTTGCAGATTGCATTCTGGCCTGATTCATTATTATGCCTAACTTCTTAAGTTAAATTACAATTTACATTTGGGGAAAGAGTAATTTACATGGAATTAAGAAGGAAGATACATGTGCATAATTACAGAGAAGAGAGTGTTACATTTGATATTGATAATTTTGTATTACTTTTGTTTGATTGTGTTGTTCTGTATCATTGGTTGATTTTTTTTTATGTTATTATATGTAAATCTTTTGTACAATTGCTTCAGTTGTAGGGGGAAGAGGTAGTGGAGGAGAGATGCATTTAAAATGTTCATAGGTGAACATTTTGAAAAATGGGTACGAGAAGAATGTAATATATTTCTGTGATCCACAGAAATATGAATTCAGTCAAAGGCGGGAATGTGAACAGTGACAAAAAAAATGTCTTTATGTCAAACGCAGTAAGCATCAAAGGAATGTAGTGTATTTCGATGACCCAACAGAGATATGATTGGGCCAGAAACAATGACAAACAAAAGTCTGTTTACATAAAAGACAGCCAATTTCAAGGTCAGCAAATATAAATAATGGCAAACAAAAGCAATAATTGGCAAATATGATTAAAAGATGTGCCTAACCATAGATTATGCAGATGAGTGGAATTTGATGAATTTCAGTTTATATTAGATCAGGGTTTTCTAGGCCAAAAGCTGAACGAAATCAAGAGGCAGCAGAAGATAAACAGAGAAGATTAGAACTCCCAACAACTCTTGCGTGTATGTTATTCTCCTCTGACTACCACTCCACAGACAAGAACAAAAATATAAGTTAATATATTTATATATACATGCTTGTGTCCATCGTTGATGTCAAGATGATCACTATCCTTGGTTTCCAAAGCAGAATTCTTTGAAGAATTTAAATTCTCAAATTTTTTTTATAAAATCAAACCCTGTCTTACTAAAAATCTGCTCTGAAAAATAAAAATAAAACAAATGATAAAATTATGACATTATTTAATTAGAGAAGCTTTTATGAATAATATACATTAAAAACACTGTTGTCTGAAGAAAAAATAATTTAAATGAAAAATGCATTTTTACAAGATTTGTCATTTTTTACAATTTTAGATTGAATAATTAATATAGTTTTTAAATCTTTTAAAATTCAGTTTCAGTAGTGTAACTTTTAGGAAATATTGTTAAGTAAAACCATATTTAATAAACATATATTGTAATGCTTATTACAGTTTGATGACTCAAATATTTTAAAAAAGAATTTCGATTTTGTTTTGTTTAAAAATCTTAATTTTTATAAGTATGCAAGTTTGCACATTACAATATCCTTAAAAGAACATGTGTTTTAAGGGTTATCTCTCTTTATGGAAAAAACCCTCATGTAAAACTTATCATCTGCTAGTAATTCTGTGTCACCTTGCTAGTCAATATGCTAAGTGGTTGATAAATAGATACATCATTAAAACAAAATCCCATGATTGAGAAATGCTTCTATATAACATTTTATGCTATAAGTAACATATTTTTTAAAAATCAGATTAATTTAATTTTAAATTTGCTAATTTTCCTCAAATAATATTTCAGTAATATATATTTTATTTTTGCAAGAACTGTGAATTAACTTTTGTTTACAAATGGGTCAAACAGATGATTTTATCGATTTTACTGAAAAAAAAAATTGATTCCGATCAATATAACTTTTGTTTGAAATACACCACAGGGTATTTTGTTTACTGGAAATAGTAAATTTTAAATAATTTAGCTTTCAACAATTAAAAAATGAAAGCTTTTCCATTTTTTAAAATTTTTACGTATATCAATGCGTGTTGCGATGCAGTGAATGTTGGCTCGGAATGAGAAATCGGAGAGCCAAGTTCTAATTCCAGTTGAATTCATTGCATTTGCATACATGCAAATACTCTTGGGAAATGTATGAATCTGGAGGGATAGGAAATTAAGAATTAAAATCAACCTTCTTCTTCTTCACTTTTACAAATATTCACAATGAAAATGTGAAATCCTGGTTTTTCCCATATAGAAAAAGGATTGACCATGTGCTTAAAGCAAAAGTCTTCGCAAGTAGGTGTTACAATGCTTTTCTGACTAATGGACTTGCAAGACTAAAGTGACTTAGCAGTCAAGTGTGAAAATCTGAATACTATAACCCCCCCCCAACCCCCGGTCAGCATCAGTCAGACAGTTGGATGGAAGCATCAAGAAAGACAAATCTAAAATGTAACTTCAACTTCAAATCGACCCGGAGATAAGGTCAGGTCGCACCTTGTTCTCTTTCTCCTTCTTTCTTGTGTACTGATTCATTCTCTACTTCTTCTCGATCCAAAGACATTTTTATCAAACAAACGCTAATACATACATACGTACGCATATACTCTTTCAACAATTACTACTACAATCATTTTCTACAAATATCGTTACCTTTAACTTTCTCATTGAACATAAATTTCTACAAATTCTTGTTATTCTTTCCTTTTAATAAATTTCTATTTTAAAATACAAAATGTATATTTTTATTTTTACACTATTTCACACATTCCAACTGACAACCAACTTTCTGATGATGATAATTCTGCATAAAACTTGTAAGCTGTAGGGAGTTCGGTTATGTCTGACACAAGGCCGAATCAAAGAAACATTAACAATCTCCATACGGCTTCAAATCTGTCAACTCTCCCTCCAGCTAGGTTAAAAAATAGCAGTATAGACTGTGTTCTATAGATTTAGTTGGCAACTAATCAACTGAAAGTAACGGCTACCTACTGTGGAGGGGAAAAAATCTGTCTAGTCAAGTCAGTCATTTCTCGTACGAGACATGATCGCCTAAAGCGTGTATCACATATGGCACTTTCACTGACTGACATATGCCGAATTAGTGCAGATCTCATATCGATCAATAGAGGACAATAGTCCTCTTGCAAATAGTGTAAAAATGTAATGATAATTCCTCATCACAGAAATAAAAATTATGGATAAAATTGAAAAATATTCATTCATTCATCATTCAATCATTTTGTTTTGACGAAGTAAAATCAAATTGAAAAATAATTTTCATACAAAAAACTTATTTAAGTGTTACTGTTTACTTGAATGTTGGCCGAATCTGAAATATTTTTAGTGGTTTTTAATTTATTGGATGAAATGATTATATATATATATATATTTGTCTTCATTACTGTCGGACACGCTTAGGAACATCATATTGCGATTTATCAACCGTTTTTTACTTGGTATTTTTTTTTCACAACCCATTAGTTACTCTACTCAACTCACAGCATTTATTCTATGTTTTTTTTTTTTACACAAAACTCCCTAAAAAAATTGCACCAGTCAACTAATATTTTCAACCAAACAATCTAAGTTCCCTTTTGCAAAACAAATTCTTTGTCTAGATAAACTTTTTACTTTTTTTTTAGACTGAGTGTTCTTCAAGTGCGAAAGGCAAACTGTTGTACTTATTTCTTGAACATACCGTTATACCTTTAAAAACTAATTTATGAAACTAATTATCAATAATGAAGCTTAATGTTACTATCATTTTTTATTCTCCTCTTACCAGTTTCTTTTTTCCCTAGAGTCAATTGTCAATACTCAATTCCATTTATTATTTTTGCACCTACAAGTTTCCACGTTTCATTGTTGTTTTATGTTTAGGAAATTTAATATGATTATTTTTATTTTTATAAGTTAGTAATCGAGCAACAAATAACTCCTTTTTTTTCTTCTTAACAAGTATGACCAGTAAACATTTTTTTCACTTACCTTTCATAAATTGTTTAAGAGAAAAAGTAAACATTGTGTCCATTTCATCCAATTTTGATTCGTTTCCTTAACTTGGAATTTTTTTTTCACAACCAATGCATACTTACTTCATTTAATACTAATGTCAAATTGGAAATTAATTATACAATAAAATAAACACACTAAAATCAAAACGTTATATTTTACAGCATTTGTTTTTGAAAATAGACATTTTTAAGAAAACATTTAAAGTCGTGTAACGGTGTTTAACGATAATTAGTTCCTCCTGTAAAAACGTTCAATAACCGTAAAAATAAAAACATACATGTTTACACGGGTACTTTTTATTTTTCTGAAACTTAACGAACAACGTTATTCTAAATAAAATGCTTCAGGAAGGAAGATTAATAAAAGTCATAGTTGTTCAAGTATATATATATTTTAACATTCAAGAGGAACACTTTTTAGTCTTTATTTTTATCGGCTCGGAACGAGAACTTGGAGAGCCGCTTTTGAATTCCAGTTGAATTCATTGCATTCATTTACGTGCAAATATCCTTGGGAAAGGTATTAATCCTTCACTCCCCTCCAGTTATGAGTTTATAACAGGACATTTTGGGTTCCATAGCCTTGGCTGGCAACCAATTTATTTACCGCAGAACGTAATGGCAACCTACTGCGGGATAATCTTCTGCCCAGTCAGTCAGTGAGTCATGTCTCTCTCCTCGAGATATGATCAGTGATTATATCTCGAGGTTCACCCAAGAGTGTATCACGTATGGCACTTAGCTGACTGACTGACTTAGAATAGAAAGGTATTGTAACACACCAAAGTTGATCAAATTCCCCAACAATATTCTCAAAAAAAAAAAAATCTATCCTCAGACGAAAACCAATTGTTTCTGAGGGGAGTAGGCAACCGATCATAATGTTGTATTGTATGGCAATGCTGTTTCCCTACAAGGAAACATTTGGCATTTATAGGATACAAATCCTATATATCATCCAGCAACTAACTAAGTAAAATTGCACACCCGCAAAATCGGATCCAAACGACTAAAAGCATTTTGGAAAAAAAAAAAAAAAAAAAAAAAAAAGATAAAAACAACTATAACAGACAAAGTAAAATTGCACACTCGCAAAAGTGGATTCAAACGACTAAAATTATTTAGGAAAAACCCAGACCAAGGCAAAATTCACAAGTCATCGTGAAAAGCAAAATTCTGGATCTTGATTGGATTAGAAATAGAAAATTCATATATAACGCTTTTTCACTCCTAAAAGTGAAAATGCTTGCTAGAACCGGCAACAAATATGAGGGAATTCACTATTTAAACCACGTCGGTGACGGATCAAAGTCAGAATGGGAGTAGTATCTGATAACAACTCAATGTAAGGAAGAAGCTGGCTCGGTCATGTCTCGTCGATCTCTTCTTCCAATTTTCTTTTCTTCTTTTTCACTCGACGCCACCCGGACGTAAGAGCGCGTCACAGATTCATTCGATCTTTTCTTCCAGTTTTCCTTTTCTTCATTTTCACTCCACGCCGCCAAAGAAAACAACAACAACAACAGGACACTTTAAGTACAATTTCTTTATTTGTTTTACCTTCTTTCTTACCCTGTCACCAACTTACCGAAAAAGGGAACAGAACATAAGACTTTACATTCTACTACTATCGGCATACACTCTGAGGACAATAAGCCATTTACTACTATCAAACAATGGACTCTAAACTTCTGTGGACATTTTAAATACTTACATTTCTCTTTGAACATTTTTCTTCTCACAAATATGTTATAGTGTTCAGTTAACAAAATTTCACTTATATTTTCCTTCTTACAATTTTGTCATTCTGTTAATACATCTTTGCTTTAATGTAGAAACGAAATATTTTATCCTTCCATATTTCAACACCCAACCTTCTACCTTCTGATATTTAAATTGTGGGGGCTTCGGACGTGTTTGGCACAAGGCCAATTTACCAAGCATCACTGAGGCCCCTACACTTTCATTGACCAAGCAGTCAGTACTGCTTTCTGTGGAAGGCTAAGATATTTCTCTCTTTGTTCCACTGGGCTTAGGGTGGAAATATAAATTATTTGAGAACTGGCTGTTGAAAAGCTGAAGCGACATGAGACATGAAACTCAATAACTATATTCAAACTTCCCCCTGCTCCGTTTGCTACCATAATTACCTAGTGGAACCGGGATGTAATTTATTTTTTATTAATTTATTTCTAACTTTTTTAATTACAAAATAAATAATTACAAATTAAAGATTGTTTTGGTTACAGTTAAAAGCAATAATGCAGACACTCTGTGAAATCAAACAAATATTTTGAAGCATGTGTAGAGAACGGAATGTACATTACTATATTTATATTTATGATTTGACTCGACGCAATATGAAACGGGAAATAAGAAACCACGATGAAGGCCTAAGTAACCGGGATAAATATTTATTTAACAAAGGTTACAAAGATGGTTGAAGAAAAAGGAGTTATCTCCCTTGTTCTGGTAAGAGACGTAAAATGTTCATTGGAAGTCAATGGAAGATTGATTGTAATAAAGTTCTAAAAGGAAGAAATGCATACTTGAGTTGAGTTCAGTTCCCATTGTAGTTTTTATTGGGAAATGTATGTGCACATGCATGTGTGTGTAGGAAATAAATTTACGTCACTAATTGCTACCTGCAATTAGTGCGGGTGTGTAATAATGAGAATTATACAGACGTCCCTCTACCATCCTTGATAGCAGGGGCCTCGCTCGAGTTAGGAAACACATGTCCCGATGATCATTGGCAAGATTGCGGGCCTAACTGGTGTGGAGCACGTGTGGGTGAATTGAAATGATACCAGCCGGTTGGCTGGAGTTCAATGAAGGAAACACGTGGAAATGCGCTGCTTATATGGACAAGCAAAATACGCGGGAAAAATAGGATTTAACACGTGAACACTGGATGACCAATCAAGACTCAAGATTCACCAATCGCTGCCTGTTAATATAACGTGTCTTGTAGATGAAAACAAACATGTTTTAATGCATAGGCGTGAAATGTGTGAGCAAAATATATTAAATATATATTGAAATATGGATATATGTGTATAGATGTATGCGTAAGCGGCACATATGTATTATTTTCAGTCCATTTTGAGTTTTTCCGGTATTTTCTCTTGTAGGATTATTTGCTTTAAAATCCTTGTAATCATCATTTATTTGTTTCTTTCTCAAAATTCTATTTTCAAAACCTGAAATGAAATATATTTTCTTTTTCTTCCAAAATCATATTAATTAATTGCCCCAATATATGACACATCAGTGGTTGTTGACTTTATCGTTCTTTCAGTGATCCAATAGTTTTCTTTATTTAATTTTATTCTAACTCCATTTCCTCTTTTTAGGGCTAGTAAATTTCTGGCGAAGGAAGCACTCCAGAAATTGAGTAAAGCATTAAGAAACAGGACAATTTCGCTAGAAACTAGGAAGAGAGTACTGGATTGCTACGTGCTGTCCGTCCTTCAATATGGCAGTGAATGCTGGACAATACCATCAAAGATGAAGGAAAAACTTGAAGCAACTGAGATGTGGTTCTATAGAAGGATGCTGCGAATATCATGGATCGAACATGTGAGCAATGATGAGGTCTTGGAAATGATGGAAACAAAAAGGAAATTAATACTGAGCATCAGGAAGAGACAGCTGAAGTTCCTGGGACATGCAATAAGGAAGGAGGGCTTGGAGAACCTGATACTAACAGGCCAGATAGAGGGAAAGAGAAACAGGGGAAAGCAACGGATAACATATTTGAAGGACCTAATCAGGTGGATGAAGGAACGAGGATTGCATGGTGTAACAGAAGAAGGCATGCTCAGAGCCACCAGGGATAGGGAAAAGTGGAAGGCCATGATCGCCTACGTTCTGAAGGGACAAGGCACATAGAAGAAGAAGAAGAAGAAGAAGAAGAAATTGCTGGCACCATAAAATCTGTTAAAATTCTTTTCCATTTTAATTTTTGCCAGTTTGTCTTACCATCTTGGTGATAACTTTTTGGGATATAAATGTAATGAGGCTTTTATTTTCTTTCCCATAATTAATTCTGTGGGACTCACTAGTGCGGCTTGAATTTGTGTATTACAGGATGCCATTAATGCTCATAATGTGTCTGATTGCTTAAAAATTCTCTTAGCTATTTAAACAGTGCTTTCTGTTTCTCCATTTGCTTGATACTCTGGACTTAATATTGTGTATTTAAATCCATAACTGTCTCCAAAACCTTTGAAAGCATAAGTTGTGAATTGTTTCCCCATAATCATTGAAAAGTTCAATAGGAATTCCCCAGTGTAAGAAGAAAATATTCAACTTCTCTATCACATAATTATTTGTTATTGGATTGATCTTTGTTATTTCTATATATCTTGAGAAATAATCTATTGCGACAATACATTGGTGTCCTCGGCGAGTGAAAATATTTGTACCACTTCTTTGTCATGGACCGTGAGGAAGTGGTGCTACTTTTAATTTTTACTTTTTATTTGTTGTACGGTGTATGTCAAAACATACAAACTTTTTTTAGATACACCCCAATTACTTATATATTTTTGGTCACCATACAGATATATTTGGCTCTCTTTTGGCATTTATTTAGTTCCAGGTGAACATTATGAAGTTTCCTTAATATTTTGGGTTCAAGTTTTTCAGGTATGACAATTCTATCCTAAAACCATAGTAAATTGTCATGAACTGACAATTCGTTCCGATGTTGAAAATTGTACTTTATGCCGTCTTTTATTCTCGCTTCTTTATGTGTCTATCCATTTATCGTGAGGTGTATTATTTCGTATAATACTGTATTGTCGAATCTGCTTTGCAAAGTTAAATGAGGAAAAAAGAACATTTACGACAATTTACATATCGCACTTGTTGTGAGTCCACATAAAAAAAATTACAATGCTTGCTTCAGAATGATAAATCGTATTTCTTAAGCACAGATGTTGGAACAGAAAATTTAAAGTTTGAATTTCATGTTAGTCTTCGCTGGTTGGTCAATAAATCAAAGACACGTGAGAACGCGTCTGAGAACATGTTGAAACATAAATTCCGCAAAAACTTACGATGTGGTTTGATCCTACCCCGCTTGTATACAAAGAAGAAACTTAACGAGAACCTTCACTCCAGGATGAAGAAGCCAAAGATGTCCACACCAATCACCATGTAACAGACAGAAGCACAGTCACCTACTTTGTTTGCCATGCGGCACGAAGCTGAATCCATAAGAGAGAAACTTACTTTTCAATTTTCTCTTACTCCCGCACTCATTTTAATGGACATTCACTGCATAATATCAAAGGAACATTCAATCAAACATTTTTAAACATAATCTTTTATTTCACTTCCTATAGCATTGATATTATTCTGTTCTGTAAATAAATTTCCATTTATCCATACAAGCAAGATAGTTTTTCCTTCTGATATTTTAAATTGTGGGAACTTCAGTTGTGTTTGACATAAGCCCGATTTTATGAACATCGCTGAAGCCCTTACAGTAGATATTAAATCCTATATTTTACAGCGAATAAAGTAGAAAATGCACACATAAAATCGGATCAGAATCACAAAACAAATTTTGGTACAAATTATTGAAAAAATAAGATCCAAAATAAAATGAGTGATTCTGGTTGTCGATTGAGCTAAAAACAAATTGAACTGTCAATGACTCGTGTCTATGGTTCTTGGTGCCAAAAATAAGTTTGCGTTTGGAGCTGATCACGTGATTGCGCTGGCTACTTATTCACGTTTTTGGTGGCAGACCAGCAGTCCGTTATCAGTCAGTCAACAAGTCAGTCAGAGAACACAACCAGATACTAACGATGATGACAAAACACTTCAGCTGACTCCTCAAAAATTGACCACAATAAATAGTTTTTTATCTGATCATTTATTTCTGTGGTTTTTTCCCAAAACAATCACATCCCACTCCTTCTTTCACCTTAATTTGATTGACTCTTTTGCCTCCTCACCGGCAACAAAAGAGGAACAAAGACTCAATATCCAGACATTACTACTATTGTTCACACAAATAGTGAAACATAGACTCATCCTAATTTCACAAATCACATTTCACTCAAACAAACGAACTCTTTGAACTTTGAAGATATTTCACTACTATCACAAATAAGAGACTGAAAAATATCAATTGCCTATTTATTGTGTATATATGAAAAATATTATTATTCTTTTTATTTTTCTACAAAACATTTCTTTCCATGTTGTCTTTCTTGAAATTTGTGTTGTATTTTGTAGACAGGATACTAGGTATTAAATTTTCCATTTAATCCAAGTATTTTGTCCACACAAGTCTGACATTTTTACTGTTGTTCTTCTTAGTGTCAGATAAAAGACTTTTTGATAGTGTATGACTAGTACCTTCCCTTACTGAAAATCAGAGAGTTGAGTTTCAATTCCAGTCAGCTTAATTATATTCACTTACTTTTTTTAATCATTTATTTATCAATAAAGCCACTAAGACACAAGCAATCTTTGAGTGTGAGAGAATATGAAGTAAAGAAATCATTATTAAGGATGTATTAACAGGAATTAAGAAGACAGAAATTAACAAATGATATTGCACTTAAGCTTTTGAAGATAAAAGTTGACTGGAAAGCAATAAGCCAGAAGAGAGGCTCTCAAATGAGAAGTATAAGAGAAGTAACTGTTAGCATAAAACTTAATTACATAGAACTTAATTACATTTATCCTCCTCAACTGTAAAATGATGAGACCTTGCTGCCAATCTGGTACTGCACTTAAATTCATAAAGTCCATGTACAATAAAGGAAATTTCATCAGAACAATTACCATGAAAGCATTTACAGAAAAGGCATGGGGAAGCTATGTTATGATGGTAGGAAAGTAACTGAAGCCAAGATGCCAAGTCATAACATTGCAGATTCTTCTTTGTATTTTATCAAGAATTTTTAATGTGTGAATTTCCTTGGGAAAAATATGACTCCATCTCTTCTCCCTACAGCTATGGGTTAAATATTAGGACTTGTATCAGTAAATTGTTATTATTTCAAAAACATTATTACAATATTTAAAATTAAATAACCAGCAAAACGTTGATTAGACACAAAAAATAAATAAACCAATCCCTTGTTTGAGGAAATTCAATACAATTCATTATTGACTAATATTATGGTATTATGAGTGCCAAAAATGGCTGCAAAATATTTGAGAGGGTTATTATATATATATATATACAAATACACAATGGTTTTTGTTATAATAGAGAGGATATATATATATATATATTATTCACTACTTGATGACATAATTATTGCAAAAAAATAAAATATTAAAGTACTGTTAAAAAGCAAACACACAGCAAAAGTTTTCATAACTGGTAGTAAAGTTTAATAGCTGGTAGCAAAGAGTATGAACTGAACCGACACTGCCTCACTATTGTCTCTCTAATGAAAAGAGCTGATGTTGCCTCACTATTGTCTCTTTTTTCATGAGTGTGACAGGAGGGATATATATATATATATATATATATAGTGATGATCCACTTATACTGTCTTAATATGTATAGGAAAGAATATTAATAAAAAGTTTTGAATTTAAAAATGTACTTTTTTTGGACAGTATTTGTTTATTTTTATTATTGTATTTCATATTTCAGACCGCCCTCGGTCCTTCATCAGAAACGAGTGATGTGCCGCATGTTGTGAACAAACACACCATGTGATGTAAACACAAAAAAAATATTCGGACGCTATCATGAAATATGTTTCTAATTCAAATTTAAAAATCACTCGTTTCTGATGAAGGACCGAGGGCGGTCTGAAATATAAAATACAATAATAAAAATAAACAAATACTGTCCAAAAAAAGTACATTTTTAAATTCAAAACTTTTTATTAATATTCTTTCCTATATATATATATATATATATATATACACACAACAATCTTTATTGTAATAGGGAAAATTCTACCAATAAAACAATTTCTGTTACTAATTTACTTACAACAAGAAATATTTCTCCATTTTTCTATTCATAGTTGAGAAGTACTGTAGTTTCTGGCACATGACAAGTAACCCTTGGTACTTGGCATCTTGAGCTACTGCCTGTGTGGCTAGATGTATAAGTTAGAAAAAATATTGTCTTTCATGCCCCTCTTGCTATGCCAGTAATAGTTATCCTGTATAATTATTGCATTGCATATCATTTATGAATTCTAGCAGTCTATTGGCAGTTCCTCAGTAGAGTTCCCAACACTGCATCAACAGAATGAATCAATGACAGAAAATCTTTTTTCAGGTTTTTATTTACTCACTTTCAAATGTAAGACAGTAAATATAATTTCTTGGAAGGAAGTGGGAGAGAGATGGTGATAGAGAGGACAAATATAAATAGGTCAGTCATTTACTTATCATCTTCATGGTTTGTCTCTTTTTGCTGAAACCACTGCATGGAATTTGGCAGTGGAAGACATCTTGACTTCTTTACTGCAGAAACAGTGTTCACTGCTTTTTTCGTGTCTATCAGTTTTATATTAAAATTTGAACAAAGATGATATGTCAGAATTTCACATTCAGGAAGTTCAAACCACCCTGACTAAGGACTGGAAAAGTTCTAACAGTTCAGTAAGGTTTGGTTAGCTTATGTATTCTGTAGCAGAATAATAAAACTGCATTTATTTATATATTCATGGATTGTGGTGCAATGGATATTGGCTCGGAAGAAGAATTTGGAGATTTGAGTTCGAATTCCAGTTGAATTTGTTGCATTCACTTATATGCAAATACCCTTGATAAAGGTATTAATGCATTTCTCCTACCTTCAGCTATGGGTTGAATAGCAGGACAGATTGGGTACTATAGTCTTGGCTGGCAAACCAGTCTACTGCAAAAAGAAATAGCAACCTACTGCAGAAATCTGTTAGTCAGTCATGGATCAAAAGAGACATGATCACTCAAGCATGTATCATGTATATCATTTAAGTGACTGTCCTTCTGCATACATTTATCTTGTTCTCACACCTTAGCAATGTCTTTGTTTCTAATTCTTTCACATCCAGTCATACCTTGTGTCAAAATGGATTTACTGCCTTCATTAAAAAACAAAAATAAAAAACAAAACAAAAACATCATTTTGAAGTTCTACAAGCAGCTTCTAACAAAATCTGAACTCAAAACTCTTAACCTTGGAAATCTGGTGTGAATTTCATTTTATTGATTGAACTGTAAAAACCAATCAGCAGACATCATTCAAACTTATTTATAGAGCTACATTTCTCATTATTTGTAATTGGGTATCAACCAATGGGATCAGTAGAAATAAACAAGAAAAAAATGTGTGCAAACGCTAATTTCAATCGCATATCTGTTGTGAAGAGTCCAGCAGGTAGTGTAGTAACAAAAACAAGGTCAGAAATCTAACCTTCCCTTCACAACAGTGAAAATGTACTTATGCTCACCAAACTGAAAAATCCTTCTACCCTGGTTAGCAAAAGCAATAGTCTTTATTTATGGAGCAATTCTTCTGATTGACCATGCCAAGCAGGGAGGAAAGAACATTAGCATAGCTTCTTTGATACTTATAGAAGCTCTTTTTGAGCTAATAATTTTTTTAGATTTTTCTTCTGCAGATTATGCACAAATACAAACTCTTTTTCGAGGTAAGTTATCTTCTCTTTCATTACATTATTAAAGCCATAATTTTGGTTACAGTTGAAGATAGTCATCAGTTGTTAAAATATTTTATCATCCCATTATCATAAATTTTTTAATATTTTTTTTTGCTCTACCATTGATTTTTATAAAAACACAAATATTTTTAAAAATCTTATAACCATTAAGCAAAAAGCCTTTTCTAATCAATGTTGCATGTTTAACACTTTTTTTCATTTTCTATAAATTTTATTTTTTTAATTTAAATCTAGTTTTATATTTAAATTATATGTCAAGGTTTTCCCACCAAAATTTTTTTCTAATAACTTCATCCCATTTATTTAAACCAAAAACCGCTATGGTTTATTTGTCAACACGTCTGTTGTTTCTATGGAGATTTATTTTTTCCTTTTTTTCCTTTTTCTTTCCTTTCCTTTTTTTCTTAGCTTATTTTCCTGTCAACCACCCCTTCCCACTTCTTTCAATTTTTTCTTTCCTTTATCTTTCCCCTTCCATTTCTTAGAGCCAGACAAGTCTAAATTTTAACTTACAACTCTTAACTCAGTTTAAAAGTAAGGTTTTCCAAAAATCTAAAAATAAACATTGATTTCTGTCTACTTTCTTATTAATCTCACCCCTTTAATTTTTCTGTGATGTATATTTTTTTTGAACTTCCACCGGTAAAATATCTCGGTTTATTTTGAAATAAAGAAGTTGTCAATGATGTGTGAAATTTCTCTTAGGGATTTCATGTAGAAATGGCCATGCAACTGATTTGAACATCAAAATTTATTTTATTTTATGATTGGCTCTGTAATTTAAATGTTAATTACATTGAACCCTCCACCTTGATCAGTTTTAATATTAATGTAATTAATATTAATTAGAATCGGGTCTTTGGGATTTACCTTCCTGCTTTTCCTTTTGGATTAAAGTTTTATATTTAATATATATATATATATATATATATATATATATATATATATATATATCAATGAATTCCAAAATTTACATTCCGTTGAATATCTATTTCAGTGAGAAAATTCTAGCTTCATCAGGAATGATCAAAAATAAAAATTTATTAATTCAAATATGGTAAAAAATTAACATACTGGAAGGAGCTTCAAAACATATCCATACACAGGAAGTTTTAAAAAAATGGGCGGGGGATTAAAAAAGAAAAAAATTACTTAAAATTTATTGTCCACGCATAAAAAAAAGAGGCAGAGATAGAGATTCATGACTAGATGAAGTCAATACCCACAGGTGAGAGTCTGTTTTATGCTAAGCGTAATCATCATACCTAATGGTTGAGCTTAATAGAAACAGACTATCGTCTGTGTGTTGACTTCTATATCCACTTTTATATTTGCATAAACTCTATCTCTGAGATTGAGCACTTTAAAGTATAAATATACCTTGAAACTATATTTTATTATAAATAAAATTTATTTTTTTACATTTTAAATTAAATTTATATTTAAAATAAAAACACGAGGAAAGATCTTAATAGAAAGTCTTAAAAATCTAATAAAGTAAAACTGTAAGTGTCCTTGAAATGGAGCTCCAGTACTTAACTGGGACAAGGATTGGCTTGTCAATTTTAACGCCTTGCAAATAAAACTGCTTTCATTTAATCAACACCTCTAGGATGCTAACCTCTAGGAAAGCAATGCTGCGGCTTCTTAGACTCAGGTTTTCTATTGACATGGAGTGAAGTAATTACTTTGAATCAAGTGCTAAAAAAGTTGGTTCTCTGTCCGGTGTCTGAAATTATTTCTTGTCAGAATCCATCATGCATGTTTATAATTCTATGATTTGTTGGGGCATTAAATACTGCAGTCAGGTGCTCAAGATTCTTGATGAAATGTAAAAAGTAGGGTCTGTAATATAATTTGTCCTGACTTGACATTTCAACTTCAGTCACTTTCTCACCAACATGACACGGCATACCTCTGTCTTTTTTAAACATATTTTCATCACAATTGTTCTGATGAGTTTTCCCCCCTTATTGTTTCGACTGCATAAATTAAGCATGCTACCATATGCATTGTGGTGCAGTGGATATCGACTTGGAACGAGGAATCAGGGAGCCAAGTTCAAATTCCAGCTGAATTCCTTGCATTCACTAATGCACAAATACTCTTGGGAAAGATATTAATCCATCTCTTCCCTCCAGTTATGGGTTAAATAACAGGACAGATTGGGTTCTATAGTCTTGGCTGGCAACCAGTCTACTGCAGAAAGCAATGGCACCCTACTTTGGGATAATCTTCTGCCCAGTCAGTCATGTCTTTTTCGAGACATGATCACCGAAGCGTGTATCATGTATGGCACTTAACTGACCATTTTACTGTTGAACTAGCTAGATGCAATCATCCATTCTAATGTAAAAGTTTCTTTTCTTGCACTTCTTGCATGTGGAACATCTTTCTGATTTCTTGCTACCCTAGTGACTACACTCCTGATCAAAAATTTAAGACCACTTAAAAATCTTTAAAAAGAAATTTTTTTTTTATGGATAGATTTTAAACTCCTTCCACTTAAGGTTACCAATACTACAATCTAAAAGGTTATGGAAACAAAAAGCTACATTACAAACATTTTATTTAGAAATTTACATTTTTATAAAATGAGGTGATTTACACATGATCAAAATTATAAGACTAGGGGTATAAATTGTTAGATCTATGGCAATTCCAATGTTTGTAGTTCAGTTAGAGATTAGCAATCACTGCGTAAAGGTGTTACCATGCCTAAAGCAAGCAAACTTACCAAAGTTGAGCATTCTAGAATTCCATAAGCAAGATTTGTCACAGCGGGCGATCGCAGCTAAGGTAAATCGCAGTAAAACTGATTTGCAACTTTCTAAAGAACAGTGAGAATTATGGAAAAGCAAAATCCTCTGGTAGGCCCCCCAAAAATTTCTCCTGCATTGAGTAGGAGAATAAGACGGGTTGTTATGAAAGATGAGGGACTTTCTTCTAGTCAAATTAAGGCAGTCACAGATGCTGATTGCAGTCCCATAACCATCAGACGACACTTAAGACAAAAAGGCATGGTAAATAAAAAGCGTAAACAAATTCCTCGGCTGCTTCCACGTCACAAGGTGGTCCACTTAAAGTTTGGTCATGAATACCAAACATGGGACGTTGAGAAGTGGAAGAAAGTCCTGTTTTCTGATGAGAAAAAATTAAATCTAGATGGTCCTGATGGCTTCCAACGATATTGGTATAACAAAAACATGCCTCCTGAAATTTTCTCCGCATGTCATAGGGGTGGAGGGTCCCTAATGGTATGGGGTGCCTTTTCTTACAGAGGGACGATAGAGCTCCAGGTGATGCAGGGTCGTCAGAGAGCGGCTGGTTGTGTTAACATGCTACAAAAAGCATCTTTGATGACGGAGGGCCATCATTTGTGTGTGGATGGATGGTTATTCCAACAGGATAATGCTGCAGTCCATGCTGCAAGACAGACCTTGACCTTTCTACAAGAAAATGGGGTCCATCTCTTGGGACATCCTGCATGCTCACCGGAATTGAACCCAATTGAAAATGTTTGGGGATGGATGACAAGAGATGTTTATTGAAATGGTAAACAATATTCAACAAAAAATGAACTTTGGGAAGCCATCTTCAGAAGCTGGAGCAACATCCCCCGCACCTTAATGGAAACGCTTATTTCTAGCATGCCTGACAGAATTTTTGAAGTCATCAAAAGCAGTGGAGGTAGACTTCATTATTAAATTTGGTTGTTGAATATTTTCATACACTTTTTGTACAATTTCGTAGAATTTTTGTCTCTGGTCTTATAATTTTGATCATGTGTAAATCGCCTCATTTTATAAAAATGTAAATTTCTATATTAAATGTTTGGAATGTAGCTTTTTGCTTCCATAACCTTTTAGATTGTAGTATTGGTAACCTTAAGTGGAAGGAGTTTAAAATCTATCTGTAAAAAAAAAATTCTTTTTAAAGATTTTTAAGTGGTCTTAAATTTTTGATCGGGAGTGTATAAGCTTCAAAAATTTAAATGCAACATTTAAGCATGCTACCATTTTACTGTTGAACTAGCTAGATTCAATCGTCCATTCTAATGTAAAAGTTTCTTTTCTTGCACTTCTTGCATGTGGAAGATCTTTCCGATTTCTTGCTACCCTAGTTACTACAATCTTCAAAAGTTTAAATGACACATTAATCGCCATCTTCTGTCATCCTGAATCTGTTCCTTTATTGTCTTTTCTTCTCACTAAAGTCTTCTCATTTGCCTTCAGTCCTTGTAATCTTGTACTGGCATTACTGCTTTGCTTGGGTTGAAAAAAAAAAGATGTTAATGAAGAGAAAAATTTGGTGATTTCATGGAACTAAGAGTGAATGAATTAACTCATTTTTCAATGTATGACTCATAATCCATTAGGGTCATAGATGTACATTTACTGTAACCATAGCAGCAGTGGTACATCTATATCTTGGGTAAGATAGCCTGATGGAGCTCCATTTTTTTCAGGCTGGCTTTGAATTCAAAGATCCAAGATAGGTTGCCAAGTGAACCCAGTCTACCCTACTTTTTAATTGATAGCTGGATTGGTTTAGTTTGATATGTTGAAAAACAAAATAAACCAATCTCGATGGGTTATTAAATGCGGAGATGATTTTTAATATTGGTATATATGCATTTTTTATAAGAAATCAGTTTGTAGATCAGGTTTTTGATTTTTTTTCGGTATGTGCCTGTTTTATATGCTGAATACCTTTGACCGACTCTTGTAATCAAGCAATGTAGGAGATTTTTGTTTCATATTTAAAAGCAGTCTTGGCAAGACACTAAATCAATATGTATTTTATTATCATTTATTTATTCTTCTTTTTCTATGTACCCTGTTTCTTCAGGACATAGGCAATCATGGCATTCCATGTCTCCCTATCCCTGGTGGCTTTTAGCACGCCTTCTCCTGTTACACTATGCAACCCTCGTTCCATCATCCACCTGATTAGGTCCTTCAAATATGTAATTCGTTGCTTTCCCCTGTTTCTTTTTCCCCTCTATCTGGCCTGTTAGTATCAGGTTCTCCAAGCCTTCCTTCCTCAATGCATGTCCCAGGAATTTCTGCTGTCTCTTCCTGATGCTCAGTATTAATTTCCTTTTTGTTTTCATCATTTCCAAAACCTCATCATTGCTCACATGCTCGATTCATGATATTCGCAGCATCCTTCCATAGAACCACATTTCAGTTGCTTCCAGTTTTTCCTTCTTCTTTGATGATATTGTCCAGCATTCACTGCTATATTGAAGAGATGACAACACATAGCAATCCAGTACTCTCTTCCTTGTTTCTAGTGAAATTGTCCTGTTTCTTAATACTTTACTCAACTTCTGGAATGCTTCCTTCGCCATGCCAATTCACCTTCGGATCTCTGTGTCACACTTTCCGTCTTCCGTTATAACACTTCTCAGGTATTTAAATTTTTGTACCTGCTTGATTCTAGTATCCTTGACCTATATTTGGCACGTTGGGCTGCCCTTTTTACTGATTTCGGTTTTCTTGCAGTTTATTTGTAGTCCTTTCTTATCACTCTCTTCAGCTACCTTCTGTAGGAGGTCTTGTAGTTTCCTTTCTGTGTCTGCTATCAGCAATGTATCATCTGTGTACCTTAGGTTGTTTAAATTGTGGCCTTCAATGAAAAATCCAGGCATAACTTCTAGGCTCCTCAAAATATTCTCGCTGTACAAGTTGAACAGATCTGGTGAAAAAACACATCCTTGTCTTACGCCCCTTTCTATTTTTGTACATCTGCTGAATTCATTACCTGTCCGTATACAAGCGGTTTGCTGCCAGTAAAGATTCTTGATTACTCTTAAGTCTTTCCCAAATATGTCAAGGCTGCTGAACATCTCCATCACTTCTTTGTGGCATATTTTGTCAAACGCCTTCGCATAATCAATAAAGCCCAGTATAAGTCCTTCTCATTTGTAATGCATTTACTTATAATTAAATTATGGCTGAGTGGTTAGGACATTTGTTTTCTGACCATGAAGCCCAGGTTCATCTCATGATTTGATGTTATCAGTTTGGAGGGATCTTTGATGCCTAAAAACTATACCATGGAATGAGTGAATCTGGGTAAACAGGACCCTTTAGAAGCTATCAATGGTTGTGTCATTGTGACTGAGGGCTTGAGTGTCCTGGCCTTGTTCAGATTGTTGTCCTCCTAGAAACTGTAACTAAAGTCTGCCCAGCATTCTTCTTCTATATGCCTTGTCCTTTCATGACGTAGGCGATCATAGCTTTCCTCCTCTTTCTATCCCTGGTGGCTCTTAGCACGCTTTCTCCTGTTACACCACAGAGCCCCCGTTCTGCCATCCACCTACTCAGGCTAGTCAAGTATGTTACACACTGTTTTTCCCTGTCTCTCTTTCCCTCTATCTGGCCTGTTAGTATCAGATTCTCTAAGCCATCCTTTCTCATTGCATTGGAACTTTAACTGTCTCTTCCTGATGCTCAGTATTAATTTCCTTTTCGTTTCCATCCTTTCCCCAACCTCATCATTGCTCACATGATTGATTCATAGTTGCAATATAAACCTGGGCTCTGGGAGTGTTGAACAAACACAAATGTGCCTGAGCGGGTATCTGTAAAAGGGATTAGCTAATCACCCTAGTGAACAGGCATCCTTGGATACGAGTGGCTAGCCATATATAATTAAAGAAAATGTGAAACAACTGTGTACTATTAATACATCTATAGTTATCTCCCTTAGATACTTATTTTTTTTATTTTTAGGATTTTATACTCAGAAGAAAATGTCAAAAGGAACTGTAAACTGTTTTATTTTTTAAGTGACCATAATACTGTGCCCAAACAACAATTGTACTACAATGTGCTGTTTTTATGTGTAAGTAGAGCAAAGGATTTCTGTGTGGGAAACAGAATTGTAAATGTTTAAATTCTAGGTTATCCTGCCACATTCACTTTTGTACAAATACTGTTAGAAAAGGGATGAATCCATCTTTCAACTATGGATTAAATGGCAGGTAGACTGAGCTCTTTAGCCTTGGGTGTCAACCAAACTAAGAGAAAGAAAACGGAATTCTAGACTATGGAGAAGGAAAGAAGAAACCACTCCATTATATTTCTTAATAACGCATAGAATAAAAAAAAAAGAAAGCATAGAGAGCCATGATCACATCTGAATTGACGGAACATAACATTAAAAAAAAAAAAAAGAAAAAGACAAAAAAGAAACATTAATCAATATGCAAAAATGCAAATCATTATACTATGGATGAGAATTTTTAAAACCAGGAGTTTTCTATTATCTTCTTTTATGTGCCATGTCCCTTCAGGACGTAGACTATTATGGCCCTCCACATCATCCTGTTCTTTGTAGCTCTTAATAAGTTTTAACTTTTTGTTATTTCTCCCAAACTCGTTCTACTATTCATTTACTCAAACATGTTACATGCTGTTTTCCTCTGTCCCTCTAACCTGTCCTGTCAGTATCATATTTCCAAGCCCGCCTTCCTCATTACCTGCCCCAGAAATTTCAACTGAATATGAAAAATAAATATTAAAAATAAAAATTAATAAATTCCATAACATTTCATAAATTATCGAGTTACCTCTGCCGTTATATAATTTCATCGTTATTAAATTGTAAATTTTTTAATATTATTTTAATTTTTATTTTTCATAAAATATCTTCAAACGTAAGGCTATAAAGCTAAACTAACTAAAATTCTATGAAATATTGGATAATTGCTGAAAATATTGTGTTAAAAATCTTTAATTCTCTCAAACCCCGTTCTACCATACATTTACTCAAACATGTTACATGCTGTTTTTCTCTGTCCTTCTAATCTGTCCTGTCAGTATCATATTTTCCAAGCCCTCTTTCCTCATTACCTGCCTCAGAAATTTCAACTGCTTCTTCCTGATGCTAAATATTATAAGTTTCCTTTCTTTTTCCATTTTCTCTAAAGCTTCATTGTTGCTCACATGTTCGGTCTGAGGAAATTTCAGCATCCTTCTGTAGAACATTTCCTATACTTCAAATCTCTCTTCCATTTTTGAGAAGATTGTTCAGCATTCCCGAGAATTATTTTTTGCCTTTATGGCTACTTTCCTAAAAACTACAATCTTAACCTCTAAGTCAAACGTCAATAGTTACCTATATGCTCCTTATAAGCACTTCCTATCACCTTCTCTTTCACTCCTATCACACTTCATTAATCATAAATTAACAGAAAAACTTTACCTTGAGTGACTCTTCAGCCTTGTATTGGGGGAAATTTAGTATATATTTTTTTGTTTTTTTGTCGATTAAAAATATAAAGGTTTTTCAGGTTGTGTTCATGCTATAGTTTAATAGTCGGTCTTAGCGTTTGAAACAATTTTCATATAAAAACATTGACTTTTCTATCTTAGAGTATTTATCGTTTAGTTCCGTTTTTTTTCTTCAAATTTTTACTTATTTTTGACTTTTAAATTCTGTGAATCATATGTTACAAAAGTTGAATTTAAAAAAAAAGTTATTTCTAATTACGGAAAAATAGTTGAAATCAGTGATATTTATAATTTATATATTCGGTCGATGTAAGGGAGATAAATTAGATTTATGTTAAATTCGTTTGAAATGTTAAAGCAATTCTCTTTTTCAAAGAGAATATACAATTTAAGAGTATACGTTATAAATAAAATCGTGCTTCTTTATTGCGGTGTACACAACAGTGAATATTTGCTAGATTTTATTCTTGAATAAAAAAATTGAAACTTTTTTCATGAATAAATGATATACCAAACGAAATTTGATTAGAAAAAAAAAACTTGGTAGAAAAAATTTGTATTTTATTTGTCCTTACCTTTGTTGTTATTTTTATAATGTTTCGAACGTTATGTCTTCTGGCCTTCTTCAACAAAGTGTATGTCAATTCCAGTAAACGGCTGGAAATTTCTAAGTAAACCCATTTATTCAATTGTTCTCATTCTGCTGTCTATGTCTTGGGATATTTATATTCTTAGTTAATAATTGTTCAATTATTGCTTGTCCTGTTTCAGGGAGTCTGACTTAGGGATTGAACTCACTACCTAGCCTGGGCAGTAAAAACTTAAGGCGAGCAGTAATTGAGCAGGTAAAAAAAAGTTATATTGATGGCGGAGTGTAAACAATTTATACCTTTTTAAGTATTCGTTAAGACTAATCTTAAACATTTAATAAAATAGTCTTCGTATTGTTTATTGAATTTTAGAGAATTTTTGTTCTAAATTTACTATTGTATCTGTAGCTTTTAATATTTGATAGTGTATCGGCGACCGTATCTATATAAAATTATTGTATAGAAATCTGATATATACTCTTGTCTTATCAAGACAAGTTGAAGATCATATCAAATTTCTAACAGAACTTAACCTTTCCAAGTAAGAAGAAAAGCATTCAAAGCTAATAACACATTTTTGTTGAATATGCATAAAAATGAAGCCATTGTGATTGGAAGTCGGTTATCAGTTATCAATTTTAAAATTATTTTTAATAATTAATAAACCAATTGATTAGGCTCACCACACATCCCGGTGTATACGAGTTTGTCCTTATGATATAAATCAATTAATTGACACTATTTTCTTTGTCAATCCATGTCGGGATATTAAAGTCCTTTTACAAGGAAACTAAAATTATAATACAAAATGAACGTTATATATTCAAATATGTGAAAACAAAAAAATGACACACTGAAATTCGATAGCTATTAAATTTATTATTAAATGATAAAAGTGTTTCGGAACACTTGTAAGAATAGGAAATTAAGAATTAAAATAAACTTTCTTCACTTTTACAAAAATTCACAATGACGTGTGAAATCCTGTTTTTTCCCAAATAGAAAGAGGATTGACCATGTGCTTAAAGAAAAGTCGAAACCAGAGTTCGCAAGTAGGTGTTAAACAGATTTGCTGACCAATGTGAGCGACTTGCAAGACCAAAGGGACTTCGTGACCAAGTGCGAAAAATCTGAATACTATAAAAGGCCCCGGTCAGAATCAATCAGCCAGTCTTACATTATTCCACACTATAGTACTCATTCCACCGTGCAACCAACCTTCTGAAGAAAACCTGATAATTTTGGTGATGGTAATTCTGGATAAAACTTGTAAGCTGTAGGGAGTTCGGCTATGTCTGATACAAGGCCGAATTAATAAACATTAACCAGCTCTCGACGGCTTCACACTTGCTGGAAAAAGGCTTCGGACGTTAGCAACCAAAAAGTCATCTGAATTACAAAGGGAAAGCGTAGACGGCGTTCAATAATAATCTGTTCCTTTTGCAAAAATGTGACAAGATCTAGGTATTTACCAGAAACCTCCCTGTTTAGACCGGATGTGACACAAGGATGCTTATTTGATGCTCGGGCAAAAATTTTCCGTAGACCTTGCATAAGGCAGGGTCGAGCACCCGTCTGTTTTTCCCCAGGCATGACCCTGCCCTTCTGGGTTTCTTTCCGCTCGGAGGCAGAAAGTCCGACAAGGTTAAGTTCGGGTGGAACTCTAAAGGTGATACCTATAAAAAATTCGCTGATAAAACAGTATAGTATGAAGAAAAAGGGCCTCAAACTTAATAAAAACAAAGTTTTATCGGAAAATGTTTATGTTACTATTAAGAGGATAGATCAAAGTAATTTTTAAATATTAAAAAAAAAATTTAAATTTTTTCTAACACTTTCAAAAAGGTTTATAACGGCAAACGTAATATTACGCAAGGCGATTTTTTGCCAGTGAAAACATTAATTTGGAAATTCTTGCAACAATCAAATAATGGTCGGATTTCGATGAAAATTTCATTCTTATTCATAATAGACTGAAATCATTTTTGAAGTAATTATTTTTAGAAAATCTTGGTAAAAATATTTTTTTCATATGTTACTCCACCGCCCAATTCCGGAAATGTCTATAAATTCGTCACTTAATATTAATTAAATTTAGGAGTCATTGGGGAATGTTTATCAACTATCTTTTTTTCTTGAAAATTAGTCAATTTCTAGAAAATCTGCTCCGAAAACAAAAATGTAATAAATCTATACCATTTTTTATTTAGATAAACTTTTGTTTTTATAAACAATATAAATTAAAGATATCATAGTCTGAAAAGAAAAAAAAATTCAATGAATAATGAATTGTTTTCATTTTTATTATTTTTTTTATTATAATTTATAAAGTTCCAAAAGCTTTAAAAATTTCCATCTTCACCGTTTACGCTAGGGTGTTAAATTAATGCATGAAGACTACATTTACTAATCGAAAATTGAAAAGCTTAATACAAATAATTTAGTCAATGGATTTTTAAAATAATTTAAACATTTTGTGTGCATGCTGATTACCCGTTTTTTTTTACAGCAGTGGTAGCGTAAAAAACTGCTCTCTTTTTCTGTTATAGTTCTCCCGAAAATAAATTAATAACCTTACTTTCGGAGTCATCTTGTGTATTTAAATCGTTAGTATAGAAAATGAATTCATTCATGTCGGTTAATGTATTTATTTTTCATTTCTGATGTTGTCACGCCAACTTATGGTAGAAAATGAAATCGATATTCTATTGCCAAATAGTATTCATGGCAAATGTTCAGATAAACTACACCCTTTAGTTCCGCTAGTTCAGACCTTTACAACTACGACTTGCCATGTCACGTATACAAGTTCGAATCATCATCATCATCATCCTCTTCATATTCTATTACTAAAAAGGACGTTTGGCTCAAACAGTTTCTTCCTGAGAACAGATTTGTGGAAAATCTCCGAGAAGATGCTTTCTCCCATCACTATGATCTTAACTTTTTCAATGTTAGGCTCAACCATTATATATCCTACATATCTTACACCCATAAACAACTTCATTTAGTAATCCGCTACATTTAGTCGAAAAAACAAAAAATGGAAAATTTATTTAGCCCTTTATTTTTATGAAAAATATATTCGTTTCTTAGACATGCTTACAATATTCTGCCCGAAAATCTTCAAAGTTGAGTCAAAAGTTTTTTTCAGATTTTCACTGTTAAATTTTGGTAATTTGTCTCTTCGTTTGATATCATTACTTTGATAGAATTTCATGTGATATTATTAATTTGATAGAATTTGTTGTCTAAATGTTGCTGAATTGTCTATTTTTTATTTTCATATGTAACATCTAATCATTAATTGTTTATTCTTTATTTTACAGCTTTGATAATGACTAGTGAAAAATTGCAATTAGAGCCATTTTACGCAAACGTAGAGAGAAAGACTTAGTGCAAGGGAAGCGGCACAAAATGTATGACGTAGAAGGCAAAAATGTATGATGTAGAAGGCCCAGAAACTGTCATCGAACGTGTTGCACAAAACTGATTCCGCTAAAATGACTACATTATTCAGAGACTTCAGTCACAAACTCGGAACTCGACACATAAAAAATACAGCTTATCACCCTTGTGCAAACGGGATGGCAGAACGTTTCCACAGATAGTTAAAAGCGATGAAACAAAACAAAACTAACTGGGTGCAGAATTTACCACTGGTACTATTATCAATAATAGGATATGCGTTGTGGTGTAGCAGATATCGAAACGATAAGGAGCCGAGTTTGAATTCCAATTGAATTCTTTGCATTCACTTACGCACAAATACCCTTGGGAAAGTTATTAATCCGTCTCTTCTCTCCAGTTATTGGTTGAATAATAGGACTTATTGGGTTTTATAGCCTTGGCTGGCAACCAGTCCACCACAGAAAGCAATGGCAATCTACTGTGGAATAATCTTCTGCCCAGTTAGTCATGTCTCTTTCGAGACATGATTGCCCAAAGCATGTATCACGTATGGCACTTAACTGACTGATATGGTGTGATAGATAGCTCATTCCGAGGTATCTTGTATCAGTCATGGGAGACAGAGTTCGTTCGCTGTATAATAAGGTAGTGGTCGAGATAGACACATGGGAGAAATATTCCTCGAATTATCGCATTATAGTAGTCTGAAAATTATCAATCAGAAACATCGTAAAAGAGGACTTGGGTTGGACACCAGCTGAAATGTTTTTCGGTTCATCATTGGCTTTACCTGAACAATATTGTGATGAAAACTTGAACATTTTACCTTCACCAAATCTGTAGCGGAACTGAAACAGGATGTCATTATTAATCTTTACAGCTACACAGAAAGCAAGCAAAAATTAATACCTACTAAATGACCTTTACATCTGCGCATATATATTTATAAGAAATATCGCCGTAAATAAGAAACATTTATGTTCAAACTACTCAAGTCCATACTAAGTCATTAGCAGAAAGAAGTATTTCACCATCATGAAAAATGGAAAACATTGATAATATTGTTATCGATCGGGTTAAACCGATTTTTGTCGATAACCAATTCTAAGAACAGCAACAATCAAAAAAATATGAGCATCCAGATCCAAATATTACTCAAAAGATGAAAGAACAAACATCCAGCAAAGCAGATGACACCCCATCAGAAACAATAACACAGTCAGTTAAGTGCTATACATGATAGACTCTTTGGGCGATCATGTCTGGAAAGAAACATGGACAGAAGATTATCCCGCACTAGGTTGCCATTGCTTTCTGGGGTAGACTGGTTGCCAGCCAAGGCTATAGAACCCAATCTGTCCTATTATTTAACCCATAACTGGAGGGAAGAGACGGAGTAATATCTTTCCCAAGGGTATTCACGCGTAAGTGAATGCAATGAATTCAAACTCGCCCCCCACCCCGATAACACAGAAGGATGTTAAAACGAAATCTGGGAGACATGTGCATTGACTAAAATATTATAAACATACCCGAGATACTAATTTCATAAGCTCGGCACTATAAACAGACACTGTCGAGAAGTTCCTTATGACCAGACTCAAAGACGTGTGAAAATTTGCAAGCATCCACTGACAAATCCTTAAGATGCCCATTTTTGGTGTCGAACTAAAACAGAGAATAAAAAATTGATCAATTTTTGCAATCCTAATAAGAAAAATTTATGGTTTCTTTCTGGTGAGGCATCAGAACCTGTTGTTAAACATGGGCGGTTTGAACAGAAAGTTATACTGTGTGTTTGGTGGAATTTTGAGGTGGATGCTGCACATTGAGATTCTTCCAGTTTGTGATGCTCAGAACGCTGACATTTATGCTCAACAACTGCAAGCGATAATATGATGCTTTGAAATCCCGCTACCCGTCATTGGTCAATCGATGATGAACATTCCTACAGCATAACAATGCTCCAGCGTACACTGTGAATATAATCAAGCATGAACTTGAACAAATTCATGGGCTGGATGTGCTAACTCAACCTGCCAACAGTCAAAACTTGGCACCATCAGATTTGCCACCTTTTCCGAATCATGTCTCATTTCCTGCTCGGATGGAATTTCAACAATGTACATGAACTTGAAAACGGGCGCAGGAAGATTTTTCTCTCAACCAGCCCGAATGGTATAAGCATGGAATTGAGCTTCTGCCACAACGATGGCAACAAGTAACAGAATATTATGGAATATAATAAAATATGTTCTCATGTAATTTGTTTTAATTATTAATTAAAAATGAGATACGAAATGACTTTTGACTCAACCTAGTAAAACTCATTATTTCGCATTAATATCCAGATCATAACTTTCGCTCTCTCTTTTTATTGCTTTCTGCTCTGTCTCTAAAACTATATCGAGAATGCACCCCAGCACTGTCATCGAAGACAAGAGACATTGTTTAGGGCCAAATGAAAATAACCTTTTTGTATGCTACCTTTTTAAGATGGGGGCATTTCGACGTGGTGTAATGTTTAGTAAGGTAAGATCAGCTACGACTGAGTTATGAATTCAACTCTTCCGAGGTGTTCTAATCATACGCCCTTTTATCAAAGTTTTGTAAATCACTAACTTTTCAAGATGGACGATAAAAGCTGAGGGGAAGGAAAACTTGCAGTAAAGATGAAAAGAAAAATTTCCCGCCAAACATTGCACTGAATTACGCGTAACAAAATGCAGAATAAACTTAATACTGTTCGTTATCAATATACTCCTGCTTTATATATATATATATATATTTATAAACATGTATTAAAAATGGTTGTTTTTTGAGATTGGTTGTGATTTGTTTAAAATATACTCGTTTCAATATATTATTGAAATGCGTGTATTTACTTTTTCATGTTTCCTTTTTAGTTGCTGCGTGCAATAATTTTATTTTATTTACTTCGACCGAGTTGTGATAAGTGAGGAGTAATAACCGGTTAACTTATTCCGTTTATTTTTTGTTTCCCCTTTCATGTCTCCCTTTTTTGTCTCCTCTTTTTTGTCCCTGTTTCCGTACTAGCTACTGTAGTTTTGTCTTTTATTTTTCTTGGCTCAAAAAGTTCACTTTTATTGTTGTAATAATTCCTTGGTGTCTTGAACTGCTGAAACGACCGCTATCTCGCAGACTCACCTTTTGATGTCACAAGCGCTTACAGATTCAAACCATGGAGATGATCTTGGGTGTTTGTGCCCTCTGATGGAAAAAAATAAGTTCACATTTTTCTACAAGTTTGGGAAGAAAGTCGTTGATGCCCGTTCCAAGACCCTGAGGTATCGTGCTTTGCCATGGCTCAGTGCCATCAGGATATCAACTCTGTGTGGACACAAAACTGCACCCAATCACACAAAACGGTGGAATTCTGCTCCTCCGGTATTCTGGATCTGAATATCCAGAATATACCTTGTATAGCATTTTGGAGCAAGCTGCTAATCTGACCTCATACCCCAATATCAATATTCTCATGTTTGCACCTGTCCTATTATATCATGGGAAAGAATTGCACATCATTTCGATGTCGTACTTAGAGTCTAATTGAAAATTAAATTATTCGTTTTTGATATTATCTCTGAGTTTTAGTAATAACTTTTCTATTGATAGGCTTACTTATGCATTTCACTCTTTATGTGCCATGTCCGCCCATGATGTATGTGATCACGGCTCTCCATAATTTCCTATCTCTTGCAGCTCTGAATAAATTCTGTCTTTTCGTTATTTCTAAACTCTGTTCCGCCCTCCATTTTCTCAAGTTCATCAAATATATTATTCATTGTTTTCAACTGTCCCTCTTGCTCTCAATCCGTCCTGTGGGTAACAGATTTTCCAAGCCTTCTTTCCTCATTATATTCCGCAGAAATTTCAACTGTTTCTTCTTAATGATAACTATAAGTTTCCTTTTTGTTTCCACTTTCTCTGAAGTCTCGTCGTTGCTCACATGTTTGGTTCATAAGGAAGTTTAACGCCACACAATCTTCCTAAAAGAGCTTCTATCGTAGACTTGCAAAATATGTCATACCCAACTTCATCCCGTTCTCGCCACGCTTTCACAATCTTGTGTATCTCAATGGATTAAAAAGGCGAGAGATAAAAATTTACAGACACTTTTGACATATATTGCGTTCCAACATTATATGCAAATCAATGAAAAGATAATTATATGATTAATGATCCAAGAGTCATTAAATTTCGTTATGGTTGTATTAGCAACATGAACTAAAGCAGTATCGTGCCATTTTCCATCTGAATAGCTGTGCCTTTGTTTTGAACTACGTCAGAGGGTTAGTCTTTTCATCGATTTTCTAACGCCCAAACCTCAGGCCAATTCATTCTTTGGAAATAGGCTACAGAAATTGAAAACTTATTTTATATAATAATATTTTATATAATCTAAGAGAATTAAAATGCTATACTCTAAAAAAAAAAATCCTAGACTGTGAAAGTAAGAAGCGCTCTTCTGACCAAAACTTTATGGCTTCAAGATCATTCATTTTTATAACTATTATCTTTTTGTTTATTTGCATATGTTGGTACGCATTGTATAGGGTGCGGCATAAATACTTCTCACATATGCCTCTCAGAAATATTTCCCACATAATGGTAAGACATTAGTGAGATGAAGTCACCGTTGTCACTAATGTATTACCTTTATGTGGGTGGTATTTCTGGGTAGTATATGTAGGAGGTATTTCAGTCGCATCCTTTATAAATCTATTAATCCCATCCTCAAAGTTAAAAATATAGAAATAATCAAGCTTAAGAAAAAAACAAACAAACAAACAAACAGCATTTTATCAGAAAGAAGAGCAATTGGAGTAGATAGGCTAAACTATCGTCCGGTTTGACACCCCACCCACGTCTATTGAACAGGCGTAGAGGCTCATCCCTTGTTCCCTGTTTAGGATGTGGTCTCCGGCTTTCTCTTTTCTGATCCTTTCACTCCTTTTCCTTTTTCCTTTTTTTTCAATTGGAGTAGATATCGCCCGGTTCACACTCCACCCACGTCTATTGAACAGGCGTAGAGGCTCATCCCTTGTTCCCTGTTTAGGATGTGATCTCCGGCTTTCTCTTTTCCAATCTTTTCACTCTTACGTAGCCCCCTGCACATCAGTGGCGTTACCGCCTTGCTCGGGGTGATATGATTAAAAAAAGTGTGATTATGTGATACAAACACGGATTCCTCTATGGCATGTTGACTACTTTATAGCGGCCATGAGGGTACAGGTTGGCCATCACTACCCCGCCATCATTGCGACCTTACTCAAAGCTAAGTTGTGGAGAGGGGTGATCGCACACATCCTTATGGACGATACCCAGATGAAAGAAAAATGTTGTCGGATAAATAATTTTACTGGATTATCTATTATGTTATTTGTCGTAAACTAAAGTGAGAGCCAATTCTGTATAAATATCATAAAGTTAAGTCAGACATGCCGGGCTTATGGCTATATCATGTTGAAACACCATGACTGAAGTTAAGCAAATTCGAGCATGGTCAGTATCTAGATGAGCGACTATTTGAGAATACCTGGATGTGCATTGTGGTACAGTAGATATCGGCTTGGAACGAGAAATCGGGGAGCCGAGTTCGAATTCCAGTTGAATTCCTTGCATTTACTTACGCGCAAATACCCTTGGGAAAGGTATTAATCCGTCTCTTCCCTCCGGTTCTGCGTTAAATAACAGGACAGATTGGGTTCTATAGCCTTGGTTGGCAACAGTCTACGGCAGAAAGTAATGGCAACCTACTGCGGGATAATCTTCTGCCTAGTCAGTCTTTCGGGACATGACCTTCTGCTCAGTCAGTTTTTCGTGACATGATCGCCCAAGCGTGTATCACGTATGACACTTAACTGATTGGTGCTGTAAGCTTGGATGTACGGGTGTTGCGATGGATACTAGTTCGGAAGTGAAAATCAAAGAGCCGAGGTTCCAATTCCCGTTGGGTTTCTTATATTCAGTTACCCACAAATACTCTTGGGAAAGGTAGAAATCTACCTCTTCTCCTCCCACTATGTGTTAAATAGTTATTCTTGTGGCAGTAAAACTCATTATTATACCCTCAAATTCTTTCTATCTAAAGATATTTTTGGCTTTAAATAATCTACAAATGGTGTATAAACCATAAAAAATAAATAATTCAAAGAACATATATGCTGCTGTCAAGTTCGTTTCCGTAGTTCTTTATCTGTTATGGAAGGTGCATGGTGTTTGCGTTTTATGAGAACTGCTTCCTGTATTCGTTTGGAACGATGAGTGGGCCCAAACGTTCTTCTTTTATGTGCCGCGTTCCTTCAGGACGTAGGCGATCATAGCTCTTAACAACCCTTCGCTTGTTATCTCGCTTAAACCCTACTCCGCCATCCATCTGCTCAAGTCCATCAATTATCTCACACGTTGCTTTCTCCTGTCTCTCCTTCCCTTTATCTGTCCGGTGAGCATCAGATCCTCTAAGCCCTCTTTCCACATTCAGTCAGTTAAGTGCCATACGTGATACACGCTTGGGCGATCATGTCTCGAAAGAGACATGACTGACCGGGCAGAAGATTATCTCGCAGTAGGTTGCCATTGCTTTCCACATTACATATCCCAAAACCTTCAGCTGTCCTTTCCTGGTGTTAAGTATCAGTTCCCTTTTCGTGACCATCTTTTCAAAAACCTCATCGTTGCCCACCTGTGCTGTCCATGGTATCCTCAGCATCTTTTTGTAGAACCACAAACGCGAGCAGATTATAATAAAAATACACAACAGATAAGTAAAAGGTAGAAAGTCCTTGCCAGTTTTTGAAAGTGCTCAAATGCAAATCTTCTTCTACACAGTTCTTTCAGGTCGTAGGCGATTATGACACACCACAATTTCCTGACCTTTGTAGCTCTTAGCAAATTTTATCTTTTTTCATCTCTCGTAAACTTTGTTCTGCACACCATTCACACATGCTCACTAGGTAGCTTATGTGTTGCTTTCAATCTGCTCTCCTTGCTTTCAATCTGTCCTGCGAGTTTCAAATTTCCCAAACCCCCTTTTTTCATTATATGCTCCAGAAACCTCAACCATCTCTTCCTAATATTAAGTGTAATTTTTGTTTTAATTTTTTCCGTGTAGAAAATCGAGAAATTTGAAACTGTTCTGGTACAGATTACTGATTGAAGCAAATGATTGATTGACGGTTTGGGGATAGTCATCCTGTAGTATCAGAAGACCCGTTACGTTAGCTGATGACTGTCATGAAAGAGTAGCATATAACAAAATGAAGTTATTCTTCTCTGTCGTGAACTCTGAAATTAGTGGAAATCCAGGAGATCACACAGAGGGCGCCTACTCGAGTGCGTTGTTTAGTTGAAGCCGTAGGGAGATGCTGAATGTTTATTTGATTCGGCCTTGTGTTATACATAACCGAACTCGCTACTGCTTACAGAGTTATTTGTTATTATTAGAAGGTTTTGATTAGAATGGAAATTGTCGAAGAATGAAAATATACATTTCGCATGTTAAAATAGTTATTTATTAATAGTAGAAGTTAACGGTCAATGAGAAACAAGTAATGAGTTAAGGGTATCAAGAAATGTTCGTAGTAGTAATTTGTTGGAAAGAGTTTATGCGTATGTATGTATGTATGTATGTATGTAAGAGAGTTTGTTTTATAGGAATGTCTTTGGAGGAGGAGGAGAAGTAAAATCAATCAGCACACGAGAAAGAAGAGAAAGAGGACAAATGTGCGACGCAACCTTACGTCCAGGTTGACTTGAAGTTTCTCCCGTTACATTTTAGTGTGTTGTCTCGCTGACGCTGACCGGAACCTTTTATAGTCATTTAGATTTTTCGCACTGAATCGCTAAGTCTTTTTGGTCTTGCAAATCGCTTCCACTGGTCAGAAAATTAATTTAACATCTACTCGCGAAATCCGGTTTCGACCTTTTCTTTAAGTACGTGGTCAATACTTTTGCTATTCAGCAAAACCAGGGTTTCACACGTCATTGTGAATTTTTGTAAAAGTGAAGAAGAAAGTTGCTTTTAATTCTTAATGTTTTATCTAACACATAGTAAGCTCATTTCTCGGATCAGTTCTTCGAGTCAGATTAAACTTCATCTGGTACAATATGTACAAAATGAAGTTTAATAAATAATTATCGAAAAAGTGTCTACCGTAGCACGAGTGTTAGCGAGCTTGTTACAGGAACTATTACTAGTGGCTCTCTTACGTTTGTGGCCTTGTACCAAGCTTTAAAGCCTTTTACTAACCAATGAAATCTTGGTTATTATGGCTTCCATAATTTACAATAGAATCAGATACATTCACACATTTTTAAGCAAATCAAAGAACAAAAATACAGCGAGTATTTGTTCCTGTGTTTGAAAATTATATTCTAGTTCGAGTCTTCATCGTCAAGGCTTCGAGTCGATCAAACTTTTTAAATTTGTTAATGACACGATCATAATAGAACCTATAATTTTTGTGCTGTCTTAATGCTAATAAACCATTTTCTCTGCCTATCATTTTCTCGTCTCTCTCACACAAAAAGACACTCATCGACCGTCCTTCTTTATTTTATTCCTTTGCTTCTTTCAAATTCATTGTCTTTTTGAGTTTGTTCTTTCTGTAGATTTTTTTAATTGCGTTCTGTTCGCTTTCCTTCAATATTATTATTTTCTTTCTTTCTTTCGCTTTTCTTCAATATTATTTTTTTTCTTTTAAATTCTTTGTCTCTTTGAATTTGTTCTTTTATTCTTTTTGCTTTTCATTTAGTTTATTTTCTTTCTTTCAAAGTGTTCATCTACCATCAATTTATCTTTTTCGCCTTATTTTCCATTTTTTCAATCTCCTTTTCTTTCTTTTCATTCTTTCTTTCAAATTCCTTATCTCTTTGAATTCGTTCGTTTTCTATTGTCATTCTTTGTGTTTCATTCAGTCTCATTTTCTTTCTTTCTCATTCTAGTTGTCTTTTCCCCTAAGTCTCAGTATTTCACTCACGGCTTTTCTCTTTCTATTTATTTAGACTTTTTTCTTGACGTGTCGTAGTCTCTTTACACTTTCATTTTCCTATATATTTATTTAACAAACTATCTCTTGCTAAATTTTGCTGTTTCGGGAGAAAAAGTGGAACGCGACTGCCGTGTTTGATAAATTCAAATGAAGCCATGTAGATTTCTCTAAAAATAGCACCCCCTCGTTACCAGTAAATCGTACAATGATCAATTCTTGATTATTTATAAGCATTTCTATTAATGTCGGCCAAAAGTCACTTATATCCTGAGCAGACGTTATCTGTTCGCCCACATATTGCCAATATGGGCGGTTAATAAACCTGCCTGCGTTCGTATCTATTTATATCCGGGCATTTTTCATTTCAGTGGACATGGTGCCAGATTTTATGATATAAGTCAATTTTTTCACAATAAAAATGATATTAAACCATTAATACTCACCGTTCCATTTTGGTACGGTGTGTATTAATGGAACCTCATATAATCGATATAGACCATGTGACACCGATACCCAATAGTGCATTAGAATAGCCACCCAAAAATTAAACAAAGTATTAAGAAACAGGAAAATTTAATTAAAAAAAAACAAAAACAAAAAAATCAGTGGTGGACAGACTGCTATATAATATCAAACTTCCTATATAACCGGACAATTTTCTCATAAATGAAGAGAAGTCTTGAGACAACAGCTTTGTTGTTTTCAGAACGATTTTGAATTTGAGGTAGAGTTTTGTTTAATGGCATATTAACCTCTGTGGGTTATTTAATGCCAAAAAGGTGGGGTTTTAAGATATTTTTTAATGTTCGGTTATAATTAGAAGGTTGATTTAGTTAGATTTTAATGAAATTTTTTTGTTTTTGTTCTTTTGTTTATTTTAGAAAACTAAAAATGTCTTCTAGTTTTGTATTCAAAAATGTTTTGGTGAGATAATTCTTTTCCTTACAAAATGTGTTATTGTAATAATTTTTTCTTAAAAATATATTGTTGGTAATATTTTTCCTTCAAAAATGTACATTTTTCTATAGAAGTATTTTTATGTATATATTTCTCTAAAAAGAGTGTATTTTCATACTTCCACAGTGCTTTGACCCCAGTTTGGGGCTTAACTATTTTCCCATAACTGGGATCTTAACAGGTGCTACCACTCTGGGTCAGAGTGAACCTGAGAACATCAGCAATTAAGAGGTGGTTCCATTCTCTTCACAACCTTCCAATCAGAGGCCAGGACCGGAAAAATACAGAAAATGTCATGCCTAGATCATGTAACGACAAGGTTCTAAGGCAACTGGAAACAAATACACTTATTAAATCAGAAAGAGACAGTTCAAATTTCTGAGCCCCAATGAGAAAAGAAGGATTGATGAATTTGACACAAACAAGGTTACACTGAAGGCAAGCGAGATTGAGAAAATCAGTGAGTAAACCTAAAAAGCTTGTGTAAATGAATGACAGAACAAAGAATTGAAAATATAGTAAAAAGACAAACATTGCTAAAATGTACGAAGGATAAGAAGTTATAGAAAACTCTGATTGCCCACGTTCTAAAGGGACATGGCACATAAAAGTGAAGATAATTAATACCATTTTTGTCTCTTCTTGTTCTCACGTTTCCTGCGTACAGGAAGCGGGGTGATTATATTATAATCAATTGCTACGTACGATGCTAAGAAGGTGGGTTCAGTGCGTTGTGCTAGAACATTTTACTTGTCAGAATCCACCTTGAAAATTTATAAATCTACCATTCGTCTATGCACTAAAATTTTCTGTCGTATTTCGTCTTGTATTCCGGCTATACATTCAAGAATGATCTGCAATGTTATCTATCCTGACCTGGCCTCTCGACTTCAAACACTTTCGCAATACTGTAACACGGTTTCCCAGTGCTTTTTTAGTTATGTTGCCCTATCTACATTGGAATGAAATCTTCCTCCTTCGTAAATACTAACCTGCGAGACTTCCTAAAGAAAGCAGTCGAGACGCCGTGTGACTTGACAGTTCGGACAGACACTTCTATCTGCTGACTAATAACACTCTTATTTTGCATATATGCTCTGTTATTCCAATACACTGGTTCAACCTACCTTCTTTTCGAGTCTGTGATAAAATGCCTGTCAGAAGGTACTTACCTCAATCTGTATGCGTTCATGTAGCGTGTATGGTCCTGTTACGTACGAAAAAGAAAAGTAAGATGGCGGCCGCGCCCGATTATATGCTGGTGAGTCTCGCGAAGTAACGTGAAATCCCGTTCTTCCTATGCAAATAAGGTACTGCCAGGTTGCATAAAAATGTCTCTGTTTTCGAAGAAGTGTGATCGTTCTGTGGAGTTGTGTACTGACACGTAACGTATAAAAAGAATCCACAGTGTCTTTCTTCCTGGCCCTAACAGGCCACAACACTTTTGTATATATAGCTTCATGGTGATCATTCTGATGAGCTTCTCTCTTTCGTACCTTGACTTGACGAATTTAATCCCAGTACAGTATGAAAACTGAGCGTCGAAAATTACTAAAATAAATTTCAGGTTTTAACTTATAAAATTCAGTCCCTTATCAATCTTTTCTTTAGCACCAGAAGTTATTCGTTTGTTCGTAGTGGAAATAATTGAAGCTTAGTACAACAATAGTCGAACAGAGTTCAACACAATAAGTCAGTCAGTTAAGTGCCATATGTGATACACGCTTGGGCGATCATGTCTCGAAAAAAAACTTGACTGACTGGGCGAAGATTTCCCGCAGTAGGTTGCCATTGCTTTCTGCGGTAGACTGGTTGCCAGCCAAGGCTACAGAACCTAATCTGTCCTGTTATTTACCGCATAACTAGAGGGAAGAGACGGATTAATACCGCTCCCAAGGGTATTTGAGCGTAAGTGAATGCAAGGAATTCAACTGGAATTTGAACTCGGCTCCCCGATTTCTCGTTCCGAGCCGATATCCGCTGCACTACAACGCACATCCCATAAGACAGTATATTAAACCGAAAGCGTACCTCTAAATACTCATTCAAATTTAGTCAATTGTGCTAAATAACAAAAACTACAACGCTTGAGGATAACGAACAACTAAAATGGATAGCACAAGTAACCCAAGGAGAAAATAATGATATAATTAAGATGTTGACGTTCCACACTAAAGCAAGCAAAATGGTATGAAGGAAATCGCCATGAATACTAGAAAGAGCGAAAAGAGAAATGTATTCATAAACATCCAATTCGGTCAATGAAAGCCGTTTGTTTCCATATAAGGAAACAGATAACAATACCATTACCAATACCGTTAGCAAAATAAAATGGTGATAGTTACATTTTCCCCAACAACCAAAATATGTGAAGAAACTATATATGTAATTTATATATATAAAAGGCAATCTGTGAGTCTGTGTGTGACTGTAAGCTATGCACGCCTACATTTTTTAAGTTACGCCATTCAAAATTTCTAGGGAGACATATCTACAGAGAAGCCAGGTCGACACATACTTTTTGAGTTTAAGTTCAGCAATTTTCCCTTTCGCCCTTTTTGCCAATGGAACCGATTGTTTACATTTGCTCCGTAAAACATCTAAGATCACGTCACAGAAATCAAATCACATGTGTCAAACGCGACTAAAATATTTTTTATAAAAAAATGAGCCTTTATATTTTTTTTTCTTCTAAAATTAAATGTCTACATTTTTAAATATTCTTCGAAAATTTCTGAACTGAGAGCATAATAGCTTTTATCTTTCTACATTCTTAAATATTCTTCGAAAATAGCTGAACTGAGAGCGTAATAGTTTTTATATTTCTAATTTCAGTAAAACAAAATAAATAATTTTTATTTTTATGTTAAATTCATTTAATCAACAAAAAATGTAAATATTTTGCCCCGTAATTTTGAAACGAAAACAAACGCAATGTTGTTTACAATGTCACACAAAACATCAAATCACGTTTACGCAAAACAAAAGAAAATACATTTTTAATGAAATTTTTGAACAATTTTTAAACAACAACTTTTTATATTATTATTTTTTTTTTATATAACCGAGTCCGACTACTAAAATGTTCTGAGTTGCATGGGCAACGCCGGGCTATGATGCTAGTCATTATATATAATGAAACTTTTGACGTATTCGTTTAATAAATCCTATCCGTTATATAAGAAGTTCCATAATCAGACAGCATTAAAATAGTTGGCAATGTATTTTTGCAGTAAAATTGCTTAAAATACATTTCTATAATAAAATAATTTAAGTTGAATCCTAATACATTTTTGTTTCCTCATATACACCTTTGTGCAAATTAATTGAAACAGCTATTTTAGTTTCCTTTATTTCACTATACGGTCAGTTTTAGACCCACTAGAGTGACAAAAAGGGTAATCGATTTCTACTTTTTCCTCACATTATGTCATTTGCAGTGGCATTTTTTTTTTTTTATAAGCGTTTCACCCCGAGCAAGGCATGTCACTGCCACTACTGTGCAGGGGGCTACGTAGAGTGGAGAAAGGCTGGTTAAATATAGGAAATAACAGAGGGTGGGTGATAGGCGGGTGAGGATACCGAGAATGAGGGTTGGGTAGATGAGAGTGTTGTGAGAATAGTTGGGAGTTAGTGTGATAGGAGGTGTCTATTGACCCTACATTTAAACACCTGGAGATTGTAACTGTCGGGAAAGCAGACTTGTGGAAGGGAGTTCCACAGGCGGGAAGCGCGAGAAAAGAAGCTGTTGGAGTAGAATTTACGGTTACATCTTATTTGTTTAACTGTAAAAGGGTGGGACCTAGTTGCTAATCTAGTATCTCGTGTAAATTCGTGCTTGGGCGGCACCAGTGATCTAAGCTCATCGGAGCAGAAGCCATGAAAGTACTTGTAGAAGAGGCACAGGGAAGCTACATCACGCCGGTGTGAGAGCGGCTGCAGCCGGTCTGCCAAGTCAGTATCAACCACGTTACAGATCCTCCTTTGTATTTTGTCAAGAAGCCCAAGGAGAGCAGCATGTAATAATAATAGGAATCTATTTTCATGGTGTACGATGAAATTTATTTGGCCTTGAAAAATATTGCATCATCCATGATTGCATCAGATTTTTATCACGCTCATACACTATTGCCTCGAATGACAATTAGTTGTTCAACGGCCATCGTCTGCTATGGGCATTACCCCAAGAAAGCTTAAGAAAACTATAACGCTGCACGAACACATTGGTAAGCCTTACAGAGAGATTGCGGATATTGGTGTTAGCCTTTCAAATGTCAGTCGTGTCAACAAGGTGAACCCAAAACATAAAGGAAAATGAGGTGGTAAGAGAAAAACAACGCCAAATGACAACGTTACGTGATCACAGAAGGCATGAAAGATGCTAAGACATTTTTCGTTTTGTTTCAGTTAATTTGCACAAGTCTGTAAGTTGGTGTATTTAAATTCTTGAATTATTTGTTTAATAAATCATACTCACTGCATAATCAGACAGTTTAAAAATAATTGGCAATGCATTTCTACAGTAAAATCACTTAAATGCATTTTATAGCAAAATAATTTTATCGGAATTTCTATATATGTTTAGAGTATTTGTAGTTGACACTATATTTCTTGTCATTAAAGGGAATTTACTTTTTCTCGTGATTGTTTAATAAATCCTACTCGTAATATCAAAAGTTGCACAATCAAAGAGTAATATAACACCTGACAATACATTTCTGTAGTAAATTTATTTTTGGTGCATTTCTATACTAATTTATTTTTGGTGCATTTCTATACTAATTTCAACTGATTTTTATTAACATTCACTCACCCCTTAATTACTCGTGAGCAAATGATCTAAACTTATATAATAAATGGAACTTTGTCTGTGTATGTGGGTGTGTCCGTTACCTATAGACTCTGAAACGGCTGAACCGATTTTCTTGAAAATTTACACAGTTGTACTATAAGCGTATGCGAGTGTTTTTAGCTAGGTTTTGTGTCGAGGTACCACAGATAAATATCGAAAATCGATAATCGAAAAAATCGGGTTATAGAAGGAGTAGTCCGATTTTAATCAAATTTGACATATTCATAGACAAAAACATAAGAAACGATATTCAGAAGTTTCAAGGTTGCAGTTCTTACAATAGTGAAGAAAATCGATAATATATATATAAGGCAAGATGCTTGTGTGTGTGTCTGTTTATCTGTCTGTATGTCCTTTATACAAATCCACAATTTTTATCCGATTCTCACCAAACTTCACACAAATATTCTTTAGGCTTCTGGTCAGGTCATGGGTGACTTATTTTTTCCAATTTCTTCCCGATATTAGAACTCGATACCCCGATATCTAATCAGGTCTGATCAAGATCAGGATTTCAGCCCTTTTATAGTGGTTCTTGCTGCAGAATCTGCTCTAACTTGGTAAAGTTACAGTTTTTAGACTTAAAAAATTAGTAGATCTTCTCAGACGACTCATTTTCCCCGATATGGGTACGATAAGTTTTCATGGACTTACTTAGGTTAGTTTATCCTCGGATGACTTATTTGACTCCGATATTGGAAATCAATACCCCAATATCCTACCGGGTTTGATCAAAATCAGTTTTTCATCCCTTTTATTTTAGTTTTTGCTCCGGGTTTAGCTCTAAGTAAGCATAATTGTAGTTCTTAATCATAGCCATGATACCATTTATTCAGAGGACTTATTTAGCCTTCAAAATTCAGTTTACGACGAAAATAACTTATTTGATATCGGTACCAGGAAATCAAAATTTGACTTACATCCATTCATTTTTCTTTCAGTCTACGGTTTCACTTTAACTGGAAACAACTATTGATTTTTAGTATTTCGTGCCAAGGTTCAAAGTGTCTGAGCTCCAGGACCATGGATTAGTTTTAAAGCTTTCATTACACCCGAGCAACGCCGGGCTATACTGCTATTATTTTATTTAAATTTCTAATCCGCCAATTACATGACAGTAATTTAAAGTATATAGGCATTTAAACGTCGTCATTACTACTTTCTGTCTTTGATTTCCTGCTAATTGAAAAAATATTGAAGAAACAGGGGTAATTACCCAAGCTTGAGGCGTTTCCCCAAAGGTTGAAGCTTAATGTAGGCTTTCGGCAAAGCTGTAGAAAAATTCCTCAACTTCATCCTGAGACTTTTTTACAGTATTGCCGTCAAACCCACTTTAACCTGACCTTGACAGTTAAATATATAGCCAGGGTAGTTCAAAAGTAGATGGATAGCAAATAATATTTATTTTGAGATTACCTATAGACTCCGAAACTGCTGAACCGATTTTCTTGAAAAATTACACAGTTGTAAGCGTCTGCGAGTGTTCTTAGCTAGGTTTTGTGTCAAGGTACCCCCGATAAATATCGAAAAAATCGGGTTATAAAAGGAGTGGTCTGATTTTAATCAAATTTGATACACTCATAGACAAAGACATGAGAAATGATATTCAGAAGTTTCAAGGTTACAGTTCTTACAATAGTGCAGAAAATCGATAATATATATATATATATATATATATAACGCAAGATGTTTGTGTGTGTGTCTGTTTATCTGTCTGTATGTCCTTTATACAAATCCACAATTTTTATCCGATTCTCTCTAAAACTTCAAAATTTGACTTACATCCATTCATTTTCCTTTCAGTCTACGGTTTCGCTTTTAACTGGAAACAATTATTGCTTTTTAGTATTTCGTGCCAACGTCCTAAGAGTCTGAGCTCCAGGACTATGGATTAGTTTTGAAGCTTTCATTACACCCGAGCAACGCCGGGCTATACTGCTAGTACCTAATAAAGTGACTGATCGGTGTATGTATGATTTTAGTATTTATTGTGTCCCTATATATGTAGGGCTTACGATTATATCACAATGAAACACCGTTTCTCATACGATCATCGAAGTTAAGTAACGTTAGTACCTAGATGGGTGACCGCCTGGGAATACCAGATGCTGTAAACTTGGATGTGCGGCTGTGTAATGGATAACAAGTCGGAATTGGTAATCGAAGATTCCAGTTTTGGTTCATTATATTCGCTTACGTGCAAATATCCTTGGGGAAAGGTATGTATCCACCTCTTCCCCCAGTTATGGATTAATTAGTAAATTTATATCAGTAAATCATTATTATCCCCCAGAATAATTCTAACAATTTAAGAATATTTTCTGGCTTTAGATAACCTCCAAAATGTTGATAAGCTGTAAATAACAAATAAGTCAAACAACACACACACACACACATATATATATATATATATATATATATATATATATATAATTAATGATTGTATATACGTATAATGAATGAAACTTTCGACGTATTTCTTTAAAAAATCCCAACTGCAACATTACAGAATGTATTTACAATTCCGACTTAATGTTTGAAAACAATATGTGCCTAAATTTCAAAAGGAAGCAGGGGGTATTAAAAATTCAATGAATTTTGATAGCCCAAGCGAACAAATATAATTCTAAACCCTTTATAAGCAAGTGTTTTCAATGAAGACTGTGGAAAATAGGTGATGGGTGAACTATTCTTTTCAACATCATGATCAAATAATTTGAACTTTTGTATATCAAACTTTATGATTTCTAAGACATCCTTTTATATTCAAACGTGGGATTTCGGCACTCTGACACCAAATAAGTAATTTCAGTATATATCGATTGCTTGCTTAACGATAATATCATGTATTATATTCGTTTAAAAAAATAAATAAAAAAAGAAGAGAAATGAAAAAAAATGTAATATTTCTTTGTTTCAGAGTAATTTATCTTTTGCCCTCGTGATGCCTGAGGTCGACTTTTCCGTATTCAGCGACGGTTTTCGTTTAAAACGCCAATATCATTTGCCGCATAAAACTATTTGTAAGAATAATTTCCCGGGGGCTATTTGCTAAGATAAGGTCAATCAATGTTTGAATGGGATCAATATTCTCCATAATAATACTCAGTGAAAAAAAGAAAACTTGGATTTATTGAATGCTTTTTAATTTAAAGAATTCCCTAGGGTCATGACGTGAGAATATGCCTTAAATCACATTTGATGATTGATTTTTTACTCCCTGTCAAAGAAAATCACCAGACTAAATAACAAATTTAAATGCCAAGCAATCGCCAATACCATTATTGGAATATTCGCTTGGACATCATTTTCTCTTTAAAGAAATGTTACTAGTTAAAAAACGGTAAAACAATATTTTGACAATGTAACCATCACCAATGAAATAAACAAGTTTTCATCTGACTATTCACTTTCGTTATAATGTGGTCATAAAAATATCTATGTTGTAAAATTTGCATCATCATTTTATAACTTATGACAATTTCCCCTAATAGTGAATACATATGGCGCAAGATTGTTAATTTCTTAAGAGAAAGAAACATTTTTATACATCGATTCATTAGGACCACTTTCCTCATGTATACTCTTTTAATTTTTTTTTAGGCAGCTCACCGGCCTCCGTTCTATTAGTATTATGTATTATTTCTTTCGGAAAGTTGACTTCGTTGTTTTTATAGTAGCGCTTTGTTTAATTGTTCGAATTCTGGTAGTATTCATTACGTTCACTTTTACACACATTCCCTAAGAAAAGATACGTCTCCATCTATTTTCTCAGCTATGGGTTAAATAACAGGATAGACAGATTTCTAGATTTGGATGGCAACCAGTTTAGGAGAAGGAAAATTATTAATTCAGAAGCGGTTGGTGTTCCAATGAGCAGATAGAAATTATTCAGAAGCCTTGGTTGGACGTTTATCTAGATAAGGGGTTTCTAGACTTGGATGGCAACCAGTCTAGGAGAAGGAATTCATCAATAGAAAAGAGGTTTGTATTCTAATGAGCAGATAGAAGTTCTTCAGAAGCCTTGCTTGGCCATTTATCTAGATAAGGTAAGTGGATAAAGAACACCACCTTCAGCAGTATGGGTTAATGGTAGGGACGTTTCTGTCAGAAATGACTGAAATTCTTGTGAGACGCGCAATTTTCTTAATTTCTGAGATGTGAGATTGTCAATATTAGACATTTAAAGATTTTTAAATTCCAAGCATGAGAAAGAAAACACGACAAGATGAAAACGATCAGAAGTATATCCGAAAGCGCTCAATCGAAAACGTCCAGACCATATCTATATTCATTTGACCCAAATATACACTCGACTGTACGTAAAGAGAAAAGTTCTAAAAAGTAAAAAGAGACATGCAAGCTTTGCGTACCGTTTTTAATGAAACAGATATCATTGAAAATCTACGGCTTAAATTATATAAACATATTGATGCATAGATAAACGTATGCACAACGACATATATATATATATATATATATATATATATATATATATATATATATATGCGGACAACCATATATATATATATATATATATATATATATATTTGGTTGTCCGGAAAGTTCATATCGTTCTTTAGTTGTTCATATTAGGACACGTAAACCTTATCGACAGATATATTATGCTTCTTCTTCTTCTATGTGCTCTGTCCCTTCAGGACGTAGGCGATCATGGCCTTCCACTTTTCCCTATCCCTGGTGGCTCTGAGCATGCCTTCTTCTTTTACACCAGGCAATCCTCGTTCCGTCATCCACCTGATCAGGTCCTTCAAATATGTTATCCGTTGCTTTCCCCTGTCTCTTTTTCCCCTCTATCTGGCATGTTAGTATCAGATTCTTCAAGTCCTCCTTCCTCATTGCGTGTCCCAGGATCTTGATTCTTGTGATTCAACCTTATAGTTTTGTAAATATGAGATTTAAGTCTCATATGGTGGTTAATGTGACGACTGATGAAGGCGGTACAGTAAGATAACGGAACACAACTTGGAAGTTTTAAAGAATATTTTTAATAGTCATATAAAATGCAATTGAAACAATATTATTTGTTGCAAACAAACTGTTCTGTTTGCGGCTGCAATATATGATACAAAATAAACAATCATGAGTCCACTTAACTGCAGTTCTTGTGTAGTTGAGTATTTTACGTGCTAGTTATTAGTATCGCTCTTCACGGCGTAAAAGCAGGTATTTACAGCAGCGACGAATTTAACGTCTTAACCTTTCGAGAAGCCGGGTAAAAGAGGACCCTAATGAACGTGCCCTATAGAGAGTAGAGTTCTCAAGGGGAGGCAACTCATCTACCTTAGGTATAATTTTTATAATGTTGGTTTGGCAGATTACTTGTGTAGTCTTACATTTTCCTTCCATGGGACAATTGTTTATGGACCTGCAATTGTAAGATAGTATTATAGCAGTTTTAACATAGTTCTATCTAAATTATTTAAAGTCTGTCTATTGCGAAAATATATGATATTGTTCATATTATTTGTGCAAGAATAACTAATTTTAATAGTATTTTTAGTAAAGATTATGCATAAATGGTTATTGGTATGAAAATGTTTACTTAACAATTTCTGAAAATATTTCCCGATTAGATAGTCTACAGAATAGGGAGTTAAACCATATAACTTTTCTTTTTCTACACCTAATTTTCGTTTTACATGGTTAAGATTTAAGAACGGGTTTTACATATACTAATCTGTTCTTAAATCCGCATTTCTCTAGGGTTTTATTATATATATATATATATTTTTTTATTTTCATCAAAAACTTTAAGGTTTGAAGATAACCGGTTAATTCTGGTGCTAACAATGTTAGGTATTTCTTTTATAATAGTATGAAAGTGATTGGTATTCTTATAAAACAAATACACAACATTGTTAGCACCAGAATTATTAAGGGGGTTGGACCGGATGCTCGGAACAAGAAATCGGGGAAGCCGAGTTCGAATTCTAGTTAAATTCCTTGCATTCACTTACTTGCAAATACCCTTGGGAAAGGTATTAATCCGTCTCTTCCTTCCAGTTAGGGATTAATTAACAGAACAAATTGGGTTCTATAGCCTTGGTTGGCATCCAGTCTACCGCAACCTACTGCGGGATAATCTTCTGCCCAGTCAGTCATATCTCTTTCTAGACATGGTTGCTTAAGCGTGTATCACGTATGGCACTTAACTGACTGAAGGTGGTTGGAATTAACATTAATATAGCTTGTGGTATCATTTTCTTTAAGGTAATGATGGCAGGTAGGTAGGAACCGTCATTTATTTATGTTTATTTTCATTTTTAGTTTTTAATTTAATTTCTTATATTTAATCTAAAATTAAAATTTCTTAAAACGGTTATTTTTCTTCTTATTATCCATGTAATTAGCCAGATATAGTTAACCAATATAGCGGAGCAATTCTGAGAGAACTAGAAGTCCTGCCAGGATTTGTCATTGGCGGCAACAATCTGAACAATATAAGATATTCAGATGATACAGTGCTGATAGCAGACACGGAAAGTAAACTACAAGAACTTCAACAGCTACAGTAGCTACAGAAAACGGAAATCAAGGACTACATATAAACTACAAGAAAACTGAATGCATGGTCATCAGTAAAAAGAGGAGCCCAAAATGCTAATTACAAGCCGGAAATACTAAAATCAAGCAGGTACAAAAATTTAAATAACTGGGACAGAAAGTGAAACACTGAGATCCGAAGGCGCATTGGGATAGTTAAGGATGCATTCCAAAAGCTAAGAAGACTATTGTGGGACAGGAAACATTTGTTGAAAACAAAGAAAAGAGTACTGGATTGTTATGTGATGTCTGTCCTTCAATTTGTCAGCGAATATAGGACAATTTCATAAAAAAAAAAAAAATGAAAGAATAACTCGAAGTAACCAAAATGTGGTTCTACAGAAGGGTGCTGAGTATACCATTGACAAAACATGTTAGCAATGGCGAGGTTTAGGAGAGGATGGAAACGAAAAGAGAACTGATACTTAACATCGGGGAAAAACAGCTGAAGATTCTAGGACTTGTAATGCAGACGAAGGAATTGGAGAATTTGATGCTCACAGGACAGCTAGCGGGAAAAAGAGACAGGGAAAAGCATCGCATGTCATACTTGATGGACTTGAGTAAATGGATAGCAGAGTAGGTTCGGGAGGGACAACAAGAGAAAGGATGTTAAGAGGTATAAGGGATAAAGAGATATGGGAGGTCATGATTGCCTACGCCCTGAAGGGACACGGTACATAGGAGAAGTAGTAGCTATTTCTTCTACTCACATAAATATCTTGCATCATAGTAGCTTTATTACCTTACTCTGGCTGAAGTGGTAAAAAGAAGCCATATTTGTTAAATGCATTATAAAAAATGCCGGAGAGCATTCTTCTCGAATATGCATGATCAAAATGTATTAGGGGTTGTTGCTATGGTAACGGACTTAAAGTAGATAGAGTGAATCCGCTAAACACAGACTGACCTTGAACTCCGTCGCACATATTCATTAAGATATAACGTTCTCGCTATTATCTGTTGCTTATAACATTGCTTGGAATGAAAGTCTGTAGAGTGTGGTCGTCTCACCACATCAGAGAGGTTTCATCATTGACTATAGCTTGTGCAGAAGTTTTGGGCCAAGTACGACATTCATCATAGCCGGTATGTGTGTTTTGGTGCAGTTGATACGGCTCATCGGTTAAATAATAGTTGGGTTCTATAGCCTTGGTTGGTAACCAGTCTACTGCAGAAAGTCATGGCAACATACTGCTGAAAAATCTTCTGCCTAGTCAGTCATGTCTATTTCGGGACATGATCAGCTCAGCGTGTACCACTTAATTGACTGACAATTTTCTTCAGGTTCGACAACCACTACATTCCTTAGATTGCAACTTTTTCTCTTCAGAAATCAAATCCTGCTTGAACAACAAAATTTATAAACGCCGTGGCAATCCAAGAGAATTTGACGAAGCAACTGCTTTCAACTCTAAAACAGGAGTTCTAGAAATGCTTCCATCAATGGAAATGACGCCGGATAAAGTGCGTATCTTCAGAATCGAACTAGTTTGAAGGAGATTGGTACGCCTTGTAGTTTTCTTTTTATAAGTCCTGATAATTTTTGATCAGACCACGTATAATTATTGATACAAATACTTATGTATGGATGCATAAAGGTATTCAAAGATATATCGATCACTGATATTTTATATTTGGTCCCTTTAGAAACTTCTTTTACAAACTATATTTTACATATGGCAGTGACGAAGTGCATTTTTCAATTTCCTCTCGCACTACTGAATAACATGCCCATTTCTACGCCCGACTCACTTCCCATTCCCGTTCTCCGTAAATGCCTGTGGGTCTCCAGTTGGTCGCGAAGTCGATATCTACAAGTAAAACGTCATAAAATAAAACGCCTTTTTCACTCGGTTCGATTTTTATGTTTGCCATTAAAACGGGTGAGGGCGAGATTCGGCATCTTTTAAGTTGATGGCCTGTGACGCCATTCGACTGCACAAGGGAAATTCATAGATATGAACATGATAACTCATCACTGACAATGACGGAATGTTTCATTAGAAATGGCAGAGGCATTCATAAATGGTAACACGCAAGCACATGCATATATATATATATGTATATATATATATATATATATATATATATATAAAGTAGGATTACTACCCAAATACACAATTACACACACACACCCATATATATATATATATATGGGTGTGTGTGTGAAATTGTGTATTTGGGTAGTAATCCTACTTTTATAGAAGTTTATCTCGTCATATACGTATATAAAGACTATCTCGTCATTGGTATGCCCCAATAGTTTATGGCAAAGTATTGAATACGTACACAATTGGAAAATCACAGCAGATATTTTTCTTACCAGCCAGTAATACAATGCGCGCGCACACACACACACACACACTACAAGAAATCTAGAAGTGAGCCACCACCTACGGCGGTTTCACACAACGGTTCTTCAGGGTTACCGTTGTGTGAAAACGCGGTAGGTGGTGGCTCACTTCTAGATTTCTTGTATTGTATCCTCGCTCTACTTTCGCTCTTTCGTACTTTCGTATCGAGCATTTTATTATTAAGGTTTCGTCTTGGGTTTTTCTTTCTTTCCAACGGGCACTAGACATATTGTTCTTGTGCGCTGTTTGTTTCTTTTTTTTTTTCTCCCCTATTATTTAACCCACGAGGTAGTTCTCGCCGGGTTACAAGACGGTTTAAATTACTGTTAAGTTAGCACTATTTTTGGAAGTTCAGTCTGTTATTATTAGTGTTGCCTTACTGTGATTAAGTTCATTATATATATATATATATGCTCTCATTACCATTGAGCCCTCAGGAGAAGAAAATTTTTAAACAAATGATTACTTCTGCGATTCATGCGTTACTCTTCATCAATGAATTGAGTTCTCCCGGTGGTTAGCGTGTATTTACATGCATATATATATGTATATAACACGCTAAAATTTCTCTCTCTCTCATTCCATGCTTAGGGAGGAGGTAATCGATATATATATATATATATATATATATATATATATATATATATATATAGGAGTGGTGAATACAAACTGGTTAACAATCCACAACTCGTAGTAATTTACTTTTATGATGAGTTTTGATACTTAATATTTATAGTAATATTTTTATTATAAGTGTTTATAATAAAAACGTATTTTATTACAACACAAAAGATGTTGTTTTTCAGTACTACTTGTTAGTTCCTCAGATGAGGTATAAACACTTGTTATAAAAATATTACCATATATATATAAAATTGTGTATTTTTAAGCAATTTCACTTTTATATAAGTTTTATTAAAACTATTGACATGGTACTACGTTTAAAGTTTTATTCAATTTTTCTGATAAGTGTTTTCTTTTTCGAGACATGCAGTGTGTCCGAATGTTCGATATATCCAACTGCTTTCGGCTATTCTACTGAACATTATCAAGAATTTCTTATTTTTAACTTAATGTGTAGATCTGTTTAATACATGCATCAAAGTATATAATATATATATATATATATATATATATATATATAATTTTACTCAAGCAATGCAATAATGCCACAAGGACGCAGAGGGTTAAAAAGACGTGAAATAGAATGAGAAGACTTTGATGGGTAAAGGCCAATGCAAGAACGTGGTTGGAAGACAGAAATGGCAACTGATATTGCATTTAAAGTTTTTGAAAATTTTAGGTGGTAGAGAGGTGAGAAATCGGCAGTGAAATGCACGAAAAAAGAAAATGCTAAAATAGAAGTGCCGGGTGCAGTTTACTAGTTCAGCAGTAAAACATGCGAGAACTAGTTGCTAATCTGGTAGCAAACTTAAATTCACAAAGAAGAGGTCCTGAAAAAGGTTCATCAGAACAATAACCATGAAAATATTTTCAGAAACGAGACAAAGAGAAACCACGTCATATCAATTTGAATATGACCGAGTTGTGATGCTAGGTCAGGAGTGATTACATTGCAGATCTTCCTCTGAATTTTGTCAAGAATTTTGATATACAGAAGAATCAGCGTACCCGATATTGAAGCGGAATTCAATTCATGGACGAATAGTAGATTTATAAATGTTCAAGATGGATTCTGATGAGAAAAATGTCTAGCACGACATACTGAACTAACTTTTTTTAGCAGTATATGTAGCAATCAATTCAGTATAGCCACCCATTTCATTTCATTAGAAAACTTTGGTCCAGCTGTTGTTCCCCTGGAGTTTACCATCAGCCACATTGATGGCAGGTAGAAAAGGTTCTCTGTGGATTTGAATATCAAGCAAAAAGTAAAAAGTTGTGTCAACTGCATAAATACTTCAATAGACATATATCTCAGTATATTGACATATATCTTAGTCTGTTGATATATATATATATATATTACAGATATATGTCAATAGATTGTGATAGATATCAACAGACCAAGATATAACACATCACTCAATAAGTCCCTTGCCTGACATATAGATGGCACCACTAATAAAAAATGAACATGATTTTTACGAAGTACTAACCTTCCAATGGCACGTGACAAAATTTGTGCCTAATCGGATTATTAAATTACGAATTCCAGTTATTTAAGCGAAGCTACTGCTGTAAATTTGCAAAACAATGGAAAAATCTGAATTTCGTGTGTTGATAAAGCATTTCTGTCTGATGGGTAAAAATACTGTTCAAGCAAATCATTGGCTTGATAATTGTAACTCAGACACTGTTCTGTCGCTAACAACGGTTAAGAGGCGATATGATGACTTTAAATGCGGTCGTACAGACACAAATGGTACTGAACACTCAGGTCGCATGAATCGGCAGTTATCCTAGAAAACACCAAAAATTCAAACTCGTTTTAGCCGATCGTGAATTGAAGTTGTGTGAGATAGCAGATGAATTGAACATATCAGAAAGCAGTGTTTTCACCATTTTGCATGGACATTTGTCAATGAGAAAGCAGTGTTCAAAGTGGGTGCCGCGTTTGCTCACAGTCGATCAAAAACAGCAGCGCGTCGACGATTCAGAGCGTTGTTTGCAACTTTTTCAATGTAAAAAAAGGAGTTTTTGCATAAATATGTGACAATAGATGAAATATGGATCCAACACTTCACTCCTGAGTCAAATCGGCAGTCAGCTGACTGGACAGCAACAGGTGAGATCCGTCCAAAACAACCAAAGATGCAAACATCAGCAGGCAAGGTTTTGGCCTCGATATTTTGGAATGTGCAAGCTATTTTGTTCATCGATTGCCTTGAGAAAAGAAGGATCATTAATAGCGAATATTATATAGCATCATTGGTGTGTTTGAAGGAAGAAATCGCCAAAATCAAGCCATAAAGGAAGAAGAAAAAAGTTATTTTTCACCGTGTTACAAGTCGATCGCAACGATGGCAATACTACATAAATTACACTTTGAATTGCTTCCACATCCACCCTAGTCTCCAGATTTTGTCCCCAGCAACTATTGGATGTTTGCAGACCCCAAAAGAATGCTCCAGAGAAAGAGATTAGGGGAAAATGTAGCGAATTTTGAGGCCAAAGAGAAATCGTTCTACAAAAAAGGCATCAAATTGGAAGGAGACTATGTTGATGAATAAAGTCGAATTTTTCCTAAAGATTTTTGTTTTATTAGTTAAGCCCGCAGTTTATTGAGTGATGTATTATGTAAACAGACTGTGACAGATATCAACAGACCGAGATATATGTCAATTAACTGTGATTGATATCAACAAACCGAGATATATATCAATAGACTTAGACAGATAACAGATGAAGATATCTGTTAATCTCGGTGTGTTGATATCTGTCACAGTCTATTGACATATATCAGTCAACATATATATCAACAGACGAAAATGTATGTCGATAGAATGTGACAATATCAACAGATCATATATGTTCATATACTGTGATGGATATCAACAGATTGTACTATATGTCCATAAACATTGACAGATATCAACGAACCGTGATATATGTCAATAGATTGTGACGGCTATCAACAAACCGAGATATATAACTATACTGTGGCAGATATCAACAGACTTGTTAATCTCGATTTATTGATATTTGTCACTGTCTATTGACATATATCTGTCAACATATATATCAACAGATGGAGATGTATGCCAATAGACTATTACAATATCAACAGGTATATTATATATGTCAATTTATTTTGACGGATATCAACAAAACGAGATATATGCCAATAGATTGTGAGGGATATCCATATATCGAGATATATGTCAATATTCTGTGATGGTTATCAACAGACCGATAGGTACCAATGAGACAGATATAAAAGATAGATATAGATGTCAATACACTTTGACAGATATCAACAGGGTTACATAATTGTCAACAACCAAACATGTCTAAATATCAAAACTGAAATAATATTTCAAATACATGGCTGGAGATATATGAACAGATGGCTCACTCAGTATTGCTATGTTTAACATGGTTTTATCAGAAGCCATTGTTATGGAGTTTCACAAGAGACTTCAAATATATAGCCTAGTGACAATGTCAGAATCATTCCACAGTTCTAATTCGTAATGATGTTTGCATTCAAAAATATATTTAGAATGTTTATGATCTCCCTTAGCCAAAAAAAGCCGGTTTGCACACGAAATAATCCTTTACTACAATGAAGGCGAGGCGATAGAATCAACTCGTTAATGCTTAGTCAAATGTAAATTCAAAAACTGTTAAGTTTGTAAACAAAACCTGAGTGTGTAAGAACAGAAAAAATGGTATACAAGAAAACTGGAACTAGGAGCTGTAATTTCTCCTGGGAAAGTTTTCATGGAAATCGATGATCAAATGATATTATCAGGCGAGAAAAAATCTGATTAATGGCGATCGCATGTTATTTTTAGGGAAAACTAAACAACCATATTTTTTTTACACTTTAGCTCATCTAATACAACTCCTATCAGCAAAAAGAGCAGCCTAAAATGTCAAATACTGATGGGGGATACTAAAATCAAGCAGGTACAAAAATTTAAATATCTGGGAAGTTTTTTAACAGAAGACGGAAAGTGCGACACAGAGATCCGAAGGCGAATTGGCATGGCGATTGACGCGTTCCAGAAGCTGAGTAAAGTATTAAGACACAGGAAACTTTCGCTATAAACAAAGAGAGTACTGGATTGCTATCTGATGCCAGTTCTTCAATATGGCAATGAATGCTGGACAATATCATCAAAGATGAAGGAAAAACTTGAAGCAGCTGAAATGTAGTTCTACAGAAGAATGCTGCGGATATCGTGGACCGAGCATGTGAGCAATGATGAGGTTTTGGAAAGGATAGAAATAAAAAGGAAATTAATATTGAGCATCAGGAAGAGACAACTAATGTTCTTGGGACATGCAATGCGGAAGGAGGGCTTGGAGAACCTGATACTAACAGGCCAGATAGAGGAAAAAGTGACAGAGGAAAGCAGTGGATAACATATTTGAAGGACCTAATCAGGTGGAGGACAGAACGGGGTTGCGTGGTGTTACAGGAGAAAGTGTGCTCAAAGCCATCAGGGATAGGGAAACGTGGAAAGCCATGATTGCCTACGTCCTGAAAAGACAAGGCACATAGAAGAAGAGAAGAAGTACTACTCATGCTAGAAGAGTTACTGAATTGGGTTGTTGTATGGACATAAGAAGAAGTAAAAAGTGTAGATTACGAGGACAGGTACGATAGATAACGGCTGATTCTTGACATGAAGAGGCTACATTTAGAATAATCAGGAAGCATATTCACTGGAGTCTATTCTCTAAAGCAGCGTCTCTTGAGAAGAAGCTGTCTGAATGCAAATTACTCACAGAAAGCGATGATAATGACGATGAGTTCACCTCGAGATTGTGGCATGGCGGGTCTTAGCTGTGAATGTTTGAAATATTGAAATTAAGGAATGTAGCTCGTGAGAACACTTGCCATGGAAATAGCGATAGAGTAGCCAGTAGTTTGTGACATTGTATCTGTCGAGTGAAATGGATTGTAAGATGGAAAATAATCGTCTTCAAAGCCGTGTAAACTTTATTTTCAAGATAGAGTTTGACAGCTGGGGGCAGTTACTTTTTGGTACGTTTCCAGGATGTTAACGATATTGAATGTAATAAAAGCTAAAAGAATGCATTTGGTTAACTTATATTTCAACGGAATGTCAACTCTATCGATTGTTTAATGCCGAAAACATTTTTTATTTTATATATTGCCTGGAAAGGAAACTTTGGGTCGTTGGTTCAATCACTCCCCAGTTATGCCTTTAGATCAAAGATATTTAGTGCTATAGCTTTTGATAAAACCAATCTCTTTCAAGTAGGATAGAATAGTCTCCCTCTTTGACCTTCTTGAAAATGTCCTCTTGACTAAATACACCATAAATTCGTTGACGTATAGCCACAAGTTTACTACAATCGATTCTCTGCGATGATATGCTTTCGGTATATGCTTCATAACATGCAGTATATTCAGGAGATCATTCAGGAGGAGGTCCGTTTTTTAAGAGAAATGAGTGAGTGATATAGAACTGCATAATGAAGGTTGTCCTGAATGGGCATGCCTCTATACCCTTCTGTACAAACACTGGTGTCCCTCAGGGCTCTATCCTAGGCCCAACGCTCTTCCTTATTTACATAAACGACATCCCAGACGAGATCAAGAGCCAGGTAGGCATCTACGCAGATGTCACAACAATTTACTCCCGCATCAGAAAGAATCCCGACGTGACGGACAAACAATCTCACTGCTAATCTTGAAAGGGATCTACACTGTGGTGAATTGGAGTAAGAAGTGACTGGTAAATTTCAATGCGTTTAAGACCAAGCTGCTGCCTGTCAACCATCAGAGGTAACCTCTCCTACCTCACATAAGCATGGACCAAGCGAGTCTCCCCGAGAGCAATACTCTGCGCCTCCTCGGCCTTACCCTCTCTTCTGATCTCAAGTGGAACCACTACATCCACTGCTAAGAAGGTTGGGTCACTGTGTCTGACCAGGATGTTTTCCCACCTGAAACCATCCTGTATATATACAAATCAACCATTCGTCCGTGCATGGAGTACTGCTGCCATACATGGTTAGGTGCCCCGACTGTTCATCTCCGTGTTCTTGACAGGCTCCAAAGGAGAATCAGTAATGTGATAGATACTGACTTGGTGGCTCGACTACATCCACTTTCCCACTGACGAGATGTGGCTTCCCTTTGTCTGTTCTATAAATACTTTCATGGCTTCTGCTCCAACGGACTTAAGTCACTGGTGTCTCCGCAACAGGTGTTTTACTCGTGCAACCAGACTGACATCTGGGTCTCACCCATTCACAGTTAGATCAACCAAATGCAGACGACAATTCTACTCCTGCAGCTTCTTTTCTCGCACTTCCCGCCCGTGGAACTCGTTTCCTTATTCTTGTTTTCCTGACGGCTACAACCCCCAGGAATTTAAATGCAAGGTCAATACTCATCTCTTAACTACTTGACCCTAGTTCTTTCCACACCGCCCTGTATATCCTTTCCTTTCTTTCCACCTTTGCAACTAGTAATCACACCTGTATTCCCATCCTTCTCTTCAATCTCCTCTAATTCTTTTTTCTTATGTAGCCCCTTGCACATCAGTGGCGTTACCCCCTTGCTCGGGGTGATATGATTAAAAAAACAAAAACAAAAAGATCTTCTTCCTTCCGAGAAAATCTGAAACCATGATGCCATTCTCATAGAATTAAATCAGTTTTATAGAGTTTGTTGTTTAGGTGCAAGTTCCTGAACTCTTGCCACGAGTTTAGAATGTATGGTCTTATAGTTGCTGTGAATTATGTATGTAATATATTTCTGTGGCCCGACAGAACTATGATTGGCATTAAAAGCAGTGACCAACAAAAGTATGATTAACATCAAAGGCAGAAAATATAAACCGTGATAGATAAAAGGCAGTCGGCTTAAAAGGCAAAAATGATTGTCAGATATATCTGGCTATAGATGACACAATTAAGCAAAAACGCGAGAAAGCAAAATTGCATGGAAATTTCATGTTATATAAGTTTGGGATTTTTCTGGCTGAGATGAGAACACCGAGAGAACGCAGAGAGAACACAGAGAAGAGAGAAGGAGAGAAAACAAGTCCCACTAGTCAGCAACTCTGCTCAAATGTTTATTATGAAAAGTTGCTAGTTTAGAAAAAAAACCCAAGATGGAATTGCATACTCTTTTAAATCTTGTGCAAAATCTGATCGTAGAGTTAAAAATATAGCTTGTTCGAACATTAATTACGGTAGTAGGCGTGACAGAAAGCGCATGCGTGGGGGTTGACGGGAAAAAGGAGTTGGCGAAAGAAATGAAGTTAGAGAGAAAAATGAAGTTGATAGGGAAAATGAAATAGATGAAGGAAATGAAGTTTTTGCAAAGCGAAGAGGTATTTTTACCTCTTCCGTTTATTAAAATCAGTTTTGTCTCCAACCAATGTTAAGCAAGTGAGAGCCTTCATTGAAATGACTTCATACTATCGCCGCTTCGTTAGGAATAACATAAAAAACAAGAAAAGTCACGATAGATAAGTCTCGTAGTAAGACTAAGGATGTGGAGCATGAGGTTAGTGTTTGGAGTATTATAAGAATCACCATAAGAAAGGAAATATTATGCTGTCATAAGTTAGGCAAGAAAATTGCAGGAAGAATAAATAGCGCTTGCGATAAAGAGTTAGATTAGCTTCCTCGTAACACAGCATGCGGAAGTTGCAGTTCGTGTAAAAGACGTTAAGTTAAATAGTAATTAGAGTTTGACGGACACATTTTTTAGTCTAAGATAATTGGAACTGTAGGTGATACGACTATTCCTCCAAGCAAAACGCATGCCCATTATCAACAGATAAAATCAGGCCCTTAGGTAATTTTTCTTCGTATTTTTTGTTTGTTGTTGTTTTCTCTGTCACACTTTGGATGACATGTACTGCTGATAATGACAATTTTCTGTGTTTAAACATAGTATGGTTGAAATGAAGAAATTACATGTGTGACGTTAATTTCGAGCAGAGGCACGCATAGTGTTAATAGAAAGTCATTTAGTCGGTGTCAATTTGAAAATCGGGGCGTGGTTACCACCTACGAGATGTCTACTAGTATGATACAACGCAGAGAAAACTAACTTTTGAAACATTACAGAACTTTCTTCTGACAGAAAGAAAAAATTGTAAATTCTTGTTTAGAAAACCACACAATATAATAATAACAAAAACAGATATGACAGGAAAAATGGAAGTATATTGAATAAAAGATATACAACCTGTACACGGTTAGTAGATTCAGGAATACTTGTTAGTAGGAGTCAAATATATACATGAAGTAAGTCCGGGTAACAGTCTATATTCTTGCTGACTAACGAGCGGCGGTCAACTGCTCTGACAAACACCAATTCTAAAAACAACAATCCATTCTGTGTAGGAAGGATTATTTGTATACCATGGAAGAGTCCATAGAGTGTGTGAAAAGGGGTGACCCTCCAACAAACATAATGGTAAAAGAAAATAGGTAGGTGTTCTCTCACTTTTCTCTTCCAGTGCATTGTGCGTTTTTTTTATTTTTTGTTTAAAGATTTTCTTCAGAGTATCACAAAGAAGTTGGTCGATGCTGCAAAATCGATTACAAATTCTCTAAAATAGCGAAGAATATTTGAAGGAAATCAGTCCTTTAGTTGGTCAGTATAAGGCCCAGAGTGGACTAAGATAGCGTTCGAATAAATGAATAAATAAATAAATAAAAAAAAAAAGAAAAGAAAAAGAATAAAGGAACAAAAGGGAAAGAAAAAAAGCAACAAAAAAAGTAAAACCCAGAATTAATGCCTAGATGAAAAGGCAGAATGTTGTTGTGGCAAAAGATGCTACAAATCAGTTATGGATATGATTAGAGACGGAGACGTACAGAAAACTTTGGAAGTTGACAAAAATACGTACAAGATAAATTTTCTAATGATTATAACATACACAAATAGCTTGTTATACAAGGAAGGGTTTAAATATTCTTTGCCTGATTTACATTCCGAAATAAATATTCTGATATTTGATCATTTATTTATTATTTATTTTAATCATTTTACTCTAATCAAAGTAAAAGAGCCTCTAAGACACAAGTGGTTGCTGAGCGTGACAGAATAAGAAAAAGAAAAGCATTAATAAGGAACTAAAACAATAAAAGAAGAGGAATTAAAACAGTAGATAGCGATTGACATTGGATTTAGACTTTTGAAGATCAAAGTTGGCTCGTAAACAAGAAGCCAGAAGAGAGTTCTACAAATAGAGTAGTGCAAAAGAAGAAAGTGTTAGCATAGAACTTGCGTTTACATTTAGCAAATTCAACATTTATATAGTCGTTCTATAGGAACTCCCAGATTATATATATATATATATATATAAATAAAACGTAGAACACTTGGTATATTACTCAAGTAAATTCCGATAAAAACGAACTGAAAAGAACTCAATGTTAAATTCATTTATTTAATTTAACGGAGTAATATTATTCAGAAAAAAATTAGATATTCTACAATTTCATGGATAATACATATTTTACCGCCGATGATGAAATTGCGGCTCATCAGACCCAAATAATATGACAGATAATCTTCAAAATAGCCCCCAAAATATTATTATGCACAGACGCGCATGTCTCCATATTTAGAATATACATTTGTAACAGTAATTTACAATAAAATTACTCGCTCTTACAAAACAAAAAAAAACAAAAAAAACAAAAAAACAAAACAAAAAACACCCCAGAAAAACCCATAAGAAGAAAAAGGTAGACAATTGATAAATGGAAAGAAGAGAAAAAAAGGAAAGAAATAGAAACAGAAAGAAAAAGTAAACAATTGTTAAATGGAAAGAAGAGAAAAAAGAAAAGAAATAGAAAGAAAAAAGTAAACAATTGATAAATGGAAAGAAGAGAAAAAAGAAAAGAAATAGAAATAGAAAGAAAAAAGTAAACAATTGATGAATGGAAAGAAGAGAAAAAAGAAAATTAATAGAAAAAAAGTAAACAATTGATAAAAATAAAGAAGAGAAAAAAGGAGAGAAATAGAAAAAAAGTAGACAATAAATAAATAGAAAGAAAGAGAAAAAACGAAAGAAATAGAAAAAAGTAGACAATAGATAAATAGAAAGAAGAGAAAAAAGAAAAGAAATAGAAAGAAAAAGTAGACAATTGATCAATGGAAAAAAGAGAAAAAGGAAAAAAATAGAAACAGAAAGAAAAAGTAGAAAATTGATAAATGGAAAGAAGAGAAAGAAGGAAAGAAATAGAAATAGAAATAAAAAAGTAGACAATTGATAAATGGAAAGAAGAGAAAAAAGAAAAGAAAAACAAAAAAAAAGGTGACAATTGATAAAGGGAAAGAAGAGAAAAAGGAAAGATATAGAAATAGAAACTAAAAGTAGAAAATTGATAAATGCAAAGAAGTGAAAAAGGAAAGAAATAGAAAAAAGCAGATAATTGATAAATGGAAAGAAGAGAAAGAAGGAAAGAAATAGAAAGAAAATGTAGACAACTAATAAATGGAAAGAAGAGAAAAGAAGAAAAGTATTAGAAATACAAATAAAAAAGTAGACAATTGACAAATGGAAAGTAGAGAAAAAAAGAAAAGAAATAGAAAGAAAAAACTAGAAAATTGATAAATCGAAAGAAGAGAAAAAAGGCAAGAGATAGAAAAAAGTAGACAATTGATAAATGGAAAGAAGAGAAAAAAAGGAAAGAAATAGAAAAAAGTAGATAATGGATTAAATGGAAAGAAGAGAAAAAAGGAAAGAGAAAGAAAAACGTAGACAATTCATAAATGGAAAGAAGAGAAAAAAGGAGAAAATTGATGAATGGAAAGAAGTGAAAAAAAAGAAAAGAAATAGAAATAGAAAGAGAAATCAGACAATTGATAAATGGAAAGAAGAGAAAAAAAGAAAAGAAATAGAAAAAAAAGTAGAAAATTGATAAATGGAAAGAAGAGAAAAAGGAAAGAAATAGAAAAAAAGTAGATAATGGATTAAATGGAAAGAAGAGAAAAAAGGAAAGAGAAAGAAAAACGTAGACAATTGATAAATGGAAAGAAGAAAAAAGGAGAAGGAGTGAAAAAAGTAGACAATTGATAAATGGAAGAAGAGAAAAAAGAAAGAAATAGAAATAGAAAGAAAAAAGTAGACAAATGACAAATGAATGAAGAAAAGAAATAAGAAGAAAAAAGGCAGAATTAAATAAAATGGAAAGAAGAAAAACGAGAGAAAGAAATAGAAAAAAATAGACAATTGATAATTGAAAAGAAGAGAAAGAACAGAAACAATGATAAATGAAAGCAAGAAAGAAAGAAACAGAAAGAAAGCAAGCATGATAAATGAAAGAAAACCAAGCAAATAGAAAGCGAGAGATGAATGAATGAATGAAGAGAAAGAAAGAAAGAAAGAAAGAAAGAAAGCACGAAAGAAAGAAAGAAATAGAAAGAAAAAGAAAAAAATGATAGATAAATTGATAAATGGAAAGAGAAAAAAAGGAAAGAAACAGAAAGAAAAAAAGTAGAAATTTGATAAATGGAAAGAAGAGAAAAACGGAAAGAAATAGAAAAAAAGTAGACAATTGATGAATCGAAGGAAGAGAAAAAAGGAAAAGAAATAGAAAGAAAAAGAGTAGACAATTGATAAATGGAAAGAAGAGAAAAAAGAAAAAGAAATAGAAAGAAAAAGTAGAAAATTGATAAATGAAAAGAAGAGAAAAAAAGAAATGAATTAGAAATACAAAGAAAAAAGCTGACAATTGATAAATGGAAAGAAGAGAAAAAAAGGAAAGAGATAGAAAAAAAAGTAGACAATTGATAAATGGAAAGAAGACAAAATAGAAAAGAAATAGAAATAGAAAGAAAAATGTAGACAATTGATAAATGGAAAGAAGAGAAAAAAAGAAAAGAAATAGAAATAGAAAGAAAAAGCTGAAAGTTGATATGTGGAAAGAAGAGAAAAAGGAAAGAAATAGAAAAAAGTAGATAATGGAGAAATGGAAAGAAGAGAAAGAAGGAAAGAAATAGAAAGAAAAAGTAGACAACTGATATATGGAACGAAGAGAAAAAAGAAAAGAAATAGAAAGAAATATTAAACAATTGATAAATGGAAAGAAGAGAAAAAAAGAAAAGAAAGAGAAAGAAAAAAGTAGAACATTGATAAATGGAGAGAAGAGAAAAAAAGTAAAGAAATACAAATGGAAAGAAAAAAGTAGACAATTGATATATGGAAAGAAGAGAAAAAAGAACAGAAATAGAAATACAAAGAAAAAAGTAGACAATTGATATATGGAAAGAAGAGAAAAAAGAAAAGAGAAAGAAAAACGTAGACAATTCATAAATGGAAGGAAGAGAAAAAAGAAAAGAAATAGAAATAGAAAGAAAATGTAGACAATTGATAAATGGAAAGAAGAGAAAGAAGGAAAGAAATAGAAATAGAAAGAAAAGTAGACATCTGATAAATGGAAAGTAGAGAAAAAGAAAAGAAATATAAAGAAAAAAGTAGACAATTGATAAATGGAAAGAATAAAAAAAAAGAAAAGAAATGGAAAGAAAAAAGTAGACAATTGATAAATGGAAAGAAGAGAAAAAAGAAAAGAAATAGAAAGAAAATGTAAAAAATTGATAAATGGAAAGAAGAGAAAAAACGGAAAGAAATAGAAAAAAAAGTAGAAATTGATGAATGGAAAGAAGAGAAAAAAGGAAAAGAAATAGAAAGAAAAAAGTAGACATTTGATAAATGGAAAAAAGAGAAGAAAATAAAATAAATAGAAATAGAAAGAAAAAGTAGAAAATTGAGAAATGGAAAGAAGAGAAAAAAAGAAATGAATTAGAAATACAAAGAAAAAAGTAGACAATTGATAAATGGAAAGAAGAGAAAAAAGGAAAGAACTAGAAATAGAAAGAAAAAAGTAGACAATTGATAAATGGAAAGAAGAGAAAAAAGGAAAGAGTATAAAAAAGTAGACAATTGATAAATGGAAAGAAGAGAAAAAAGGAAAGAGATAGAAAAAAGTAGACAATTGATAAATGGAAAGAAGAGAAAAAAAGAAAAGAAATAGAAATAGAAAGAAAAAGCTGAAAGTTGATATGTGGAAAGAAGAGAAAAAGGAAAGAAATAGAAAAAAGTAGATAATGGAGAAATGGAAAGAAGAGAAAGAAGGAAAGAAATAGAAAGAAAAAGTAGACAACTGATATATGGAACGAAGAGAAAAAAGAAAAGAAATAGAAAGAAATATTAAACAATTGATAAATGGAAAGAAGAGAACAAAAGAAAAGAAAGAGAAAGAAAAAAGTAGAACATTGATAAATGGAGAGAAGAGAAAAAAAGTAAAGAAATACAAATGGAAAGAAAAAAGTAGACAATTGATAAATGGAAAGAAGAGAAAAAAGAACAGAAATAGAAATACAAAGAAAAAAGTAGACAATTGATATATGGAAAGAAGAGAAAAAAAGAAAAGAGAAAGAAAAACGTAGACAATTCATAAATGGAAAAAAAAAGAGAAAAAAAGAAAAGAAATAGAAAGAAAAAAGTAGACAATTGATAAATGGAAAGAAGAGAAAAAAGAAAAGAAATAGCAATAGAAAGAAAAAAGTAGAAAATTGATAAATGGAAAGAAGAGAAAAAAAGAAAAGAAATACAAAGAAAAAAGTAGACAATTGATAAATGGAAAGAAGAGAAAAAAAGAAAAGAAATAGAAATAGAAAGAAAAAGCTGAAAGTTGACAAATGGAAAGAAGAGAAAAAATAAAAGAAATAGAAAGAAAAAAGTAGACAATTGATAAATGGAAAGAAGAGAAAAAAGAAAAGAAATAGAAATAGAAAGAAAAAAGTAGAAAATTGATAAATGGAAAGAACAGAAAAATGAAAAGAAATAGAAATAGAAAGAAAAAAGTAGACAATTGATAAATGGAAAGAAGAGAAAAAGAAAGAAATAGAAACAAAAGTAGACTATTGATAAATGCAAAGAAGAGAAAAAGGAAAGAAATAGAAAAAAAGTAGATAATTGATAAATGGAAAGAAGAGAAAGAAGAAAAGAAATAGAAAGAAAAAGTAGACAACTGATAAATGGATAGAAGAGAAACAAGAAATGAAATAGATATAGAAAGAAAAAAGTAGACAATTGATAAATGGAAAGAAGAGAAAAAAGGAAAGAGATAGAAAAAAGTAGAAAATTGACAAATGGAAAGAAGAGAAAAAATGAAGAGAAATAGAAATACAAAGAAAAAAGTAGACAATTGATAAATGGAAAGAAGAGAAATAAAGAAAAGAAATAGAAATGCAAAGAAAAAAGTAGACAATTGATAAATGGAAAGAAGAGAAAATTGGTAAGAAATAGAAATAGATAGAAAACGAACAATATACAAAGAAATGAATGTTAACGTCAAGTATCGACACAGCGTTTATAGCAACCCGTCTGCCTTCTTAGAAAAACATGACGTGGAAATCTAGACATTTAGTTTAAAATATAATGGAATATATTTACGGTAAAAAATAAATTGGAAATCATAATTTTTATACAAATTAAAAAATAACTACTATTAATATTATTTAAAAATTCAGTTAAAATAATAAAAACGTATCAAAGTAAACAAAAATTATAATTAAATATAAGACAAAAGGAAAAGTTAGAAAGATAAACGTAAAAAAGAGAAAATGTGGTTCTACATAAGCATACCGAGGACACTATAGACCGAATATGTGAGCAACGATGACGTTTTGGATAGAATGGAAAAGAAAACAAATACTTAACACCAAGAAAAGACAGCTGAAGTTTCTAGGACATATAATGAGGAAGGAGAGCTTGAAGAATCTGATACTCACAAGTCAGATAGAGGGAAAGAGAGACAGGGGAAAGCAATGCATGGCATACTTGATGGGCTTGAGCAAATGCACTCGCAGAGCGTGGTTTAGAAAGTGTAACAGAAGAAGACGTGGAAGGCCATGATCGCTTACGTCTTGAAGGAACATAGCACATAGAAGAAGATTATACGGCTGCAAATTTGCATACTCATGGCAAACATTTCTCTTTTCTATGTGCCGTGTTCCATCAATGACTTAAATGATCATGGCTCTTCATAACTTCCTAAATATTTGTCTTTTTTCTATTCCTTCTACTCCCTGTTCTAACATCCGTTTACACAAGATCATTAGGTAGGTTACTTACTATTTTCCTCTGTCCTTCTTGCCTGCCATGAGAATGTCAAAATCTCTAGGCTCTTTTACTCATTATGTGTCTCTAATATTTCAGCTGTCTTGTTTCTGATCCAAAGTTTTTTTTTTCAATCTTCTTTAGAACTTGCTCACGTTTATCGCCCATAATGTTCTCAGCAACCTTCTTTAGGATCACATCTGTCACTTCAAGTTTCCTCTTCATCTGTGTGGAAATTATCCAATATTCTCTGCGGTGTAGAAGCGTTGGAATTACAAAGCTGCTCACCACTCTTTTTCTTTGTTTCCCACGAAATTTTATCCTTTCCTAATACACTGTTTATCTTTTAGAAGTCAACTTTCACTAAGTTAAGCATCAAATAATCACTTCTGGATGTGGTTCAGCACTTCATTTATTAAGGTAGTATCTAGTTCTCACATATATGAGTGAACAGAGAAATAACCAAAAATTAACGAGGTCTAATCAAACATTTAGAATGTACATAAATCAGTCTAGGAAGAGACAAAAGCCAGTCAAGCGGTCATTGTGCTACCCACCATTCTATACGGCAAAGCATCTTTGGTTATATACCAACATCTGCACGTTCCCGAGTGTTTCCATTATCGTTGTCTTCACACTATCTCAAAAGAGCATTGGTGTGACTTCCTCACTAACGCCGAGGTTCTAAAATCTACTAGAGACACAAGTGTTGAAAAAAATGCCAGAAAGTCTCAACTACAATGGAATGGCTCGGTGGCTACAATGAAAGGAAATCTTTTTTTTGGAAGAAATTATTTTTCGAGGAAATAGAGCTTCACTGAAGAGACGTAAGGAATTCTCGAGGATTTATCTACGAGCCAATGTCCCCGGTACCAAAACAGAGTGGAACAAATCTGATAGCGTTGTAAGATTGCAGCTTCATCCAGCTAATAGGCCGTCTCTTGCAGCGATATGATAAACCATATTTCTCCTAAAATAGTGTACTCATGCAAATAATTCGCAGAATAAAGATTTCAGCTAACATTTCGAGGAGCGTAAAACATGTTCCCAGAAAAGAGATAGATTTCTCTTATAATCATACAATGATTTTTCCGACAAGCATCTAAATATTTGGACGTTTAAATGTGCATCGTATTGCCGAGGATATCGGCTCAGAACGACAAGTCGCAGAGCCGTGTTCGAATTCCAGTTGAATTCGTTGCATCATTTGCGCACAAATACCCTTAGGAAGGGTATAAATCCGTCTCTTCTCCCTCCAGCTATGGATTAAATAGCAGGACAAATTGGGTTTTATAGCCTTAGTTACTAACCCGTCTATCGCAGAGAGCAATGACAACCTACTACGATAAAATCTTCTGCCCAGTCAGTCATGTCACTTTCAAGACATGATCGCCCAAGCGTGCATCACGTACGACACTTAACTGACTGATCTACATATTTATTGTTTTTATCATGACGATTCCACCGTTTTACTCTCCATATTTCTTTACGATGATTTTATGAGTGTATAAACTCCTTAGAAGACAATACTGTAGTGCCTTAATAAACATCAACAACAGTCCTTAATAAGCATAGCATTAGCCTCAACCCTGAGTGAACAAAACAAGCGAAGGCTTAAGTTGTAGCGGATAAATTAATTAAAATCAACCTTCTTCTACACTTTTACAAAAATTCATAATGACGTGTGAAATCCTGGTTTTCCGAAATAGAAAAAGAATTGACCATGTGCTTAAAGAAAAAGTCGAACCCAGAATTCGCAAATAGGTGTTAAAATGATTTTTGACGAATGGAAGCGACTTGCAAAATCAAAAATGACTTCGCGAGTAAGTGCGAAAAAAAATCTAGATTACACTAAAAAGACTTCATCAGCGTCAGTCAAGAAAAGAAATAGAAAGAAAAAAGTAGACAATTGATAAATGGAAGGAAGAGAAAAAAGAAAAGAAATAGAAATAGAAAGAAAAATGTTCTCATTGAACATTAATTTCTACGCATTCTTGTTATTTCTTCTTTTAATAATTTACTATTTTAACATACAAAAAATGTATATTTTATTCTTATACTATTTCACACATTCCAACTTGCCGACAACCAACCTTCTGCTGAAAACCTTCTGATGATAATTCTGCATACAACTTGTAAGTTGTAAGGAGTTCTGTTAAGTATGACACAAGGCCGAATTAAAGAAAAATTAACCATCTTTCCTACGCTGCAAATTAATTCCTATTTTCCTCTTTTCGAAGTGAGTGTCATTAAACTTTCTCGTTAAAGCAGAAAGTGACGTGAACGCTTTACACACAAACAATCTTTCACAAGCAAGTCACACGCAAATACATTCATTAAAAATCTTCGTTGTGTATACAATTTATTTCTAGGCAAAGAAACTCTTAAACTTTCCATTTGTCATTTTGTTAAAAGATTTTGTTTTGCATTTGAATTCAAGCGGTCCCTGTTATTTGATGCATGTATCTTTTCACCGCCATTATTTCATTTATTGTAAAATATGCTCGTAAGAAACCTTATACATTAATTATAAAAGTAGCCAACACACAAAATTACTTTCTCCAGCGCTATTCTCTTGTTAAAAAAATCTTGGCCTAGACAGTATATCAAGAAATCCTGGATTAATTACTTTTTCATTTACTGATAAATGTGAATGAAGCCAATCAGTAAAATAAAAAAAAGAAAAAGCACATGTTGGCTTTTACCCAATAAGAACCTTTTGAAAAAAAAAAAAAAAGAACCAAAACAAATCAGATAAAAAATACTTACACAATCGTCGACATACAAATATAGCACTTTATGAATGCTTGCCTTTAATCGAACACATCATTTTGCTCTAATTAAAGAACAGGCGAGAAAACAACTCCAGAGAAATAAACACGTTCATTAAATAACCAGTGAATCGTACAAATGAGATATAAAATAATGCTTTACACTTTCGCACTCATTCAGACTCTCACTCAATTACAAAGTCCAAGACTCTTTTGATTGCTCACTGCGATAACGGCATTTTATTTACAACAGTGTTTGTATCTGTCTCTTCGTTTTTAAGAGCTGACTTATTCAATAAAGGGGACATAACCTGGCAGCTTCTTGTTTGGATATTGTGGAATAAAGAATTTATTGAAACAAGATATTACTATTCTAGTGAAAACTGATTGTTGCAGAAGAAAATGAAGTAAAATTCATTTTCGTTTGGTATCTTACTAGTTTATTATTGTTACTTTAATATCTACCAAGTTGAGGTTAGTAAAGCACAAGATTGATTAGGTAGAAATGAGTTAAGAATATTTTAGAAATCAATCCAGACGATGTAGAAGCACAGACACGTACAGAGTGGTTCAAAAGTAAATGGTCAGTATGATAACATTTATTTTGAGGTTACGTATACAAACATTATTTACTAATAAAATTATTACATTGGCAGTTAAATATATAGCCAGGGTAGTTCAAAAGTAGATGGATAGCAAATGATAACATTTATTTTGAGATTGCATATACAATTATATATAAATCTAAACTTATTTATAAATGGAACTTTGTCTGTGTGTGTGTGTGTATGTGTGTGTGTGTCCGTTACCTATAGACTCCGAAACTGCTGAACCGATTTTCTTGAAAAACTACACAGTTGTAAGCGTCTGCGAGTGTCCTTAACTAGGTTTTGTGTCGAGGTACCCACGATAAATATCGATAATCGAAAAAATCGGGTTATAGAAGGAGTGGTCTGATTTTAATCAAATTTGATACACTCATAGACAAAGACATAAGAAACGATATTCAGAAGTTTTAAGTTTGCAGTTCTTACAATAGTGCAGAAAATCGATAATATATATATATACATAAAAGGCAAGATGTTTGTGTGTGTGTCTGTTTATCTGTCTGTATGTCCTTTATACAAATCTACAATTTTTATCCGATTCTCACCAAACTTCACACAAATATTCTTTAGGCTGAGTCTGAGGTCCAGGGCCATAGATTAGTTTTAAAGCTTTCATTACACCCGAGCAACGCCGGGCTATACTGCTAGTTTACTAATACAATTATTACATTGACAATTACATTTTATTTTGTACATTGATAGAGAAGCGTTTAAATTTTATCAACGCAAATGTTCAAATTGTTGCCAATCACAGTTTACACGGCTTTGAAGTCTACTCCTCACTCTTTGACAGACATTTTTACAGAAGTCTCTTTGTGAATGAAGTAATAAAATTTATTTTGAGATTACATATACAATTATATTTACTAATACAATTATTACACTGACAACTGAATTTTATTGTGTACAATAATACAAAAGCACTTAAACTGCTGTCCATCACAATTTACACAGCTTTGAAGTCTGTTGTGTATTACGCTGGAAAACAACGATCGGCTTGACAGACAACGAGGAAAATGTATATATAAAAATATAAACTTATATTTTTATTCTTCCTGAGGCTTGTGTGGAGTAAGAGGGCAGCTAGAGAAAGATTACGAATACGAAGGAGCCGTCGGGGAGTCGGAAGCCAGCAAGAGTTCTCTCTTTCTTCAGCCAAATATTTTAGACTTAATACTTCCACGCATTTTTGCTTTTTCAGATTGTCTCTTTGTTGACGTCATTTACGGCCGGATATGTCTGTCAACCGCCCTTGTCCTTGGTTGACTTTTATCTATGGCCAGATATATCTGTCAATCATATCCTTGCCAGCCATCGTGTTTCAAGTCAATTGTTGTTTATGTATTTTCTTTTGTTGCACTTGTTGACATCATACACGACTTGATATATCTGTTAGCTACACTTGTCGTTTGTTGACCTCTCTTACGGCCAGGTGTACCTGTCAATTTTATCTAGAGTTCAAGGTAATATATTATAAGTCACGTTTTCACAAGTTACTTTGTGTATTAATTTCTTGAAATGCATCTATAAACTTTGTCCTTGAGTGCTCTCTGAAAGAAGAAATCCATAGGGATCAAGACAGGTGAACGTTCTTCGGCCAATCCATTTCTCAGGAAACGTTTCATCAAGATAGTCGCAGACTGCTCTTGAATAAGGTAGAGGGGCACCATTTTATTTGAAAACAAGGTCATGGGAATTAGACTGTTTTAACTGTGAAACAACGTGATACATTAGAATTTCGCGATACTTATCGCCTGTGACTGTCTATCTCCTTTTGGGCCACCCTGTATATGTAATTTAGCATACTATAATGTATAACGAATACATTCTTTAACGTTCATCAGCCTTTTATTCATTCATTGTCTGCTGATTTGAACAACATGATTATCTGGAGATTTTGTTTCTTTATTAATAAAAAAGGCTTTCTATAGTCACAATCAGCATTGCTATGACTGATAAATATTTGATATACATTCTTTTGATAATCTCTTTCCATAAAAAATTACCCTGAGTTTTATCGGTTTCGCTTAAGTTCCATTTTTTGTCTATCAATTTTCCTTTTATTGAAGTGTTGGGGAATAACATAGCATCTTCAACGATCATTTATTTTTCGACAACCAATTGCTTTTTTTTTAGATTGTATTAAAAAAAACTTGAGAGTTAGTTGTGAAATTAACAGTCAGTCTTAAAAATATTTCTATGACACACAGAGGCAAAGATCGAAACAATCTTGTAACAAAACAAAATACAAATATTTATTTAAAAAAACAAAAAAAACATGAGTCATTAGAGAAAAAGCTTAAATTAGAGACTTATAAAAAACGAGGATTTATTTATAAAAATGAACAACTTATTTAAAAATGAGTGCATATTAAAAGGAAGACTTATTAAAAAACTAAGACATATTAAATAGAAAGATGGCTGTTACAAAAACGACTAATTATAAAGAAAAGAGAATTTATTAAGAACAACAAAAAACCAAAAAACAACAAAAATCAAAAACTACAAGTACTTATTAACCTTTATCATTCGGTATCTGACTTCATTTGCTGTACAAACGGTTTAGTCTATTACTGAAAGTAACACTCTTCCCTAAATAATAGTGTGTTTAAATTTCATTGCTGTGTTGTCATATCCTGCTATGGCAACAGGAAACAACTTTTAGTGAAATTAATAATAAAAATACTGCAACTGAGAGGTCACGAAAAAAAATGCAGTGGAAAGGGAAGTAATGTTAAAGTCCTTAAGGTTAAACAAAAAAAAAAAGGAAAAAAAAAAGGAAAAAAAAAACTTATTAAAAAATCGAGGGCTTATGAAAAAACAACAAAAATCGAGAATTTACTTAAAAATCCGTATCCATTAAAAACAATCAATTCTTCCGATGAAATGAAGGTCAGTTATTTAATATATTTATGATCTTTGGAAATTGACCGAAATATCGTTAAACAATAATAGGTATCATGTTGGAGTGGTAGAATTACAAATTATATTAATTAGAAAACAAGGTTTAAACTTGCATCTATATTTTCTAAATCTTATTATGTTTATAATTTTTGTTAAAATTTAAATCGGGTTTGAGATCTTAGGTCCTTTACATATTGTTGACACACTGTTGTGTAATGTCAGTGTAACATTTCGATTTGTCAACCTCGAAATGCTAGCCCTATGCTGACATTAACAAAATGAGAGAATTATGATTTTAAGAAAGAAGAGAAAATCTCACAGCAAAGTGAAAAAAAATCAAATGCAATTAAAGCTGATACATGTAGCATTTTAGAAAACATTATTATAGTCAGAAAGCAAGCTGGCATAGAAAAAAATGACCGGCAAAAATATTTTGATCGTGAGAAATTAAAATTCATTAAAGTTACTCAAGCTGACGAAAAGTGCAAAATTTTTTAATCTTTAATGAAGTTTATCTGTTCGATACCAGAAATGTATCCTACTTCAAAGACGCCTAAACAAGCCAGTGTTGTAAATATAATTATGGCGGACAACCGAGAGCGTACAACGACAAAATCCAAAAGAGGATCTTGGCAGCCCGATTTCATTCACTTTATCACCGACGTGATGTGCCTTCCCTCTGTCTTTTCTACAATATTTTCATATTTTTACCTGCTCTGACGAACTTCTTCCCCTAATTTTCCAACTACATGAATTTACATGGGCTACTAGATTAGAATCAAGGTCTCACTCTTTTACCGTTGAAATAGTTAAATGCAACTGCCTCTTCTATTTTAATAGTTTCTTTTTTCGCACTTTCTGTATGTGGAACTCTCTTCCGCTTACTTGCTTCTCTGATAGCTACAATTTCCAAAAGTTTAAATGCAATGTCAATTGCCATCTTCTATTTCATCCATCTCTTATTCTTTCTTCGACACCCCTCGTACTTTGTTTTTTCTCTCACTGTAACCTTTTGCGTACTAGTCAAGATCCTGCTTTGCTTGGGGTGAAATGATAAAAAGCAATGCGTAGATATCAATCTACATTACAATGATTTTTTGTGACTTCTTCATACCTCAATCAACGTTAGAGACGCTCACAAGTTTTAATAATATGCTATCAGATAGTAGATTTAGATTTAAGCTGTTGAAGCCATTATAATATACTGATCAGCTAAGATAAATTATGCTTTGTTCATGAAATTTTTTCATGAAATTTTTTTCATGAAAAAGACATTCCGCTAGTTTCCCAAATATATTTGTCGTTCGTGTTCAATGTGACCAAGACTAAAACAAAAAAAAAAAAAAAACAAGACTAAGCAAATAATTGTCAGCCGTATACATCTGCTTACTGAAATCAATTGTTAAAATCGTTTTGAGTGAGTGAAACCTGAGGGACTTCGCAAAGAACATCCTTCTTTGAACATTGTGGACTGGCGATACGAAATGAGAAACTTAGATCTGTATCAGATAATAAATAACATAACATATCACCCAATAAATCCCAGGCCTGGTATATAGATGGCGCCACTAATAAAAAAATCCATATGATTTTTATGAAGTGCTAACATTCAAATGACACATGACAAAATTTGGGCCCAATTAGATTATTAGTTCACAAATTGCAGTTATTTAAGTGAAATTAATGTTGCAAATTTTCAAACCAATGGAAAAATCTTAATTTCGTGTGTTGCTTTCTGATAAGTAAAAAATACTGTTCAAGCAAAGCAATGACGTGATGAGTGTCATTCAAACTCTGTTCCGTGGGAAACAATGGTTAAGAGGTGACATACTGACTTTGAACGCGGTCATACAGACATAAATGATGCTAAACGCTCAGGTCGTTCAAAATCAGCACTTGTCCCGGAAAACACAAAAATAAATAAATAAATAAATAAATCACACACTCGTTCTGGTCGATCGTAAACCGAAGTTGCTTGAGATAGCAGAGGAGTGGAACATATTATAAGGCAGTGTATTGACCATTTTGCATGAACAGTTGTTAATGAGAAAGCAGTATTCAAAGTGGGTGCCGCGTTTACTCACAGTCGATCAAAAACAACAACGCGTCGACCATTCAGAGCGTTGTTTGCAACTGTTTCAACACAACAAGAAGGAGTTTTTGAGCTAACAGCTCCTGCACTTGAGAAACGTATTGTCCTAAAAATTGTTTTAATAGAAATGCTTTATAAATTTCGATCGAAAGCAGCACTGGCTGCTTTGTCAACAAATGCCGAGGAAACGGCTATTATTTTCGTTTCCAACTCACACACATAAAAACGCACGCATACTCCCATGCATGTACATATATACATATCAGCATATGTGCGTGTGTGAGTGTGTGCGCGTGTTGTGTGTTTACGTCAAAGTAACAAAACAAAAGTTGAATTCAAAGAACAACTTGAGTATCGTGCAATTTTATTGACAGGATTTTATATATAATTTAAATAGTACGAGTCACACAATACGAAAGTCAGATTTCAAAAAGGATGCGCCTAATTACTAGGATAGGAGAAAGAAAGACATGTTTTTCTCATTCATCCAAACCTTTTCCAGTAGGACTGTTTTATTTTTGGTTTCCAGGAGGAGTGTTGGCATCAACCCAATATTGTTTTCATGACTAATCATTTTCTACATAAAGTGGATTTTATAAAACGCCATTTTCACATAGTCAGTCAGTTAAATGTCATACGTGATACATGCATTGGACGATCATGTCTCGAAATAGACATAGCTGACTGGGCAGAAGATTTTCCCGCAGTAGATTGCCATTGCTTTCTGCGGTAGACTGGTTGCTAGCCAAGGCTATAGAACCCATTCTGTCCTATTATTTAACCCATAATTGGAGAGAAGAGAGAGTAATACCTTTCCCAAGGGTATTTGTTGGCAAGTGAATGTAAGGAATTCAACTGGAATTCGACCTCGGTTCACCGAGTTGTCGTTCCGAGTCGATATCCACTGCCCCACTTCGCACATTTTCACGTAATCAAACCAAAATAGTTCTTCTATTTCGACTATAAGAAGAAGACGACAAAGACAAAGAAGAAGAAGTAAATTCACATAATTTGATGAACAAATGTCCTTGCCTTCTTAGCAGAGCATCAAAACCTACATAAAAATGAGGAATATATAAGAAAAGGATCGATTAATTGAAATTAAATGGTATACGTTATTCAGTGCGATGAAGTTCAAAGAATTGCTACTGAACAGAGCTGGAAAGTAAAAAAAAGATGAAGAAAGTTTTTTATATTATCTTCACAGGGATTAAGTCAAAATAAAAGATAGGAAAACATCGCTGGAGAGTGAGGAAATTCATGGGAGCGTTGTGTATTATTGGCTTTAGAGTGTAATCTAAATAAAAGATACAAATCATTGTCGGGGAATACTAAAACTGATGGAGGTGACATACATTAATCTTTCAGAGAGAGGTACAAGCAATGCCAGTGTAGATTTCAACGAGGCGCGGAATTTATTGGCTCAGCGAAGAAGGAATTGGAAATCTCATTCCAGGTATATGGAGTCACCTGTGGCATGTGGGTTGTTGAGCATGCTATCATCTGTGTGGCACGCATTGGTATGAATGAGTCGTGCCGGTCGATATATTATTACCTTTTATGTTCTCTTCTCTACTCTTATTACAAGTTCTTCTTGTGGTACAAGAAGCATTACTGCTAAGTAATGAATTCAATACTCACTCGGAACCCCATACAAAATGCGGCATTAAAAATCCAACAAAGGTAGACATATCATAAAATCGACCAACATAGATAAATAAGCATCTTTGCTTGGAGTAATGGCTAACGAGGTTAGTTTGATTGACGGTTACTGATTAGATCGATTCTCCCTTAGTAACCTATACAGAATTCGACATAAAATAACCCAACAACATCAACCAACCCAAATACAGCTTCTGAAGTTGTTGCATGGAGCAGAAACGTCATCGTCACGATGCAAGCATTGCCCGAACAGCTCCTGAAGTAAAATTATTTTTCGGTAGTTTGAATCTTAGTGAAAATTTTCACATTAGTTCAGATTTTCATATTGAATCCTCCGTTAATACTGTAAGTTATTTTGATACCAGATAAAATATTTTCCCTTAATATTTAGCTAGGGTCAAGAAAAAATTTCATGATTAGTCAAGTAGATTTATGAATGCCTTTATCAAGTAACTACAAATAGTTTCTGGCTTTAGTTATAATATTTGTATAGATTACAAGCATATGGCAGTGAAGGATATCTGTAATAATTGTGCCCGAAACATATGCAAATATGTTGTTCATTACCTGCAATGTGAAAAATAGTTGAAGTTCGCTTGATCATAAATTGTTTTAAAAAATCACAGTAAATGTGTTATAAAATGTAACCTATTTTTGTATATATGACTTTATGAAATTTACAAATTCAGTTTTCTATATAAACATTATAATTTGATTTATTAAAATAATGCCTTTTTATTTTTTATATAAAAACGGGAAAGACCATTCAAGACAACGTATAAGAAGTAAATTAAGAATTAGGATTTATCTATAATATATTAAATAGGATATTTAAAACCCTTGATAATGTTCAAGAGTACTAACGGTGAGTGAAAGAAACTGTAGTGTTACTTTGCTTAGATACATAAAAATGTAAGTAACTGTGTCATATATTTTAAAATATCAGGCGCGTGCAAAAGTTTATTGAACCAAACAGATTTTTAACTGTACATTTAACTACATTCGGCAGCAAAGCCTCTGATCAAGAAAAGTATGATTATAAAGAAATTCATCACTGACAACTCTCTTTCTGATATATTTGTTCATTTGAATAACAGTGGAGAAAGATGACGTGACGTTAACTACAGGAAATGTACTGTAGCTACAAAATGTTTAGCTTGATTTAAACTTATTTATAAATGGAAATTTCTGTGTGTGTGTGTGTGTGTGTCCGTTACCTATAGACTTCGAAACGGCTGAACCAATTTTCTTATAATTTACACAGTTGTACTATAAGCGTCTGCGAGTGTTCTTAGCTAGGTTTTGTGTCGAGGTAGCCCCGATAAATAACGAAAATTGAAATGTTATACTACGTATGGTCCTGAAAAACTGACAAGCTCCTGGTTATGACGATAAACTAAATCCTGCAGCAGGCCTCTGATAAGAAAACTGGAGGTTTTAAAGAACATGAAACCACCTCTAAACTACTTTTGTTCCCAGGCTCACCCTGAGCCGGGTAGGGAGCAACTGTTAGGATCTCAGCTATGGTCAAATAGTGAAGCCCCAATCAAAACACTATGAAGTATAAAAATAAATTTTTACTATAAAAATACCAGCAATACACACACACATATATATATATATATATATATATATATATATATATATCTCCGAGTGAGTACAGAACAAAAAAGAAATTTTTTCCACCGTCCAAAACATTAATTGAAAACAGTGCTCGATATATGATGTATAGAGCTGTGAACATTTATTATAAATTATGTTTTAGAACATGTACATAATTTTTTCTATATATGTCCTCTACAATCATATGTTTGTTTCAACGTTGGGTGTCCAACGTTTCGTCAGGCTTATTCCTCCTGACGAAACGTTGAAACAAACATATGATTGTAGAGGAGAGGACATATACAGAAAAAATTATGTCCATGTTCTTAAATATAATTCATAATATATATATATATATATATATATATATATAGATAATTTACCAACAATACATTTTTATGAAATTACCGACAGGATGTGACTTCCCTCTGTCTTTTCTAAAAGTATTTTCATGGCAACTATTCTGACGAGCTTTTTCCACTGGTACCCTGACCTCATGTATTTACTCGTGCTACTAAATTGATATCAAAGTCCCACTTTTTTGCCCTCGAATTAGTTAATTGTAACTGTTACTTCTATTTTAATAGTTTCTTTTCTCGAACTTCCCGTTTGTGGAATGCCCTATCGTTTGTTGATTCACTGATAGCTACAATTTCTTACCCTCTTCTATCTACTTGATTTCCATCTGTCTCTTATCTTTTCTTTGACATCCCCTCTACATAATTTTTTTTCTTATTGTAACCTCCTGTGTACTAGTGGCAGTTCTTCTTTGCTTGTGGTGAAGGGAATTATATATATATATACATATATATATATATATATATATATATATATATATATGTATTTATTTATTTATTATAGCAAAATGGCCAATATATTTTATCTATATTTTGAATGCATACAATTGCGTTCAAATTATATTTAATACAACCGTAAAATTGCATTCAGAATATTTAAACTTCGACAATAAATAACCTAAAGACATTGACATATCTTTAAACAAAATCAAACAAAACTAAACTGTACATCCACTCTCCACAATGTTTGTAGCTGTTAATAAGGTTTGTACTTAAACAATAGTTGTCAATAAAGATAACCAGGACCTTCTCCATATGCCCATTGCCCAATAATATGCCCCCAACTTGTATAATCAATTATTCAAATTTTGAAGTAAAACTGTTTGGCACTGATATATTTGGAGGTTGCTCGAAAATTTTTGCGCCCAACTTTCTTACACTAGCAGGAAGAGAATGTTTTTATTGCTTTTATTTTTCAACATATACATTTGTTTACCAATAAAAATCTGCTTCCTTAAATCTTCTTGATCGCAGTATTTCTTCAAGGGACCTCCCTTGAAGACAGTCAGCAGCCTCATATTTGGCTGTTGCATATGAAAGACAGTTGTCATGTTAGACATTTGGCATGCGACCATAGATTGTCTATGGTGTAAATCAATAATGGTCGGATACTTCAATTTTGGATTCTGAACTTTTTCGGCCATCGTCAATTGCTTCAGTAGCAACAATGCAATTCGATAATACAATAACATAAAAGCAGTACAAAAAGAAACACATTTAGGCTGAAAACTTTTGGAAAAAGTATGTTCGATTTTTTGTATCCTCATAAGTACGTTAGACAAAATTGTGAGGGAGTATATCTTGCTGTTTAGCACTTCACCAATAGCAGCTGGCGAATACTGTATTTTGTTGATGTAATAAAAATTACTATTTCATTTTTCACCCATCATTTCGGTTATTTTTCATTCAGTAATCTTTTTAAATTACAACAAATTTTATTAGAATAATTAAGAACTTCAAATATGGAGGAGAGATACGAATCGACAGAAATGTGGTTCTACAGAAGGATGCTGAGAATATCATGGAATATGTGAGCAACGACAAGTGTTGGAGAGGATGCAAGCAAAAAAACAGCTTATACTTAGTATCAGGAAAAGAAAGCTGAGGCTTAATGGAACACGTAATGAGGAAGGAGGGGTTATAGAAACTGATACTCGCAGGATAGAGGAAAAGAGAGTCAAGGGAAAGCAGTGCGAGACATACTTGATGAGATTGAGCAAGTATATGGCTGAGCAGGGTTTGGGAGAGATACCAAGAGTAAAAGTTTTGAGGAAGACAAAAGATAGGGGCAAGTGGAAGTTCATGATCGCCCACGTCCTGACGGGACAAGGCACATAAAGAAGAAGAAGAACGGTTCGATTTTACAGAGATGATAACCTTGTTGATATTCTGCTAACGCTGTCATAACATAGTACTTTGAAACGTCAAGGATGCGTATTTCTTGGTAATAATGAGAGAACATTCGTGTGGAAAAATAGGACAAAAATAAGCTTAGGAAAGCGAAAAGAAAGAACTACATTTAAACTAAAAGAAAACTGAATGCATATTCATCAGTAAAAAGAGGAGCCTAAAATGACCACTACAGGCCAGGGGTACTAAAATCAAGCAGGTACAGAAATTTAAATACTTGAGAAGTGTTCTAACAGAGGACGGAAAGTTCGACACTGAGATCCAAAGACGAATTGGTATGGTCAAGGATAAATCCCAGAAGCTGAATAGAGTATTAACAGACTGGAAAATTATGCTGGAAACAAAGAAGAGAGTACTGGATTGTTATATGATGTCTGTTCTTCAATGATAGACTTGAAGGAATCGTTAAAAATGATTCTACAGAAGTATGCTGAGAGTACCATGGATCGAACATGTGAGCAACGATGATGTTTTGGAGAGGATGGAAACGAAAAGGAAACTAATACTTAGCATCAGGAAAATACAGCTGAAGTTCTTGGGACATGTAATGAGGAAGGAGGGCTTGGAGAATATGATACTTACAGGTCAGACAGAGGGAAAGAGAGACAGGGAAAAGCAAGCGTAATATACTTTATGGGTTTGAGCAAATGGAATGCAGAACGTGGTTTGGGATGGGTAACAGGAAAAATACTAGAGAAAACCATAAACGTAAACAAAATTGCAATATGAGCTCTGCTAAAATGGGTTACTGGACATCAGGTTTATAAGTTCCAAAAATTCTGTTGTTCTTGTCCTTAAGGACACGTGGATATAGACGTTGGTTAGTTTCTGTGACTTGACCCAAAGAGTTGTGAATTCAATACCAGGCTACAGCAGTGGTGAACAAGTAACTTACAGGGTTAGAGGGAGATAACTCATGACTACCAAAAGAGACACATACAAGCAGGGAATGGAGTTTATATACCCCAGTGATTGTAATGAAGGGTTCGATTCAAAATTCCTAAGCGTACAACGACCTAAACGTCGTACAAATGTGCAACAAAGATGAGGATAATAGTTCGAATAATGTAAATACTGTAACAGGAGAAAGTGTGTTAAGAGCTACTAGAAAGAGAAATGTGGAAGGATATGATCGCTTTCGTCCTAAAGGGACACGACACATAGAAAAAGATAAAACTTAAGAAAGAGTAGCTCTGTTAATGGAAAATTGAAGATGGAGATATTATTAAAATCCCGCGACAGTTCTCTCGAGTTTAATGTCTTCTTTTATCACATCCTTTGTATCTCAGACGCTATGTTATCTGGTTTGTTTATGGAATCTTGGAATATTGATTTACTATATGAGATGCATAGAAACATTTATCATCTAACCTCCCATAGGGTCTTCGTGAGTCAAGGCATGTGTAATGCAGTTAGTTTAAAGAAATGTTAGACTGTCAGAAATCATGCCTCTTCCGGGTGGTTTTGAAGGCATGTTTGTCGTTCTTTTTCTAGATGTCTCACCCTCGTTATGCTAAGGTCAGCCATACTGTTTCATCAGTATCTAATTGAAGAATTTATGCCTTTTCCAAGTGTATTATTAAGAAATGGACCGAAAAGAGCCTCACTCGAAATCTGAACTCATCTTGCAAATTCTATTTTCTGCGCTAATCACATATATATATATATATATATATATATATATATATATATATATATATATATAAAGTGTATCAAAAATGCTTTTAGAAACTTTGGGAGTGGGTTACTAAAGTCCATAAAATCATATGCTCCCAAATCCTTACTTTTTGAGTCATTAATTTTAAAGAAAGTTTAAGATAAGGCTGGGTTGCCATATACCCTAGTTTACATTGGTAATTAATGTACATTTGTGGCTGGTGTATTTTAAATGTTTAACTTGTGTAGTAGCTAGTTACTTCAGAAGTGTTCCGTTTAACAATGGCTGTATATTCATATCGTGAGTAGGTAGTTATGTTTTTTAAATACGACCGCGTGAATCGTAATGGACGCGAAGCTGCACGACTGTATCACATTGCGATAGCAGTCTAGTCATCCAACATTTGCTGTTGTTTATCGATGCGTAACTGAGACAGATCCGTGGTACCTTAAACTATGCTTCGATGAAGACTGAAATCTGCTCGTACGCCTGTCCACTAAGAACATATTCTACAGGCTGTCGGAGACGATCTAGGTATCAGCACACGACAAGTAGCCCTAGCATGTTGTACATCTCATAGTACTTTTGCCTTTGAAACGAAAAAGATGATAATTTATTGGTAGTAATGAGAGAGCATTTGTGAGGAACAATAGGAGAAAAGATCACTAACTACGGGAGAACATTTACCGTTACTTTATTGCACACACTGTCGATCCATTGTTAGCCTATTCAGTCTTTATTTATGAATGAAGCAACGTTTAAAAGAGATGGAATAAGAAATTTAAGCAAGCAACATCGGAATCACCATGATACAAAACAGGCTCGAGACCATCATTAGTTTACGATTAATTAATTAATTGCTTGAACTCTAGGTGACTGCCTGATTGGTCCGTATGTTCTCTCAGGACGTCTTACAGGAGCAGTCTACATAGACTTTATTTCGAACACACTGCCAGACCTGCTAGAGGATGTACTCTTGCTAATATGATGGCACAAGTGGTTCATGCATGATAGCACCCCAGCACATTTTAGTCACATTTTTCGCAATACAATGGCTGACATCTACCATGAAAGACGGATAGGTAGAGGATGACCGGTTCTATGGCCTGTACGCATTATCGACCTCAATCCTTTGAATTTCTATCTGTGGGGCCACCTAAAGCAGTAGACATTAATAATGCAGAGACGCTTCATCAACATGTCATGGGGACCTGTAAAAGCCATTCAACACCGTGTAGGAGTATTTGAAAGGGCCCGACAGGTATATGCGTAAGTAGAAGCCAGTGGAGGATATTTTCAACATTTTTTAAAGAATTGCTGTGTTGAGATACAACAATGGGCTTTTGGACGTACTTTTATATCAACACTAGCAGTGTAGCCCGGCGTTTCTCGGGTGTAATGAAAGCTTTAAAACTAATCCATGGTCCTGGAGCTCAGACTCATTGGACGTTGGCACGAAAGACTAAAAGCAATAGTTGTTTCCAGTTAAAGCGAAAACGTAGACTGAAAGAAAAATGAATGGATGTAAGTCAAATTTTGATTTCCTGGTATCGATATCAAATTTTCTGCACTATTGTAAGATCTGCAACCTTGACACTTCTGAATATCATTTCTTATGTCGTTGTTTATGAGTGTATTAAATTTGATTAAAATCGGACCACTCCTTCTATAACCCGATTTTTTCGATTATCGATTTTCGATATTTATCAGGGGCACCTCGACACAAAACCTAGCTAAGAACACTCGCAGACGCTTATAGTACAACTGTGTAAATTTTCAAGAAAATCGGTTCAGCCGTTTCGGGGTCTATCGGTAACGGACACACACACACACACAGAGACAAAGTTCCATTTATAAATAAGTTTAGATATTATCTTACTTTGGAGTCAGGAACTCACCTCAAAAGTTTGTAAAGTATTTCTGATAAATCCGCTATATATATATATTTTTTTTTCTCTCTATCATAATAAATACACACACACACACACACACACACACACACATATTGCTCTTGTCACGCTCAAGGAGGGAGAGACAATACCCAGTCAGTGTCGGCTCAGTTTATTTAGAGCGAGGCAGCTCAGTTCATTCTTTTTACTGCCAGTTATTAAACTTTACTAATAACTATTATGAAAGCTTTTGCCGCGTGTTTTCTTATTAACAGTGTCATTTGACTGTTTGCAATAATTATGTCGTCAAGTATTGAAGAATATATCCCCTCTCTGTTATAATAAAGACCGTTATATATATAAGTTTCCCTCCTATAACACCCAGAGTTTGGGATTATTTTTTTATATCCTAAGGACTAGAAATAAACTTCACGAAAACCGAATGCATAGTCATCAGTAAAAAGGGCAGTTCAAGATGCCAAATACAGGCTGGGGATACCAAAATCAAGCAGGTATAAACATTTAAATACCTGGGAAGAGTTATAACAGAAGACGGAATGTGCGACACAGAGATCCGAAGGCGAATTGGCATGGCGAAGGAAGCATTCCAGAAGTTGAGTAAGGTATTAAGAAACAGGACAATTTCGCTAGGAACTAAGAAGAGAGTACTGGATTGCTATGTGTTGTCCGTCCTTCAATATGGCAGAGAATTCTGGACAATACCATCAAAGATGTAGGAAAAACTTGAAGCAACTGAAATGTGGTTCTGCAGAAGGATGCTGCGAATATCATGGATCGAGCATGTGAGCAATGATGTGGTCTTGGAAATGATGGAAAGAAAAAGGAAATTAATACTGAGCATCAGGAAGAGACAGCTGAGGTTCCTGGGACACGCAATGAGGAAGGACGGCTTGAAGAATCTGATACTAACAGGCCAGATAGATGGAAAAAGAGACAGGGGAAGGCAACGGATAACATATTTGAAGGACCTAATCAGGTGGATGATGGAACGAGGATTACATGGTGTAACAGGAGAAGGCGTGCTCAGAGCCACCAGGGATAGGGAAACGTGGAAGGCCACGATCGCCTACGTCCTGAAGGAACAAGGCACATAGAAGAAGAAGAATGTAAGAAATTCATTAATACATATGTAGCCGTGATTCTTGACAGCACGGACCCACTCGTATATATAAATATGTATAAAAAGGAAAGGAATCTGAAAATGTTCGATCCCGCAGTCAATTAAGCTCTTCCAAAACTTGAGCGAGTCGAGAACCTCTCCAACAACTCCTTATATATATATATATATATATATATATATATATATATATATATATAATACGCTCTCACACACTGATTGAGCGCTCTGGAAGAATGGTACACTTTGAAAAACAGTAGCTACTCTGGCATGTAAGCATCACTCATTCCATAATGAATTTGAGCACTCTGGTTATTGGGCGGGTATAATGATAATGTATACGCTAAAAAGTCTGCCTTCTTCTACCGAGCGCCCATAGCCCAGAGGTGGAATCGCCGACTGACGCCAATTCGGTCGGGTTTCAATCCTGGGTTAAAAGCAATCGGAGTCTAACCGTACTGATAAGCTGTGATACAGCGAAACAGATCTGTCTGCGGATGGCTTTATATATATATAAGCTGAGTACACACGCATGCGTTGTATGTGTTAAGATATGACGGTGTATTTGCAATACAATATAAGTGCATCACATTTCTCTAAATATTGCGAATATGTCGTAAAACTAATTGATTTCATTAAAATGAAAACTTCGCTATCCCGTGCTTTTGCTATAATTATTCTGATGCTTCTTGATACATGAGGTCTACCGAAACCAGAAAGATTATTGAAATTTATCTTAGCCTACCCTGAAGACAATTTGACGACGGTGTGTAAAGGTCAGGTTGATGCGGGGTGTGTGTGAGGGTGGTAAATGTTATGAAATATGGCTCTCTACACAAGGCCATTAGTAACTCGAATTTATCTGAGAACATCGATGGAAAAATCGATATATTTCCACAGTTGAGGACTGACGCAATTTCTCTCTTCTCTTTCTAATCCGATGGACCTTTCTTTCTTACGTTCGTTCGACTGCTAAAATGAAACCTGTGTCATTTTGTAATAGAGCATAAACTCAAAGAAGGAAACCAAATGTAAAGTCTAATAATGTTTGCTACTTGCGTTTTCAAGTGATCTCCCCAAACCTTATGCTTCCTACCTATTTCTCTCTGTTGATATCAGTCTTATTTAACATGTAAGAAACTAAATATCCGTAGGCTGATATCTGTATGATTTAGACAAGTCTGGCCAATGGTAATAGTAATATTAACCGTTTTCCTATAAGCATTTATTAACCAAGCAGTCAGCACTGGTTTCGGTCGAAATTTATAAAAACTTTCTCTTGAAACACGTTTTTATGAAAACAGGTTTCTCAAGTCCAGTAACTCTTATCGGTCTTTCCGGCGTTGATGGGGAATTCCTTTTCTTATTTGAAGTAATTTAGAATATTAGCATCTTGATTATGTCATTATTTTCTCTTCTAGTTATGTGCGCTACCCATTTTAGTTGTTGCTACTGTTGGTAGTTTTCAAGTCATGCGGTTTTTGTTATTTGGTACAATTCTTTTTGGGAATCTGTAGCGCCAGTTGACAATGTTAAAAGATGGATTGGAAAGGAGGCATTAAAAATGATGTAAAGATTCTGTTGAAACGTACCACTTGAACATGTAGCACTTACTAATAGAGACATCAAAATCCAGAAAGTATAGAAATTTAAATGCATAAATATGCATAAGTATGAGTTATGTCACGTTTCCGTTGTTATTTTATGAAGACAACAGAAAATGTGGCACCGAAATCCAAACACGCATTGAAACAGCAAAAGATGCTTTCCAAAATCTAAATTATTATTATTAAAAATACACCTTTAAGTGCCGAATCTAGGTGTGTCGTCAATATTGTTTCTCCCATGTCACTATAATTTTCGGGTCTAAATAAACAACAAACTTCTTCGATAGGCGACCAGACTGAATATGATTAGTATTCAGCCTGCAGTCAGAATGAAGTTTGCTACTAGCTTTAGGACGTGCATTATATAAGTTCCCTCCAAAAACGGCAACTAATCAAGACTTCACTTAAGCTATTCGATGTTATAGAACAGGTATGCTTGGTTGCACTGTACTTTCTACATACGGCCAAGACAGGGTGTCTTTTGGAAGAAGAGGAGAAAACAAACCAATAAATATATATATTTTGATCTTGTCGGAGTGATCAGCCTTACTATTGAAGCAAGATTAAATTGAGAGCTAATGTTATCGGGAATGTCATTAATGAAAATCCAAAACAAGTTGCGACCAAGGGTGGAACCCTAAAAGACACTCACTTTAGTAAGAAAGGATCTAGACGGGTGGCCGTTCAGGTTGACCTTCATTTCACGATTTGATAGGAAGACTGGATCAGCTTAAAAATGTATCCGTAACTCTATCTATCTATCTATCGCTTGAAGCATTACACGCTGCAGATTTGTCACCAATATAGTGTTAAGGCAATGTTGCTTTTCGAAGCAAGCAGGCTCGACTGACTTTGGAGATTGGTATTAATTTCTTCAAGCTGTCACCAAATTTCAATTAATCAATCAATTAATTCGACTCTTATTGCTTAGCGTGGAAGAAGAATGAGTTTTGAAAATACACAAGTGTCAGCAATCCAATCATTGCTAAACCTGATTAATTGTCAACAATCCCAGATGAGACGCCAATGACTTGAAGCCTGAAAATTTAAGTTTCTTCATCTGTTTTTTTTAAAATGATTATTTTAAACAATTCAAGAATAACATTTTATTTAAGGTCTCTGAATATTTTTAGATTGTTCATTGTTATTATTGCTAATTTTTGACTACTTTTTAATATTTTGTTTTTAATTTTTATCGCTGAACCAGATTGGCTTGTATTCTATGATTAGTGGTTGAAAATGACTTTAAGCGAATAAAGACTGTAGATCGTAGGGAGTACGGACCTTCTTTGAACTGGTGCTACATAAGGGCAGACCAAGAACTATACCAAATAACGGATATTCCATTACTTGAGGACCTTCAATAACGGCAACAACTAAAATGGATAAAACGTGTAAAAGAAAATAACGACATAAACAAAATCCTGACGTTCCGCACAACTTAGAATAAAAGATTAGCAGGGAACTCCTGTTGGTAATATTTGTAACGTCTGCCATAGTTCATGGATATAGAGTATCCTCGCAGCACGTAATCTGTTCAATGAGACAACGTCAAAGATTAACACTCCCGAATCAGACACTCTACTGAACCGGACCAGTTCGGCAATACTCGGAAAAATATGACCGCTTTTTATACACGTCGCATTGAATATTTTGATCTTCCTGATTGGTTAAACCTTCTATTGAACTACAAAATGGGTTAGCCCATGGCTGTCTCACAAGTACCAAAAAGTCCAACAACTCCTAATAATATTGGAAAAAGGAATAACAGCAATTCCTCTTTTCAAATATTTCGACAGACAAAATCCTTCTGCAAAAAGACAAAATGGAAACTCTTTAGTTTAGGTTGGCAATTCAAGATTTATTCTTAATCTTCAAAGCAGGAAAATCGTTACTGAATACACAGGGAGCAATTTTCTTGTTAACCAAACGGCATCCATTAAGGAAACATTAAGTGCCGAATACAATGGTTGTACTTAATCTAATGGACTATCTTGACTCTCATAGCATAGTTAGTTTGAAATGATACTTATGTTTAATAATGGCATCCCAAATTTCCAGGAACCGGTTCTATAAAGGTAAGTAATCTTTAGAAACATATGCTACTTGTTTTCTTTTCAATATGAAAATGCAAACAAATTACTTATATAGTATTAAAACATTGAACCATTTTGACGAATTAATAAAAAGCATTTCCTGGTATATATATATATATATATATATATATATATATATTATATATATATATACACTAGCAGTATAGCCCGGCGTTGCTCGGGTGTAATGAAAGCTTTAAAACTAATCTATGGTCCTGGACCTCAGACTCAGCCTAAACAATATTTGTGTGAAGTTTGGTGTGAATCGGATAAAAATTGTGGATTTGTGTAAAGAACAGACAGATAAACAGACACACACACAAACAACTTGCCTTATATATATATATATATATATATATATATATATATATATATAGATATATATAATCAATTTTCTGCACTATTGTAAGAACTGCTACCTTGAAACTTCTGAATATTGTTTCTTATGTCTTTGTCTATGAGTGTATCAAATTTGATTAAAATCTGACTACTCCTTCTATAACCCTATTTTTTCGATTATCGATTTTCGATATTCATCGGGGGGTACCTTGACACAAAACCTAGCTAAGAACACTCGCAGACGCTTATAGTACAACTGTGTAAATTTTCAAGAAAATCGGTTCAGCCGTTTTGGAGTCTATAGGTAACGGATACACACACACAGTTCCATTTATAAATAAGTTTAGATATATCCAGGTAAAGAGGATGCAAGGTTTTAAAATTTTCAGTTCCCTGGCATTTTTTATTTTATAAACAGTGCTCAATACAATAAATATTGTACATTAAAGTACATTGCGACACGGAAGTTTCTATGTTTCGAGATAGAATCTCGTCATCAGACAATTATGGATGTTGCTTGTGAAAATGATTTACATGTAAATTATAATTATATATATATATATATATATATATATATATATATATATGCATAAACTCATAAATTTCTTCTGGATCTTTGATATCCCTATAAACTTTTATGAACTCAAAAATTAATTGTGAATTTGTCAAATTCTCATGTATTTCTAATAGACTTATAACCTACTTGTAAAATTCTTATGAGTTCATGAACCTCTTGTGAAAAAGATATAAACATACATTTCTCACAAACTTCTTATAAACATACAATCCCCTTGTATTTGTCTATACATCTCAGGTGATGTAGTATTTACATTACCATTTACATCTTTATTGCCATGTTTACGACGTTTTGGCTGCTTCTTCAGGTGCTAAGAATGTTGAACCAAACCCTATATTTCGATCAAAAGTTCAGGGTCTGCGAAAATACTTAGTAGGGTGCTCGAATTTTGGGTAGACTTGCTCTCACACAATCTTTTATGAAAACCATAAACAATTTGTGCGAACCTGCAAGTGCAGGAATAATAATAATAATAATAATAATAATAATAATAATAATAATAATAAATAGAAATAAAAAGTCCAGTATGGCTCTTCCAGTGGATAAACAGGGAGCCCGTCCTTCAGGAGGGAACCTACCTGAGGTCGAAAAATCTGCCATAGGAACAAACTCCGACACAAAGAATGAATCTTCAGGTCCCCACAACCAGGATAATCCTAATGATGGTCCTGAAAATTCACCAGCTAGATCTACAACCGTATATTTAAAGAAAGAAAAAATAAAATGGTCTCGTGAGGAGTACAAAGTCGTTATGACTGCATTTCATGAAGCGTTACTCAAACCTCAAAAAACATGACTCGCCAAACATATGACATTTGGCGTGAAAAAGTTGGTCAAGCAAATAGAAAGTATATTGACGAAAATAAATTAGCCAATGTACGTAGGTACATTATTCGTAATAACCGACTGACAGAGGCTGAAATTAATGAAATTAAAAGAATTGTAACAAGAAGAGACGAATCAACAAAATATGAAAAGGAACCGGAATCAGAAATAAAAAGTAATAACATCAAACAAGCCACAGGTCATAATGTAGAAACCGTAAAACACGCAAATCACTGCGAAGATAATGCTGTAAGTTTAAAAGTGCTGGAAAGGTGTGATCTGAGTCAGTTAAAAGACAAAAATAAAACGAGTTCAGAACACATCGAAGATAATTATTTAACGGAAAATAAGAACAATATACAGGAAGCCAAGATAGAAATAAAAAAACCATCTAAGTCAAATACAAAATATTACAATGGAGGAACGTGAACAGCTCCCAAAATTACAACCAACAAAACATAACCTCCGAACTATTAAACTCTACAAGGCAGCACTGAAATCAATACTGGATGAAGACCCTCATACAAATCTTAACGAAGTAATATATGCATCAGCAACAGCAGCAACAAAAAAATTAAATATCAAAATAAAAACAAGGCAGTCTCGCAGACGTGAAGATCCACCTTGGAAAAGAAAAATAGAAAAAGAAATTGAACAACTTAGAAGTGAACTATCAGTACTGGATGAACTGAGTAGAGGAATAAATGTAAGAACTAGGAAAAGCAGAAGAGCCGAAAGAAAATATAACATCAGGAATGAAAATGAAGTCTTATCAAATAAAGAAAAAATAAAGCAAAAAATCCAACTGAAAGCTCAAAGAATAAGACGCTATGAAAAAAGAGCAAGATTTTACAGACAAAACAAGATTTTTCAGACTGATACAAAGAGATTTTACAGGGAAATAGGTAAAAAAAGAATTGAAGTGACAGTCCCCACCAGAATGGAAGAAGTCACAGTTCTGGGAAAAGATATGGGCTTGCCCTAAAGAACATAGCAAGGAAGTACATTGGATTGCGCAAGAGATAGAACGAATGAAAAATAAACCAGAACAGACATGGTCTGGAATTACAGAAGATGATGTTAAATTTGCACTAAAAAAAAGGACACAATTGGAAATTCCCAGGTATAGATAAAATTCCTAACTTTTGGCTATATTATTTAAATGCAGCACATAAAAAACTAGCCAAAGAACTTCAAGAAATGGTTGACGATCCCACTAAAATTCCTGCATGGATGACCAAAGGAATTACATTTCTTCTACCCAAGAATGGTGACACAAACAACCCGAAAAACTACAGACCAATTACATGTCTTCCGACAACATATAAACTATTAACATCTATTTTAACAAAACAGACATATTTATTTTTAGAAAGAAATGACATGATACCGCTTGAACAAAAAGGGTGCAAACGTGGCTGTTATGGTTGTAAAGACCAATTGCTAATTAACAAAATGATCCTGGAAAACTGCTACAGTACAAAGAAAAATCTTAGTACTGCCTGGATAGATTATCGAAAGGCATTCGATAGTGTGCCACATTCCTGGATTTTAAAGACTTTAAATATATACAAGATATCGCCCGTCATCATCAATTTCATCAAACAGTGCATGTCTATATGAAAAACAATCCTTTACCTCAATCATATAAATGGAACCTATAAGTCTGATGAAATAAACATCAAAAGAGGTATATTTCAAGGTGATTCTTTATCTCCCTTACTATTCTGCATATCATTAATAGCACTAACCAGTCAACTTAATAAGACAGAATGTGGTTATAAAATAGGCCAAAAGAAAATAAGCCATCTATTTTACATGGATGACTTAAAGTTATATGCTAAGAATGATAATGAGCTGGAAGGTCTTCTGCAAACTGTAAAATGCTTCAGCGAAGATATTGGAATGAAATTTAATTTGAATAAATGTGCTAAAGCTACAGTTTTACGTGGATCAATACAAGAAACATCCTCAATTAGCTTAGACCCTGCTGTAACAATAAAAGAATTGAAACCAGAAGAAGCTTATAAATACCTAGGTGTAAATGAGAGCGAAAACATTCACCATAAAAAAATGAAAAAAATAGTGCGTAAAGAGTACTATAGAAGGCTACGAATGATATTAAAAACTGAATTAAATTCACAGAACAGAATTATGGCCATTAATAGCCTTGCAATCCCAGTTGTCCAATATAGCTTTAACATCTTAAACTGGACTCTAAATGACATCAGGCGAATGGATGCTAAAACAAAAAAGCTACTTTCTAAGCATAAGATGCATCATCCAAAGGCTGATGTAGACCGTCTATACATACCCCGTAAAGAAGGTGGAAGAGGTCTTATTCAGCTGGAATTGTCATACAAGACAACGACTATTGGCTTACTAACATACATAGAAACAACAAAGGATTGGATGATACAATTAGTAAGACAACATAAAGAAAGAAAGAAAAAATATTCAATAATAAAAGAAGGCAGTAAATACAAACAAGATGTACAGTTAGTAGATTCTGTAGAAAAGCAAAACAGAAGCCAAGAACTAACTATTGCGGCAAAAAATATGAAAATGAAAGCCAAAGATAAAGCTCTTGAACAGATGAAACAGCGCTGGCAAGACAAACCTCTGCATGGCCAATATCCAGAACGTGCCAATAAATCCAATGTTGACAAAGTTAATACTCATCGATGGTTACGTGCATCTGGATTAAAGTCTGAAACTGAAGGCTTTATTTTTGCAGCACAAGACCAAAGTCTTTTCACTAGAAACTTTCAGGCAAATATTATGCATAATAATATGGATCCAAAATGCAGGTTTTGTGATAAACACCAAGAAACAATAGACCACCTAATCTCAGGCTGTTCTGTGCTTGCCCCAAATGAATATAAAAATCGCCACGATAGAGTTGGGCAATATTTACATTGGGCAATGTGCAAACATTATGGAAAAGCTGTAAACAAACACTGGTATGAACATCACCCAGCACCGGTTACAGAAATAGAAGATGTAACCATTCTATGGGATTACACCATCTACACAGACAGAAAAATTGAAGCAAACAGGCCAGACATTATTGTTAAAAACCAGAAGGAGAAAACTTGTCTATTAATTGATATGGCTTGTCCAGCGGATTGTAACATAGCAATCAAGGAATTTGAAAAACTGTCAAAATATAAAGACCTGGAAATTGAAATAGAAAAAATGTGGAAATTGAAAACAAGAGTTGTGCCAGTGATAGTAGGTGCACTTGGAATGATAAAAAATGGAACAAAACAACACATTGAAAGAATCCCTGGAAACCCCAGCTTAAGAGATATACAAAAAATTGTCTTATTAAGTACAGCCCACACACTAAGGAAAACTTTATCTATGTAATGCTGGTGATGATAGGGAAGATAGAAAAACATGAAATGGAGCCATAACAACACGCCACTACCTACCTTAGGTCTCCCCGCAGACTTGGTTGATAGTGAGACCAAAGCAGAAATCGAAATATGAAAAATGACATAATAATAATAATAATTGCAATTCTCACCTTCCAAAAGGCTTTATCTGTGTATCTGTAATCTTAGGTTGTTTTATTCTTATTTTTTATAAAATGGTCAGTGGAAAATGTCATGATACCATTTCTGACCTTACGTCTCGGGTGGAACCAAGAAGGAAATGAGAATACAGCAGAAATTTAAGAAAATGATATTAATGATGATGATGATGAAAAATTGCGTATTCTTGAATAATATTATAAAGGATATACTTATGGATATTTTTGTTAGTTTGCTATGTGTATGAAGATGAACTCATGCACAATAATTTATGTAGCCATATATTTGGACACCTCGTGATAACGAAATAAGATAGAACCGATTGTAATACAGCGTAGGTATTGCTGATTTTATCAACATATAAATTGTTAAGAAGATAAGAATGAATGTGAAACGGTTGTCGTCTTCGTGGAAAAATTAAAAAGCAATATAAGTAAACCTGAACCAAAACGATGACAGTAAAAAACAAAAAAAAAAAAAACCAAACTTTTTCTTTCTTTCTTCCTTTCTACTAAGAAATTCAGTGGAATATTAGAAATAATAGAAATAGAATAGAAATAATAGAAATAATGTGGATAGAGAGAAAGATCGATGATGAAAAGAAGGGAGATGAAAATTAGTGTTAACACAAATCAGAGAAAGGGACAAGTACGGTGATAGATAGATAGATAGATAGATAGATAAAGAAAGAGAGGGAGAGAGATAGATAAAAAGAAATTTTGGCAGAGAGAGAAAGAGAGATATGGAGAAAGAACATAGAGAAAAAGTGAGGAGACAGAAAAGCACGAATGTAAATAACCAAAACCAAAGAAAATCCGGTAAATTGAAGTTAAAACAAGAAAAAGAAAGACAAACGTGAAAGAGAGAGAAGTAGATTGACTAAGAGATTAAGAGAGAGAGAGAGAGAGCGAAGAAGGAAAAAGAGAAAGATATACAGAGATACAGACAGAAGGAATTGATAGAAAAAAGAGAAAGATATACAGACGCGTATACACAACGGAAAGAGAGAGAGAGAGAGAGAGAGAGAGAGAGAGAGAGAGAGAGAGAGAGAGATTTTGTTCTTATTAGATGTGTTTGCTTTCTAGACAAAAATCCAAGAGGAGGTATATTTGTTTCGATACTGACGAAGGGATAAATTTTTGAGAGTTTGTTCAAAAATAGATGAAAATCGTTCTGTGTGAGTTTTCATTCCTCACTCACGACAAGTCAATCAAAGAAGACGTATTACCAACTTGCTAAATACTGAAGCCTTATTTCCAGTATTTGAACATTTTAAAGAACTATTCATATCACCTGGTAATGAATGAGGATTTAGATCTCTCCAAGTAGATAGCAGTGTTCGAAACGGAAAATCATTGCATTTCAAATATAAGCTATTTATTTTCTTTTTACGCTTGATTAAGTATCCATCAAGAGGAATAACGGTTTTAATAGAAAATAAATGAAATAAAGAAAGAACAGAAGATGCTGTTTCTGGTGAAGATTTAATGGAAATCCTTTCATTTTGGGCTAAGAAAAAAGTTTCAATGAACTAAATTTCTTTATTTCTCACAAACGTCATTGCAGGATATTCGGATTCAAAGAAAGGAAAAAAATAGACGAAGTAGCAGTTTGAATTTTGATTTTTAAGGCAATGAGTTTGTGAATTTGACGCAATAAAATCTTAATCATGCTCCTTTTATTTTATTTTGATCGTAGTAATTTAAGTTTAATATCGGTGCGGTGCAGTGGATATCGGCTCAGAACAAAAAATAGGGGAGCCGAGTTCGAATTTTAGTTGAATTCGTGGCATTCACTTACACACAAATACCCTTGGGAAAGGTAATAATCCGTCTCTTCCATCCAGTTTTGGGTTAAATAATCGGACAGATTGGATTCTATAACCTTGGTTGGCAACCAGTCTACCGCAGAAAACAATAGCAACCTACTGCAGGACAATCTTCTGCTCAGTCTGTCATGTCTCTTTCGAGACATGATCGCCCATGCGTGTATCACGCTTAACTGACTGATCGTAAGGGAAATTTGCACATTTGAAAACTATTTCTAGGATTTTGAACGCTGATTTATAATGGTTTACTTTATTATCCAAAGAAGGATCTGCAATTTAATCGTTCCTGACCCAGCATCCCGACTTCAGTCCCTTTCTCACCGACGTGACGTGGCTTCTTTGTTTCTTCTACAAATATTTTCATAGCAACTGCTCTGATGAGCTGTTTACTCTAGTGCCCCGTCCACGTTAATTTAAGCATGCTACTTGACTGGTACCCAGATCTCACCCTTTTACTGTTGAAATAGTCAAATGTAACCGCCACTTCTACTCCAATAGTTTATTTTCTCGCACCTTCCCTCTGTAGAACTCCCTTCTTTTTACTTGCTTCCATCATAGCTACAATCTTTAAAAGTTTATATGCAGCGTCAATTGGCATATTCTATTTTGTTGAATCCATCTTTTATTCTTTCTTCAATATCCCTCCCTGTATTCAAGCTGTTCTCTCACTGTAATCCCCTGCGCACTAGTGGCGGTGTAGCCTTGTTTAGAGTAAAATGAGAAACACATCTAGCAAGATCAGAAAGAATTAGCTAAAGTTCCTGGGACATGCAATGAGGAAGGAGAGCTTGGAGAACTTGATCCTAACAGGCCAAATAGAAGGAAAAAGAGGCAGGGGAAAGCAGCGGATAACATATTTGAAGGACCTGATCAGGTGGATGACGGAACGGGGGTTGCATGGTGTAACAGAAGAAGGTGTGCTAAGAGCCACTAGGGATAGGAAGATGTGGAAAGCCATGAACGCCTACGTTCTGAAAGGATAGGGCACACAGAAGAAGAATCATTGGGCACCCATTATATTTAAACATGTGCCATACTATGAGAATATTGTTTAATCCTTACTGGTGTCAACGATTGGAGTCGAGACAATGTCAAAAAAATGAAAATTCAGATGTTAATTTTCAAGATACACCGGCCTTCTCCATTTGAAACATTGACGCATTATAGTTCTTCTAACCATTTGTCTCATTTTAATTGTTAATTTTATTCATGGTTCAGATGTCTTATTTCTTCTCGTTTGTCGTTTCCAGTTTTTTTCTCATCGTTGTTTCTATTCTCTCTCTTTCTCTCTCTCTCTAATTTTCTCTTTCCATCTTCCTTTTTCTATTATTTTTATTCCTCCGCTCTTTGCTTTATTTACGGTTCTTTCTTTTCTCTCTCATCTGTCGAAAGCAAAAGTTATTTCTGCACGACATCGACTATCTTGTTTCATTGGTATTTCGTAAGAAAACTGATGGAATGTGCAACAAAGATAAATCTATTAATATAGACTAGCAGTTCTATTTTTTAAAAATCATATCACCTCCAAGCAAGACAGAAATGCAACTAGAACTCAGGGGGTTACTAAGAGTAAAAATGAAAGAAAAGACTGAGTATAGGGTGTAGAGGATATCAAGTCTGAATAAAAAACCGGAGAGCAGAGTTCGAATTCTAGCTGAGTTCGTTGCATTCATTTACGCCTAAATACCCTTGGGAAAAGTATTAATTCATCTCTTCCTACCAGCTATGGGTCAAATAACGGAACAGATTGGGTTCTGTAGCCTTGATTAAAAACCAGTATACCGCAGAAGGTAATGTCAACCTACTGCGGGAAAATGTTTTGCCTACACAAACATGCGTGTATCTCGTATGGCACTTACCTGAATAATAGCGTGGATTGAGGAAAGGAAAAAAGATGAACAGTATTCAAGAAGACACGGGATAGCGATTGACGTTGGATTTAAATTTTTGAATATTGTAGTTATCAGGAAAGAAAGTAAACGGAAGTGAGTTACACAGGCAGGAAGTGAGAGAAAAAACTGTTGGAGTAGAACTGGTCTTGCATTTAGCTATTCCAAACGTCAGTCAGTCAGTTAAGTGCCATACGTGATACATGCTTGGGCGATCATGTCTCGAAAGAGACATGACTGACTGGACAAAAGATCATCCCGCAGTAGGTTGCCATTATTTTCTGCGGTAGACTGGTTGCCAGCCAAGGCTATAGAACCCAATCTGTCCTGTTATTTAACCCATAACTGGAGGAAACAGCCGGATTAATACCTTTTCCAACGGTATTTTCGTGTAAGTGAATGCAACGAATTCAACTGGAATTCGAACTCGGCTGCCCGATTTCTCGTTCAGAGTCAATATCCACTGCACCATAATGAACATCCATTCAAAGAGTAAAAAAGTGGAATGTAAATGCCAATTTAGTAGCACGCTTCAATTCATGTAGTCAGGGCTTCTTTATTTTCTTCTATGTACCCTGTCCTTTCAGGACGTAGGCGATCATGGTTGTCCACGTCTCCCTATCCCTGGTGGCTCTTAGCACGCTTTCTCATGTTACACCACGCAATCCCCGTTCCGTCATTCACCTGCTTAGGCCCTTCAAATATGTTATCTGCTGCCTTCCTCTGTCTCTTTTTCCTTCTATCTGGCCTGTCAGTATCAGGTTCTCCTAGCCATCCTTCCTCATTGCATGTCCCAGGATCTTCAGTTGTCTCTTCCTGATGCTCACTATTAATTTTCTTTTCGTTGCCATTCTTTCCAAAACCTCACCATTGCTCACATACTCGGTCCATGATATCTGCAGCATCCTTTGGTAGAACCACATCCGCTGCTTCAACTTTTTCCTTTATCTTCGATAATATTGTCCAACATTCACTTCCGTATTGAAAAACTGACGTCAAATAGCAATCTAGCACTCTCTTCTTTGTTTCTACTGAAATTTTCCTGTCTTAGTACTTTACTCAGTTTCTGGAACGAGTCCTTCGCCATGCCAGTTCACCTTCGGTTCTCTATGTCGCACTCAATCTCCTGTTGGAACACTTCCTAGGTATTTAAATTTTATACTTGCTTGATTCTAGTATCACCCACCTGTATTTGACATTTTGGGTTGCTCTTTTTGCTGATGACCATGCATTCAGTTTTCTTGCAGTTTATTTGTAATTCTTTTTTGTCGCTCTCTTCAGCTACCTTCTGTAGGAGGTCTTGTAATTTTCTTTCTGTGTCTGCAATCAGCACTGTATCATCTGCATACCTTATGTTGTTAAAATTGTGGCCTCCGATAACAAATCATGGCATAGCATCTTGGGTCCTCAAAATATTCTCGCTGTACAAATTGAACAGATCCGATGAAAAGACACATACTTGTCTTACGCCCCGTTTTATCTTTGTAAATCTGCTGAACTCGTTACCTCGGGGCACTAGGGAAAAATAGTTGTCAGAAAAATACTTTTCAGTTGTCATGAAAATATTTGTAGAAAAGCGAGAAGCCATGCCACGACGGTGAGAAAGTGACTAAAGTCGAGATGCCAGGCCCGGATTAATTACATTAAAAATTCTTCTTTAGATTTTGTCAAGAATGATGAGATGCACAGCAGGTGCACACCAAACTAGACTTACCAATAGTATTCAATTCACGGACAAATAGTGGATTTGTAAAAGAGCAAGATGGATTCTAACAAAAAAGATTTTTTGGTACGACACAGTGGCCCAACTTACATTTCAGTAGATGCAGCTACTGATTCTATGTAGCCACACCACTTCAAGTCAGTTGTAAATGTGGGGCTAAGAAGGTGTAGTGTATTGTTTTCCAGGGGTCTGTGCCAGCCATACTGATGATAGTCAGAATAGGTTTCTCTATAGTTGTAATATAACAATCTGGCCCCACCCGAGGAAGTGATGCAAGCGATGGTGTTTCCTGTCGGTGGAGGGGTCGGCGAGCGGCAGGGCGGGTGTTTGTGAAATACATCCTGGTCACGGCACCAATTTGCGTATGTTATATATCGCCGTACGACGGCAAGACTACACTCCCGTCAACCCATTCTACGTGCCTCTCACCCTTCCGTTCTCTATTCCACACGGTTCGTCGTTATTAATAAAAATATAACCTTATATTTTTATATATGCGTGTTTGTTGTTTTGTCGTCGTACGGCGATATATAACATAGTGATTAAATGAAAGCGGTTTTGTTTTAGAGGTATCAAAATTTACAAGCTATTTGAAAGTTTCCGTTTCAATGAATAAATGAACTTCTTGCGAATTCTACTACTATAAATATTCATGTAAATTTCACTGTTTTATTATGAAATATTTGAGCTTAACAACTTTAACCAAATAGTGGAATAATAATCTGGCATAACAAATATAGGCACAGGTTATTACTTAATAAAGTAGAATGGAAATTTGAAAAACTGACAAGTTTTTTTTTTATTTCACTGGATCAGACATTAAATACATGGGAACGTGATCATTTCTTTCTTTTTTGCTTGCTTTCTTTCACCGAAACCAGACGGTGTCTCTGATATATCATTTCCGTTTATTCTAGAGATCAAAACGGAATAAGCTATTATCTATGAAGAATTGACTGTGCGAAATGGATGTGCCAACGAACTAGGAAGAAAGAAGCAGGGTTCCAATATCATATTTATGAGAATAAGCCAAATGTTGAAAGTTATTTTCATTTAGCAAACAATTAAGAAAGAAAACATCATCACTGTTGGGGAGACGAACGCTTATAGGATACAAATCCTATATCATCCAACAATTAACTGAAAAGCAAAAAGGAAAATTGCACACCCGCAAAAATGGATCAGAATGACTAAAAACATTTTGGAAAAACCCAGACCAAGGCAAATTTCACAAATCGGTGTGAAAATTAAGATTCTGGATTCTGATTTTTTTTTTTTTTTAATCATTTCACCCCGAGCAAGGCAGAAACGCCACTGATGTGCAGGGGGTTACACAAATGTAGAAAGATTAATTAGAAAAGAGTGAGGAGTACAAGCTAGTTAGAAAGGAACAATAGAAAGCTGAGAAAGCAGGTGCAATGACAGATACATGGGCGGAGAGAACGTGAAGATTATACAGGGGAGGGGAGAGAGCTAGAGTCCAGTGGTTAGTAGGTGAGTATTAACTTTGCTTTTAAATTTCTGGAGGTCGTAGCCGTCAGGAAAGCAAGAATACGGGAGCGAGTTCCACAGGCGGGAAGTGCGAGAGAGGAAGCTGCAGGAGTAGAATTGTCGTCTGCGTTTGGCTAACCTGACTGTGAATGGGTGGGACCCAGTTGCCAGTCTGGTTGCACGGGTAAACACCTGTTGAGGAGGCATCAGTGACTTAAGCTCATCCGAGCAAAAGCCATGAAAGTATTTATAGAAGAGACAGAGGGAGGCCACATTTCGACGATGGGAAAGCGGCTGCAGACGAGTCGCCAGATCAGTACCTATCACATTACAGACTCTCCTTTGGAGCTTGTCAAGAACACTGAGGAGAACGGCAGGGGCACCTGACCATAAATGGCAGCAGTACTCCATGCACGGACGGATGGTTGGATAGGAAATAGCAAATTGATGTTTGAACCCTGTCAATTTTTTTTAACACCTAAGAAAATAGGTATGGGGTTTCGAGTCGATCGCTTGACTAGATTTCATTACCTATTTACGTACCTTGACAGTCAAAAGTCAGTCCGATGGGAGAAGCACAGAGACGACACGTTAAAATGTAACAAATGAAATTTCAAGACGCCAACCCTGTCATGTCTCGTCGACATACATTCGATCTTCCTCCCCTTCCAATTTTCCTTTCTTTGTCTTCAGTCACACGCCGTCATAAAAACAAGATACTTCAACTCTCTCCTAAAAACTAAAGTCCGATAAGTACAATTTCCCTTTATTGCTTCACCTTCGTTTTCACTTTCTCGCCTGTCATAAAAAGGAAAGGAACACAGACTTTAATAGTAACCTTTTAATCTTTCTACATACACACATTCTCCTATTATCAACAATAAGCTGGATTAATTTAACTGCTAACTACTATTTCTCTAAAACATTTAACTACGTACATCTTTCTCTTGGAACATTTAACTCTTACAAATTAATTACCCACGTACATTTTTCTATTTGAACATTTTTTCTTACAAATTTGTTTTTCTGTTTAGTTAAAATTTTTTTACTTTAACATTCAAAACGAATTATTTTATTCCTCCTTATTCCAACATCCAACCTTCAAACTTTTGATATTTTAAATTGTGGGGACTTCGGTTGTGTTTGGTACAAGGCCAATTTGAAAAACATCACCGAGGCTCCTAAACGCTAACCCCTGACGATTGACACATACGTAGACTTCTGTTAATGTAATATAAAAACAATGATTCATATTCATGAATACGTTGATCATTTTCTAGATGTTTCCTAATTTGAAATAATGAACAACTTTCATCATTAAAAAGTAGAACATTTCTTTTACTGAAAAGAAAAGAGTTTTCTGGGAACATTGATTTAAATTAAATTTCTTCATAGAATGTTTATCAACATTCTATCTTAAAAGCGGATATCAGCTCGGACGAGGAATCGGAGAATTGTGTTCGAATTCCAGTTGAAATCGTTGCATTAATTTACGCGCAAATACCCTTGAGAAAAGTATTAATCCGTCTTTTCCCTCCATATAGGGGTGAAATAACAGGACAGATTGGGTTCTATAGCCTTGATTGGCAACATGTCTACCAAAGAAAGTAATAGTAACCTACTGCGGGGAAATCTTCTGCCTGTTCTTATCAGCTGTCCTGGTAATCAGTACACAGGAAATCCTCAAGGACGTATTTTGACCTAAGGTCGCATGTCGTCAAAACCCACTGACAGATATTTTGACTAACTAGATTTGATAAATTCGCTTACTTCTTCCAACGAAAGCCATTTTGCACTCATTGTATTCTGAATCTGTATTTTCCACATTTTATCACTTCGGCTACTTTCTTCTTCTTCATGCGCCCTGTTCTTTTCAAGACATAGGCCGATCATGGACTTCCACTTGGCTCTGCCTCTTGTCGCTCTCAGTATTTTTCTCTTGGTATCTCTTCTAAGCCCCGCTCCACCATCCATTTGCTCAGACCTAACAAGTACGTCTTACGCTGATTTCCCCTGTCTCTCTTTTTCTTTGTCTGACCTGTGAATATTCAGTTCTTCAGGCCCTCCTTCCTCATTACGTGTCCCAGGAACTACATTTGTCTCTTCCTGATATTTAGTATGAGTTTTCTTTTCGTTTGCATCCATTTTAACATCTCATCGTTACACACGTACTTCATCAATGGAATTCTCAGCATCTTTCTGTAAAACCACATTTCTGATGCCTCAGGACGTTTTTCATCCTTGATGAGATCATCCAGCATTCACTTCCATACAGAAGGAAAGATATCACATAGCAATCCAGCACGAAAATGATTGTATTCTCCATTTTTTAAAAAAATCAATTTAAATTAATACCAGCCATCTGAAAATAGGGTTACACACTGGTTTTCGGTACAAAATTAAATATAAAGTGACCAATGCCGGTGTATGTTCGGCTTTCATAAGTTATTATCAAATGATTTTAGTTTTTTACTCTACGTCTGTTTCATCGCTTTAAAATATCGCGTTGTCACGTGAAATGTAGCGTTTTAAAAACTACCGTGTTTTTATGTGACACTTTGTATTTTAGTGTCATTTTTTCTCATACATTGGACAGTTAATATTCAAATTTGTACCATCAACCAGGAAATATAGAAGAAAATAAGTAAAAATCCATAAGAAAGAGATTTCATTGCATTTAAATAAGGCTTATTAACTAGATAATCGGAGTAAAATAATGTTTTTGTTGGCGGTATATGTGGGTTGGAGAGGGAGGAGAGATATAAAAACGCATGCATTGGTCATAATTATTCACTAAAAAGAAACACTGAAGAGGGAGGAACGATGAAATTCTTTTCGGATGTGAGTGTTTATATAGGCTGGCCGATTCAGTTCAGTTTTCATATGCTTTTGTTTTTATCATTTTTGTTATCAAGGATCGCACATTGTAATTAAAGATCTGCCAAGAAAGGTGAAATACTGTAAGAAGCTGGACGTAAATTTACCGTGTATGATCTAGCGATCGAAGCACTTTCTATAGCCAGTACTCTATGGCCTGATCTGAGCAGAAAGAGTAAAATACATATTGAAGCAGTAAAAGCACCGACTATCTTTCCAGCATCTTTAGCGATGGATCATGTATCAGTCAGTTAAGTGCCATACGTGAAACACGCTTGGGTGATCATGTCTCGAAAGAGACATGACTGACTGGGCAGAAGATTATCCCGCAGTAGGTTGCCATTGCTTTCAGCCAAGCCAAGGCTGTAGAACCCAATCTGTCCTGTTATTTAACCCATAACTAGAGGGAAGAGACGGATTAATACCTTTTCCATATGTATTTGCGCGTAAGTGAATGCAATGAATTCAACTGGAATTTGAACTCGGCTTCCCAATTTCTCGTTTCGAGCTGATATCCACTGCACCACAACGCACATCCGATCATATATACAAGTTCCATTTGAGTTACAGCGTTTACTTGATTTCCAGAAGCTTCCCAGAGCGAACAGCCATTGTTTGAAAATTCAAGGTCTGCTCGATGAGGATTGAACGTTCTTTTTTTTTTCTATGTGCCATGTCTCTTTCAGGATATAGGCGATCATGACCCTCCACTTTCCCCTATCCCTTGTTGCTCTTAATATTTTTTCTCCTGTTATTCCACTCAATCACCATTCCACCATCTATCTGTTCAAGTCTATCAGGTATGTCGTGCGTTACTTTCCCGGATTAGTAGTTATTTTAGTTTTTCTCTTGAATTTGAAATTATCACAGTTTGCAAATATATATTACTAGCATCATAGCCCGGCGTTGCCCGTGCAACTCAGAACATTTTAGTAGTAGGAGAAGATGCCACTTTTTATTTTACATATTTTGTTTTTGTTTGAAAAAAAAAACACTTTTTAAAAAAAATATTTCTTTTGTTTCAAAATTATGGGGAAAATATTCACATATTTTGTTGACTAAATGAATTTTTAAAACGTCGGAATAAGAATTAAATATAAAGGCTCATTTTTTTTTAATAATAAATATTTTAGTCGCGTTTGACGTGTGATTTGATTTCTGTGACGTAAAACGTCGGAATAAAAATTAAATATAAAGAATCATGTTTGTTTTTTAATAAAAAATATTTTAGTCGCGTTTGACACGTGGGATTTCTGCGACATAATTCAGCAGCCATCTTAGATCTTAGATGTTTTACGGAGCAAATGTAAACAATCGTGTCCATTGGCCAAAAAATGCGAAAGGGGAAATTGCTGAACTTAACACTCAAAAAAAATTATGTGTCGCCCTAGCTTTCGTGTAGATATGTGTCCCTAGAAAATTTGAATGGCGTAGCTTATAAATGTAGGCGTGCATAAGGAACAGTCACACACAGACTCACAGATTGCCTTTTATATATAGAGATTCTATATTCTTAACATGGTTCGAGCACAAGTCTTTAGCACCAGTGAAAAATACGCGGCTTATTTAGACACAAGTCACGATACTAAAATAAAGAAAACACAGACGTATGTATTATTGCTAGTATTGATGTAGAGATAGTTTTTTTTTCATATTAAAGTGGGAATTATGTGAAAGATTGATAGCGAACAGGGCATCTCCGGGTTATGAGAGAAGCCATATTGTTCGCAATTGGAGACGGGCGAGAGAAAGCCAAGAAGACTAAGCAATCACGTAGAGAGATGAACACGTAAAGGGGAAAATGAGAGATTGGAGAAAGAACAGAAGATAGAAGGAAAAATAATTTTGAAATTAAGAGAAAAATCGAACAGAAGAATTGGAAAGAAAAATTGTGGTGGAAAGAGAAGAAATTGCAAAAAGAAAAAAAAAGAGAGATAACGAAGGCACAAGAATGGGGAGTTAAATAGAGCGAACCTAATAAAGAAAGAAAGTGTCAAAGAAAATTATATGAAAGAGATGCCTGGGTTAGGTTTGGCTGATTGATTGTACATGTTAACACTTGTTAGGTTATTTAATAATACCAAATTTTGTATGGAGAACCTTGTGAATATCGAACTCACATCAAAGAAGTTATAGTCAACCAGAATAAACTCGTTAACCATTACCGAATGTGGAGACGCCGAAAAGAAAGAAAGAGATGTGAAATGAGAAAAAGGGGATAAAAGATAACGAATTAAAAACGAGGAAAAAAACGAAGAAAAACATGGGACAAAGAAAAGATTAAAAGAAAAAGAAAGTGGGGTTTAATGAAAAAACCGAGTAGAGGGAGAAAGTAGAAGAATAATAGAGAAAAGTAAAGAAGGAGAAAAAGAAAGTAGAATATATCTAGACTATCGATCATGGAAGTTGGTTACAAAAATAATGAAATGTTTCAGATTTTAGAAGTACGGCAAGGCTGTCATTAACAATAATTTTTTTATCAACTGAGAAAAACAAACTTATTAAAACTCAAGCACACACACACACAACACCCTCTCACCAAAAATAAAAAAATAAAAAAAACTCTACTAATTTCTACTGTAAAGAAAGATATTTTATAGATACAAAATACTTCTATGACAAAGAAGTGGAACAAAACAATGGTCGTAATAATACAAAGAACTGTAAAATCCTGAACATCTGCGACTCAGTTTGGTTTCTGCAGAGTTGAATAGCTTTCTATAAAAGCATCCGGCCATAGTAACAGAAGTTGTCAGGTTCCTGCATCGCTCTGTACATGTCATTGTTCAACGCAAAAACCTGACTGGTTGATAATGTTTGTGACATACTCTTGTCAGAACTGCTGACGGCTTTTTAGATTTAGATCAGCCAAAGGTAACCGATTGAAATTGCTTCAGCAAAAGTCACGCGCATATTTACAATTGTGTGTGCGCGCCCCCCCCCCCCCATATATATATATATATATATATATATATATAAAAAGAAAGCTCAATAGATAATTAAACGGCTATAAACCCAAAATTTTTTTGGAAGCTGTGAAAGACACAAACTGTCTCATCAGACCCGAAAAAAAAACCCCAGTTTAATTTAACTCAGAATATATATATAAAATATCAAGGTTAGCTCAGAGCGGAAATACAATTCATTTTAATATGTTATATATATATATATATAATATATTATAATTTATAATATAGCATTTATAACCGTTTAATTATATGCTGAGTTTTCTTTATATATCATATTGGTCTGGATAATATCCATTACATTGTCTATTTTTATCTATTTTATATTAATTAGATACATTTTGGGGATTATCCGCTCCTTTTTTACGGATTTATCATTATTTCCTATATATATATATATATATATATATATATAGTTGTCAGTCCATAAATGGTGAGGATAATTCAACAAGATTTCCTTAATATAAATTATTAATCGGTAAATCCATATAGAGAGCTCGATGGGTGTTAACCAGAGCGATATGAAGTTTATAAAGGAAAACTCAACACGTCATATTAGTTATAAACTATAGTTCATTTCAATGAGCTTAATTAGCTCATATCATCAGACTCTTTTACAATATTTAAGTTCATTGACATGAACTATAGTTTATAACTAACATGACGTGTTGAGTTTTCCTTTATAAGCTATATATATATATATATATATATATATATATATAACCAACAGAGAAAAGAGATTCTCAATACACTTTATTTTACAGGCAATAATAGTCGCCTTCTCATAAATATGGGCAATACAAAAAAAATCTCAACCTGACCTATATTCTGAAAGACGATCAAAGTGACTAAACATCAGAATTTTGTGTTTTTTTTAGTTTTAATAACTTTTTTGCATCCTTCAGAAAGATGTTGCAAATTATGACTACAAAAACATTAAATAATTTATAATTTTCAACACATAAACACCTGACGTGGAGAAATGGAAAGATTGGCACAAAAATCGCAGAAGCACATACAAAACGGTATTAGTGAGACACAGATATTATACAATCCTTCTTTTTTGTGTCGTCTCCCTTCAGGACCTGGATAATTATGGCTCTCCGCAACTTCATATCCTTCGTAGCTCTTAAAATATTTATCTCCTTATTATTCCTTCCAGTTCTGTTATCCTGATGTGCGAGTGGTGTAATTAGTGGAATCTCGGAATGAGAACTCGGAGAGCTGAGCTCGAATTCCGGTCGAGTTCGTTACATTTAATTAGGCGCAAATACCCTTGGAAAAAATAAAGAATCCATCTATTCTTTCTCCCTAGCTATGGAATAAATAGTAACACTTATATTTAGAAAAAAAAATATTATCTCAAAAATATTTTTTACGTAATATTCACTTACAAAATAAATTTTTACTATCAAAAATTGTTTCGACTTTAAGTAACAATTAAAGCCTTGATAAGCCTTTAAAAATAAATCGATATTGTGCCATTTATTTGCATAAGTTCATTAAATAAATTATTCGATGGTTATTTTTGTACCTCTTGCCTTAAATCCCTGTGAGTCTCAAATTACACAACTGTATTTCCTGATTATGCATTCAAGAAATTTGAGCTGTAATTTTCTCATTCTAGGAAAAGGAGTTTTTTATGCATTTTTTCTTAAAACTGTATTCTCACATTCTACGTCTATAGTATTGTCAGTATCTTTCTGTAGAACATCATCTTTGCTGCCTCTTTTTATCTGTAAGGAAATTGTTCAATATTCACTGCATGTAAGAAAATTTATTTTCTATGATTTTTGTCTATTTTCTGTTAATTTTACGTTACTGGCAAAGTTTTCAGATACGTTGTAATTTAGTCGGGGAATATATTACGCAGTGGTGGAGTTAGTTTAATCTTGTAATTAAGTATTTTTTTGACCACAAATTTACCACTCGTCCTCAATATTGTTACAACGCTATGGTAACTTTGCGAAGTGCTATAGATAAAAAATTCTGCACTGGTTAATAAGAAAATCAGAATACGTCTGACGTCGTAGCTCATATCTTGGAATGTTTCTTTTGTTAACGACCCATATTCTGTCTTCTTAAAGTCGATTAGTCCTTTCTTCTCGCTTTCCTTTATTACTTTGTCTTGAAATTCTTGCAGGTTTCTTTCTGTGTCTCCTATCAACAGAATATCATCTTTATATCTTAATACTGTGCTCATCATTATTTATCCATCACACCCAGATGGTGCATAGGGTAGCAACTTGTTGTTTCTGTAACAACTGTTTTTTACGAGGCAGGGTTGTTAGCCCTGCACCCAACCCCCAAACCCCCAAACCTCCAAACCTCCAAACCTGGAGGACCGATGGACCATTCTTGGTCCTTACGTTTACAGCACGTGGTATTCCCAAATGGGCACCCATTTAAGTACTAACCAGGCTCGATGTTGCTTAACTTCGATGATCGGACGGGAACCGGTGCATTTAACTCGATATAGCCGTAGACTATATGTATGTGCCCATACTAGTTGATTATTACAGGAAGAAAAACAAAAAGCATCATCTTTTTCAAAGTATTGTATGTATAGTGGCACATGACATATATAATTTATTAAATAAACCACTTTAGAATACGCTTTCTAATAACTTTCTGGACTTTTATCAGTTTTCTGTTAACCTTACAAAGCAATGTATGTGCAGCGTTGCAAGGTCCTGGCGCGGCCATGTTTTGTTAAACATTATATTTTATTGGATACTCGTATTTGACTAGCAACTCGGTTTTTTTAATTAAACAGTATATCTATATATTTTTATTGGCTTGAATAACCGTGAAATTTTGTTAGGAACATATGCAAGCTCCGGTAGGATTCGAACCTGCGTTCCCTTGACCTAGGAGAAACCGTCAATTGATCGACCATGAAGAAATCTGCATTTAGACAAAGCCATAAACGCATAATTTCCCGATTTTTCGTAATATTCATTTCTGCTCTGTTTTCGTATCCTAATGTAAAGAAATGTAAACAAAGAATTTTATTTTACGAAATGCTACGAAATGGATTAACTCCGACGTATTTTTAATTTATTTATTCAAATATTATTTTTAAATTTATTATTTGATCAGCTTTTACAATGTGAGTCTGGCAAATAAATTTTCAACAGTCATTCGAACATGCAAAAAACCGTTTTATTCTGACGTCCATCCATGCGAAAAAGTACTTTCAAGAACACATTTCTAAATAGAATTGACCTTTTCTAGCTTTTATTTATGCAACAGAAAAAAAAAATGCCAAATCCCCAAATGGAAGCTTCCAGCGAGTTGACAACTTTTTCGAGCAAATCATTAGAGACGTAAGCGGCTCATATTATTCTCAAATTCATAGCTGGGATAGACACATTCGATAAGAGGCACGCGCCGACGTGAGGATTAACTTCTACAAGCTGTCAACTGACAAGTTTGCAAATAAAGTTCTTTGAAATTTAATCCGTCGCGTATGTTCTCCATCATGGTGCGTACAAACACATACTTATTCGTTATATATTTATCCCCATCATCATCATCACTCTCTCTAAATCAGTTAATATATATATATATATATATATATATATATATATATATATATATATATATTGTCCCGCGTTGATGAGTTTGAAAAATTACCTGATAATTGCATAATGCATGAAGCTCCAATTTTTGCTATCGACGTAGGTCAATATATATATATATATATATATATTATATATAACAGCTCTGTTCATACTGCATTGAGCACTGTTTTATTAATACCTGAACCATAATACTATACATCTGTATACTCTCATATGTATATTTACATATATATATATATATATATGGATCATGGAGAGAGAGAATACCGAGACAGCGTCAGCTAAATTCATTCTCCTTACTACCAGTTCTGAAAGTTCTTGCCGCATGTTTGCTCTTTAACAGCGTCTTATTTTATTTTTTTTTGCAATAATTATGTCATCAAGTAGTGAAGGAAATATTCAGTAATGGATTAGAACACTCTCACTCCTGGTGTATGCATACATGATATATCACAAGCTAAAAGTCTGCTTCCTTCTACCAAGCGCCCATAGCTCAGAGGTAGAATCGCCAATTCGGTCGAGATTCAATCCTGGGTAAAAAGCAATTGGATGTCTAACCATACTAATGAGCTGTGATACAGCGAAACAGATATGCCTGCGGATGATTATTTACACTCACACACCCTGATTGAGTACTCTGGAAGAATGGTAGACTTTGAAAAAAATATCTAGCATCTACGCATCGTTCATTCAATTAGAACACTCTCACTACTTACGTATGAATACATGGTATATCACATGCTAAAAGTTTGCCTCCTTCTACCTAGCGCCCATAGCGCAGAGGTAGAATCACCGACTGACACAAATTCAGTCAGGTTTCAATCCTGGGTAAAAAGTAATCAGATGTCTAAACGTACTGATAAGCTGTGATACAGTGAAACAGATCTGTCTGCGGATGACTATATATATATATATATATATATATATATATATCTTTTCTATTACGATAAAGACCATTTATATATGAACTATCATTATCAGTGTTTGGATTATTTTGTTTTTTTCTTACGTCTTAACATGTATCTATATATATATATATATATATATATATATATATTGATACATGTTTCATTAAATAATATTGACAAATTTTGTAGATTTATTTTATGTAAATGTTTTTCATATCATCTGATAAGCTTAATAGCATTATCATTGAAAGATGAAAGAAAATCACAATATTGATACATATCTTTTTTTAATCTTTTCTGAGCTTTCGGATTACGTCAGCCATTATCAAAGATGACAATTGTGTTGGTTGTAATGAGCAGTTCATGGACGATAAATAGTAGTAGTCGTCTATTTTTTTTGTATGGAAGATTGGCAAACACGTGCGTGCATGCTGGAAGAAAAATCGCACTACAGCTTATGGCGTCTCATCTTTAGATAGGGAAGATCAGCCAGTTACACTACCATGGTTTTGACCTTTTCTGTTTATTCAAGCAAAGCCAAAAAGGTTGAAACCATGGTTGTGTAACAGGCTGATATTTCCTATCTAAATGTTCTACATGTTGAATTTTCATTTTTCTTCAAATATATATTGAGCACTTTTTAATACAACTTTACTGGTCTAATTTAAATTTGTTCACTCAATAAATAATTAAAACTACATTGATCCTTTGTAGCTGGATCCGTTTTAATATTTAAATTTTTTCTACAATTAATATTAATAGGATCACCTTTAGGACTTTACCCTCAAATCATTTCCTTATATATATATATATATACAAGTCTTTATTATAATATAAAGGATATGTGTCCCTGCAAAATTTCTGTACCATCTCAGCTGATTGCCTCAAACACCAGTACAGGCGATTATTCTGGATCATTGCAGTGTGTAAAGGATGGTTTAATGAGGTACAACCTGCAAATTTGTAGCTTTTGACTTGCAAATATCTGTTTTTGTTTTCAAAGTTTATTACCCTTCAACTACAGCTTTAATTAAATTTAAAAAATCTTATGATGGACCCCCCTTTTTATCTTAGCATAATTTTGATAATAACCTTTTTGCCTTACTGTGTTTGACAAACATCACGCTGCTGCCCTTGTCTCATCACTATATCATCTGTTTGTTTATCTCTCTCTTTATCACGAAAAGTATGTGTGAGGTTAGCAGAACATTTTTTCTTATGCACTTTTACAGGAAAAGTATTTGAACTGGTGATAGAAACAGGGTAAATGTAAATCTAGATCCAGATATCCCGTGACTTATTAGAGTCGTAAGGGAACCACAAGTAATGCAGCCGCAATAGAATTGGTGTTTCTTTGGGCACAGGCAGCCTGACGGAGCCCAACCTTCTCCAGGCTAGTTTGAATTTTTTCTTCTCCTAGGCCAGTTGCCACCCAAGGCTATAGAATACAGTGTCATGCTACTTATCCATATCTGGAGGGAGAAGAGATGGATTCATACCTTTTAGGAAAGATATGCAAGTGAATGTAATAGATCTGAAAAAGCCTGTAATAAAACAGCCAACTACTTAGCCATTCCATGTTGAACAGAACCCACCATTGACAGAGTGGGTCTGAGAGGAATGCCTTCCTTATGGACTTTGGGTAATCCATACATTCGAAGACCTGAGATCCAATTATTCTAATAGAACTTTATTCTTAGAATTCATTATTTATTCTTAGAATTAATATATTTAGTTAGTGAGGGTGTAGAATTATGTTTTAATTAAAAAACAATTATTGATGATTGAATTTAACTAAAAAGACTTTGGAATGCTGAGTTTCAAGACAAGCATTCCTCACTGTTTAATGTATCGACACGGTCTTCTAAGACTTCTCTAGCTTAGCGGCTGCCATCCAGATATCCCGTGATTGATTAGAATCGTAAGGGCACCACATATATTGTAGCCGCAATAGAATTGGTGTTTCTTTGAGCACAGACAGCCTGACGGAGCCCAACCCTCTCCAGGTTGGTTTGAATTCAGTGCTTCCCTTCTCCTAGAAAGGGCATACGCTGTGGGACAGTGGATATCGACTCGGAACGATAAATCGGAGAGTCAAGTTTGAATTCCAGTTGAATTCATGGCATTCACTTACGCACAAATAACTTTGGAAAGGTATTAATCCATCTCTTCCCTCCAGTTGTGTGTTAAATAATGACAGATTGGGTTCTATAGCCTTGGTCGACAACCAGTCTGCCGCAGTAAGTAATGGCAACCTACTGTGGGATAATCTTCTTCCCAGTTAGTCATGTCTCTTTCGAGACATGATTGCCCGAAGCGTGTATCACGTATGGCACTTAACTGACTGTTGAAAGATAATGCAAGAGTCCTGGGTTATACTTTCCAGTTTATTTATATCTCAGAATGTAAATTCATCTAATTTATTTGGAGAGTCAATCGTTGACTCACAGAAACGCTTTTTTTCAGATCCAGATATCCCGTCACTCATTAGAGTCGCAGGGGCATCACATGTACTGCATCCGCAGTAGAAGTGATGTTTCTTTGGGCACAGAAAGCCCTGACGAAATCAAGCTTTATCCAGGCTGGTTTGAATTCAGTATTTTTCTTCTTTGTCCCCAAAGCTATAGAACCCAACCTGTTCTACTATTTTATCCATAGTTTAGAGGAGAAATGATGGATTCATACCTTGCCCAATGGTATTGGCACGTCAGTGAATGTAATCAATTTTACTAAAATCCGACCTCGGCTCTCTGATTCTTCAATCCGAGCCATTTTCCATTGCTCTACCGTGCCCCTATGCAAATAAAACTGATTAAATTTCTGCAGGATAATCAGAACATCGGATTATAGGAATTTTACCTCTTCAGATATTTGAAAGAAATTAAGAATTGAGAAAAGTCAGTGAATATAGCTAAGTGAATTAGAGTTACTTATTTTATTTTTCTGTAAGTGTACAATCATATGTTGTTCTTTTATCATCGAAGAATCTCCAGCAGTCATTTTTCATTTTTGGGGTTTTTTCTCATGTTTTGACTGTTTAAATAGTATTTTATTGTCGTGTCGTTTTGAATAAGAGAGTAGCGTTTATTCCAAGTTTTTCATATTGAGCGCAAATTTTCTCAGAATATGCAAAATATTTAAACGAAATGGAAATTAAGTAACATGACCCAGAATAGAAATCTTTAGTCTTAACTAGTAAGGATCACCAAGGTTAGCGGAGAAAAAGTTCATTAGGCAGTTTAAGTAACCATAAACCCATACACGCTCACTCACTGTACATTTTTTCCTGCTTGTCATGGTATATATATATATATATATATATATATATATATATATATATATACTAGCAGTATTGCCCGACGTTGCTCGGGTGTAATGAAAGCTTTAAAACTAATCCATGGTCCTGGATTTCAGACTCATTGGACGTTGGCATGAAAGACTAAAAAGCAATAGTTGTTTCCAGTTAAAGCGAAACCGTAGACAGAAAGAAAAATGAATGGATGTAAGTCAAATTTTATTATCTGCTATCGATATCAAATAAGTTTTTTCGTTGTAAACTGAATTTTGAAGGCTAAATAAATCCTCTGAGTAAATAGTATCATGGCTGAGACTAAGAACTACAACTATACCTACTTAGAGCCAAACCTAAAGCAAAAACTAAAATAAAAGGGCTGAAAAAATACAGACATACAGGCAGATAAACAGACACACGCACACACAAACATCTTGCCTTTTATATATATATATATATATATATATAATCGATTTTCTGCACTATTGTAATAACTGCAACCTTGAAACTTCTGAATATCGTTTTTTATGTCTGAGTGTTTCTTTGTCTATGCGTGTATCAAATTTGATTAAAATCGGACCACTCCTTCTATAACCCGATTTTTTCGATTATCGATTTTCGATATTTATCGGGGGTACCTCGACACAAAACCTAGCTAAGAGCACTCGCAGACGCTTATAGTACAACTGTGTAAATTTTCAAGAAAATCGGTTCAGCCGTTTCGGAGTCTATAGATAACGGACACACAGACAAAATTCCATTTATAAAATAAGTTTATATATATTATATATACAAACTACACACTCGCTTTCTACATACCCACCTATGAAGACCAGATATATACGCGTATACACAAAATTAATGCTAACATAAATATACATAAGTGTCCATCTATACACGCAAAAAAGGGGACCTATATTAAATTTCATACATAATACAAATTATTTATACAAATATACAGGCATATATATACAGGAGGTATATAGGATATATATAAAAATACATAGGAGACAACAATTACAATTTCTTTAAATACGCAAAAATTATCAAAGGCCAATTTACACAAATAGAAAAGTTAATCCACAAGAGTTATACGCATATACAGGCACACATATTTCATGCATAGGAGCCCTTAACCACAATTTCTTCAATACGCAGAAATTATCAAAGGATATTTTACACAAATTAGGAAGTGAAGTCACAGGTGTGATATAGTGGGATTTTTTGATCTCGAGTACCAACACATCTGTCCATGAGTATACAGATCAACAAAAAAGATATTTTCAATTACATACATGATACAAAGAAGTTTTACACATATACAGGCATATATATTCATTACACAGCAGATTTCTATTTTAAATTAAAATACGTACATAATACAAAGTCGTTACACACATGTACAGGCATATATCTTAAATACATGAGAGAACTTAATAACAATTTCTTCAAAACGCAAAAATTATCAAAGGATAATTAAGGTAAAGGGAAGTGAAGTCACAGGTGTAATTTAGTATGATTATTTGAATTCGAGTAACAACACATATATTAATGAGTATACAGATCAACAAAGAAGGATACTTTCAATTACATACTTAATACAAATTAGCTGTACACATATACTGGCATACATACTTATTATATAGCAAATTTCCACTTTAATTTTTTCAATACGCAAAAACCACTAACGAATGATCAATGGGAATGAACCCGTAAGCATGACGGTATGGGGTAAATTTAAAATTCCATTTAATAAGTAATTTAAGTTTATTCTTATTTTTATGGTGCCATTTAGAAATGATTTCATTTCTCAAGTTCAATAATTGACTAGTTTTTCTGAATAATTCTAAGTTTTTCGTCTAAGCATAAATTACATCTAATTTTGAAGCTATTGGTGCTAGAGATTTTTCTATAATCTTCCATTCAGTCTGTGGGGAGAAGTTGCTGTCTTGTAATTATCAGAAATGTTTAGAAAGAGCGGTTTGATATTTTAAGTGGGGTTTAGAGAAAGATTGTTTATGGCTATATAGAAGCTGCTTTTAGGGTCCGCCAGAAATTCCTATGTATACTTTTTTGTCATTTTTGTTGAATGCCAAAGTAAGCCAGAAGAAGGAAGGGGAGACAACTGGCAAGTTTAGATTAAGAATCCGCAACGACCGGCGTAGAAGATGAATTCAGTGGTGTAAAGCGAATGACCAGGTGATAACAAACACCTGCTTTCAAGAACACCCTGGACGTTTATGAATATGGAGAAGCCCAGGAAAAACCAAACCAAACGAAAAACTAAATCGATTATATAACCATAAGCAAATGATTCAGAAGCGCATTGATTCAATGCCAAACCAAGTGTCGACAGTGGAATCGACCACCTTCCATATGTTTACCAAATAGCAATTCCTATTCACTTTTAGCGCACCCTCTCCTACTTCCCCCACCCCATATACATTTCCTTATTTTTTCCTTTTCTTAAACCCAAAGGACTAACCATAAATGCTGTAAAAGACCATACTTTACCTTCTACCGTTAAATCTGTTAAATCTACTGTTAAATCTTTTCAACACGTTCATTAATCACCTCTATATCTTCCTTCTTTTCGTTCAAATTTGAACTGACAACTTATAACTCATATTTCTCATTTCCCACCCCAGCTACCTCTCACACACAATTCGCTAACTATGAGATAGAGAATTTTCATTTTCTTTTCACAGAACCCGATGAGATATGGTCCTTTCAATGTCTAAACAAAATGCACACTTTGTAGGAGATATTTTGTACATGTTCTAAACTATAATTTTTAATAAATATTCATAGCTCTATTTTATATTGAGCACTGTTTTAAATTAATGTTTTGAACGTTGTTTAATTTTTTTCGTTCTTTTTTCACTTGGATATATATATATATATATATATATATATATATATATATATATAAAGAGAAAGCGAGAGATATATATGTAGTATATATATATAGTAGTAATAATAATAAGATACATAGATATATGTACATACATATTAATAATAATAATATAATGGAATCATATTCTTTAGGTATGTGCTTTGATAAATAAGATTTGGAGTAAAGGTTTTCTAAAAATAAATATGCTTTTGATACAACCTAATATTTTTCAATATATGAATATTAAAAGTTATTCTTTTGAAGAGCATTGACTGATTTTGTTAAAAATAAAAATCTTGCAGTTTTCCGAACTTTCCCGTTGCGGTCGATCTCGGGCAAACATCGTAATCGATTCGGAGAAATCTGTTTCATTGCAGAGAAATTGCGTTTGTCCACACAACCCAGAATAAAGAAAAAATATAAATACAAATGTATAGCAAAACCACTTGAGATGCCTTATTGAGTGGATGGATGAACTAGTGATGAAGAGCGGAAGATGATCTCTTTGATGGAGAAAGTCAATGAATATGCATTATACAATTCACGTTTTTACGCATTCAGATTGACTCTGCGCTCATGTTGATCTATCTATGCAAACGTCAACATGCATATCTATCTATCTATCTATCTATCTATCTATGTCTTTCCATGTTTATACATTTCAGTCTGTCTATAAATATCTATCTTGGTCTATCTTTAAACCCCTCTCTTTATTTACCTGTCTATACTTAAATCTTTCTGTCTCTCTCTGAATCTATCTATCGTAGTGTGTTCATATCTATCTATCTATCTATCGTAGTGTGTTTCTATCTATCTATCTATCGTAGTGTGTTCATATCTATCTATCTATCTATCGTAGTGTGTTCATATCTATCTATCTATCTATCTATCTATCTATCGTAGTGTGTTTCTATCTATCTATCTATCTATCTGTCTTTCCATGTTTATACATTTCAGTCTGTCTATAAATATCTATCTTGGTCTATCTTTAAACCTCTCTCTTTATTTATCTGTCTATACTTAAATCTTTATGTCTCTCTCTGAATCTATCTGTCTATAAGTCTGTTCCTATCTATCTATCTATCACAGTCTGTCCAACGGTAAAAGAAAATGAACTATGGCACATTAGTAGTAACTCTCTAAATAATAATTCTATGCTGTTGGTTGTTTCTAAGAAGAACAACAAGAGAATACCCCATATAACCGAGCATAGAGCTAAAACATGCATTACATGTCAATAATTTTTTAAAATGATGTTCACCTTGTAAAATCCCTAATAGCCATTGGGGGTAGAGAGTTACAGAGAAATAGGTACAATTTATGGGGACATGTGTGGGTGATAATTATAAACGCTAGACTTGAATAAGTTAAGACTGTAGCGATCGGAGAATCATACTATTGGAATCCGGTTCCACAAAGCAACGGTTCATGGGACGAAGCTGCTCGGATCTCATCAATGGGATGCAAAGGAATGAAAGTGGTTCACTAAAATGGGCATGGCATGGCGACTGATGGTGAAACTAAAAAATATAGTTAGCCCGAACATTTTCACATGGAAATAATGGTAGAAAAGCGAGAGGCTTGCGACGTCTCGTCTGTAGGAAATGGTTTGTAGAATGGAAAATAACTCATCACCCACAAGAACGTGCAGACACTTTCGGACTATCTGGAATAGAAAGTAAACACTTTCGAAGTCTCCATACCAGATTTGGTCCTTTACGAGAGAAAGACAAACTGTTCAGTATTACGTCCCATGTCCAGGTAGAAATCATTCGTTCTCTTAACGCCAGATTCAAGAAAGAATAACCTAAGGAGAGGTGAAAACATTTTGCATGGCGAATAATATCTGGTATGCATTATACTTTGGATAAGGCTTAAATAACTTTGGAAAGGTATTAATCCATCTCTTCCCTCCAGTTATGGGTTAAATACTGACAAAGTGGGTTCTATAGCCTTGGTCGGCAACCAGTCTGCGCAGTTAGAGAGTGAGGAAATTGAATGTGGCGGCATATATATCAGCGTATCTGTCGGGTGCATGAGTTGAACTAAAAGCGGAGTTGAACATGACGTAGTTCTCTTTGCTTAATAAATATATTGGAGAATATTACAAAGCTCAGAGAATATTTTGCCCTCAATATATAGAAACTGACTGCTTGCGTGAGTGAAGAAGAGAAAAATTAGAATAACTTGTATAATATTATGATATTACTAACGATCATGCATATATATTAAATACATGGTCATTAACAAAATATGAAAGTTAAGAAGTGATAGGAAAATTTCGTTAAATAATAACAATAACAACCAAATATTTAAAAGCTACACTTTATCCAATATTCTTTGTGGTGCAGTGGATATCTGTTCGGAACGATAAATCGGAGAACCGAGTTCGAATTCCAATTGAATTCATTGCATTCACTTACGCCCAAATACATTTAGGAAAGGTATTAATCCGTCACTTATGCCTTTAGCTATGGGTTGAATAGCAGATAAGCCTTGGATGGTAACTAGTGTACTGCAGGAAGTAATGGCAACCTACTGTGGGAAAATCTTTTGCCCATTCAGACATGATCGTCCAAGCATGTATCACGATGGCACTTAACTGATTGGTTGTCAATTTTCCAAGGATGAAGTTTACGGTTTCGGTTTAACTGGAGACAACTATTGCTTTTTAGTCTTTCGTACCAACGTCCAAAGTGTCTGAGCTCCAGGACCATGGATTAGTTTTAAAGCTTTCATTACACCCGAGCAACGCCGGGCTATACTGCTAGTCCTTCATAATATGAAACTATTTCTCCTTCCATATAAACCATTGCAATATCCCTACTCATAATGAGCGCTTCTTGGGCCTTTTATTGTGTGAATAACAGTAAAAACAAAATGATTGCGGTGAAAAATAAGAAACATATGACAATGTTTAATGCAAAAGTCAAAATAAGTTAAATCTCCCCAACCGGCGGCTAAAGCCGAGGTCTACAGAAGAAAGACAATGTGCTTATAATGATATTGTCAGGTTATTATTATTAATTTAGAGTTCTGAAAATGCAATGAATCATTAAATGCTCGTCCATTAGCTAAAACACCACAATAAATATTTGGGTGAATAACACAGGAAAAAAATTGAAACTCAGTGGTTCTGTTCTACACCACCAGTCATATTCATCTGACTTTGGACAAAACGATTATCAATTTTTTGAATCGATCAAAATACTCTGACGATGAAATATTTCTTTAAAAAAAAAACTAAATTCAAGAGGCCTTCGAATATATTTTCCACATCAAATGCTGCAAAATGTTACTCAAAAGGTAACGAAAAACTGCCTGAAAAGAGGCAAATAGAAATTGCAAATAATGGTAAACATATAAGTACATGAAATGTAATTGTACTTTTATTTTAAGAATCGAATAACGGAAGTTATTTATGACTCAACCTAACATTTTGATTATGAATATTGCGACAATTCTTTAGTATAACTAATTCAGTTTAAATATAAATGCTAACTTCTTCCATGGACAAAAAACAAATTCCATTTTACTAAAATCAAAAATAGACACTTGTATTTTTTTTTAAACATACGCACCGTAGTGGGGGCGCTAGAGGGTGTCGTCAGTGATGTCTTTGCGTGGATCACTAGGGGGTTTCGGGTCTCTCAACATACCCACCTCACCTCACCGCGCCGACCCGACCAGAGATGATCAGTTTCTGGTCCACCTTCAATAAACGCTTTCAGACATTGGAAAAATTTATAATGTTTGGGCCCCGTACAAAGTCTTAAAAACGCTTTCGATTGGCGACAGACAGCCAATTTACATCAAGTGGCGAACCGAACATGAACTCGTCCTAAAATATATTAAGCAATTTACTTGTCATATGGCTAAAAAAAAAAAAGAAAAAGAAAAAGAAACCTTCGACTAAGAATTAATCACGATTCGTTTAAAAATAAATAAATATCTACAAATATATATAATTTGAAGTCGTTTCTAAAAAAAAAAATTATGAGGATAAAAACTCGTCTAAGAATTTATCAAAAGAAAAAAATTCCGTTTATAAATATAAGTATCTACAAATATGTATAAATTTGAAATCGTTCCCAAAAAAAAAAAATATTAGGAATATATATATATATATATATATATATATATATATATATACAAAAGTACTTTAAAATCCTTCGAAAATATAAATATATAATAAATTATGTACAAGTAAAAACTTTAATTACAATTAAATACATTAATTTAAAAACTTATTTATGTATTTTATCTTATGTACGAGTACTATTAATAAAAAAAAAATGAAGAGAACTCAGAAATGCAGAATTTCGGGAAATTTTAGCTAACAGTTTGTTTTTGAAATCCAGGTACTCGCCCTTTTGATCCAGAACCAATTGTAATATATGAACAAAAAAAAAAAAAAAAAAATACCGGAGTAAATTTTCATTCTTTATTTCTCACGCTGCCTCATTTGAGGAAGACCAAATAACACATCGATTGAATTTAGACGAATATATGTTATGGAAAAAAAGTAGTAAAGCTAAAACGAAACTATAGATATTTACTCAACTTCGCTCAAGATAAAAGATCGCTCATTAAAGACTGCATACATTATATTAAGAAATAATCTGCGTGGTAAGCTACCGTAGAACAATAGTTATTCTACCGTAGCTAACGAATCTTACTATGAAAGCTGAACAATGTCTTAGCACAAATACAAAGGCGTGGCAGAGGCATTAGCATTAGAAAGATTGTGTTGCACTGACCTTCCTACTCAAGAGAACCTATCTGCTTTCAAACCCAGTATTTTGCTTATTCAACCTATACAACAAATGAGAGAATTAGAAGTCCCACCAGGGTTCATTATTAGCGGCCACAATTTTAACATAAGATATGCAGATAACACGGACTTGATGGAAAACACGGAAAGAAAATTACAAAACAGGTCGTAGTAAATGAAAACGGGAAGAAAGGATTAAATATAAATTGCAAGAAGACAGAATGCATGGTTGTTGGCTATAGTGGTTGAGACCAAAATTACAAATTGGTGCTACCAAAAACCAAACAAAAAAGAAAAATATTAAATATCTAAGAAGAAAAGTGCAATGCTGAAATCCGAGGGCGCATTGGGGCAACGAAAGATGCCTTTTAAATGCTAAGCAGGGAAACTTTATTAGAAACAAAAAAGTTTTGAACTGTTATGTGATATTTGTCCTCCTATAGGATGCCCGTTGTAGTACAGCGGATATCGGCTCGAAACGAGTTCATATTCCTGTTGAATTTGTTGTATTCACTTATGCGCAAATACCCCTGGGAAAGATATTAATCCGTCTCTTCTACCTCCAGTTATGGGTTAAATAACAGGAAAGATTAGGTTCTATAAGCTTGGTTGGCAATAAGTCTACCACTGAAAGTAATGGCGACCTACTGTAGAAAATCTTCTTCATAGTCAGTCATGTCTCTTTTGAGACATGATTGTCCAAGCGTGTATCACGTATGGCACTTAACTGACTGATATTTTTGCGAATGCTAAACAATCTCTTAAAAGATGAAGAAAAGACTGGGAGCTACAGAAGGGTGCTGAAGTTACTATGGACCTAATTTATGAGCAACGAAGGAATTTTTGAGAAAATGGAAACAAAAGGAAACATATACTTAACACCAGGAGGCGGTAGCTGAAATTTCTAAGATATATAAAAATCAAAGAAAGTCTGTAAAATCTGATACCCACGGGATATATTGAAGGAAAGAGAGACAGAAGAAAACAATATAAATTGCCGAACAGGGCTTGGGGGAATAACAACAAATATTAAGAGTTAAAAAAGACAGGAAGCTGTGGAGAGCCAGGATTGTCTATGTCCTGAGTGGACACGGTACGCCAAGAAAGTATTAGTGTAAGAGAAAACGTCAGTATATTATGTTGCGAACAATAATAATAGAGTCGTTATGACAGTCGTTAACTGTCAGATTTAACCCAGTTAAAAAAAAAAAAGAAAATTTGAATGTTATGCATTGTCTTTCCACATAACAGCAGTTCTTGACGATGCTCATCTCCTCTTCATGTGCGATAAAGCAAATAATACTTGGTATTATGGCAAGAGAATAAAAGAGTGTTGAATTACTATGTGATATCCATCTTCTTATCATTTGTTAATGAATGATGAACAATCTCTTCACAGATAAAGAAAAAGTGGAAGCAACTAAAATGTGATTCTACAGAAGGATAATGAGCATTCATGGACGAGGTGAGTAAAAAAATGAAACAGAAAGAAGACCTATGGACATCTACGCATCGAAGAGAACACACACATAGATTTTTTTTAATTATTTCAACCCAAGCAAGGCGGTACCGCCACTGATGCGCAGGGTGATACATAAGAAAGTAAAAGTTTAGGCAGAAGAAGAGTGAAGAGAAAGACGAACCAGTTACAAGGGATGCCAGATAATGAGCAAGAGAAGGATGGGAACACAGGTTTGAAGACAGCTGCGTCGGTAGAGAGAAAGGAAAAGAACAAGATATACGGGGTGATGTAGAAAGAACTGGAGTCAAGTGGATAAGAGATGGGTATTGACATTGCATTTAAATTCCTGGAAGTTGTAGCCGCCAGGTAAGCAAGTATATGGAGGAGAGTTCAACAGGCGAGAAAAGAAGCAGCTGGACTAGAATTGTCGGCTGCATTTGGCTGATCTAACTATAAAGGGGTAGGACCTTGTTGCCAGTCTGGTTGCACGAGTAAATTCTTATGGCGGGGGCACCAGTGACTTAAGTTGGTCGGAGCAGAAGCCATGAAAATATTTGTAGAATAGACAGAGGGAACGAGGCGTTGTTAAAAAAAAACCCAAAAGATCGACCAGGATTTATTACTGGTGGGTACAATCATAATCTGTGGTACATAGATGACACATTATTCCTGACAGACACAGAAACTACTAGACAGTTATTACTAGACAAGGTAATGAAGAAAAGCGAGGAGCAGTTGTAAGAAATCAGAATGCATGGTCTTTTTCATGAGGGATTATATAGAAGCGAGCTACGGCTATATCGTGTTGAATACACAGGTTCCCGTCCGATCACCGAAGTTAAGCAACATCGAGCCTGGTTAGTACTTAAATTGGTGACCATTTGGGAATACCAGGTGCTGTAAACGTAAGGACCAAGAATGGTCTACTGTTTCTCCAGGTTTGGGGGTTGGGTGCAGGGCTAACAACCCTGCCCCGTAAAAAACAGTTTGTTACAGAAACAGCAACAAAAAGTTGCTGCCCTATGCACCATCTGGGTGTGATGGATAAATGATGATGACGATGATGATGATTGCTGCCCTATGCACCATCTGGGTGTGATGGATAAATGATGATGACGATGATGATGATTGCTGCCCTATGCACCATCTGGGTGTGATGGATAAATGATGATGACGATGATGATGATTGCTGCCCTATGCACCATCTGGGTGTGATGGATAAATTATGATGATGATGATAAAGAAGCGAGCTACAAATTGAAGATGTCAAAATGAAACAAGAACAGAAATTTATCTGGAAAGTTTTGTAACAGATGATGGAAAATGTGACACAAAAATCAGACACAGAAATGATATAACTAAAGATGCCTTCCAAAAGTTGAGCTAAATATAATGAAACAGAAAATTGTCTATCATAGAAAGAACGATGATAAATTTGACGGATATATACGAAGACGTTCTGGAAAAGCAAAAGTGCCTTACAAGAGCTAAGCAAAGTATTATGAAACAGAAATTTTTCTTAGAAGAGACAATATAAAATGTGACGTTTATATCCGAAGGCGTATTGGAATAGCAAAAAATGTCTTCTAAAATCTAAGAAAAGTATTATGAAATAGAAAATTGTCTCTCTTAAAAGAGAGATAGAAAATGTGACGCAGATATCCGAAAGCGTGTAGGAATAGTGCAAGTTGCATCCAAATCTAAGCGCAATATTATTAAACAAAAAATTGTCTATCTTAAAAGAAACGATGGTATATATGACGTAGATATATGAGAACCTTTAGAATAACAAAGCATTACTTCGGAAAACTAAGCGAAGCATTATAAAATAAAAAAGGTACATTTTTGTTTTGTTCTCCGAAGGCCTTTACCCCGTCAAAACTTTCTAAAACACCCTTAATTCCGTGCAAATGTACATGCTAAACTCAAATCGATAATTGTTTATTGAAGAAACCTACCTTTCTTTCCTGGTATCGACCATAAATACATCGGACTATATCTCACCCCTTACCACCGTTGCCATCTCTGATTCACCGCTGAATGACTCGAAGCGTAGGTTTCTTTTTTTCGGTCGATTTTCTCCATTCGAGCAATTACCCTGCATTTGTTTGGTTTCGGAACTCATTTTGCGCGTAGGGATTGCGAAAAGGACGAAAAATCGTAAAACTACGCGTGAATTCAGTCAGCAGTGAATAACATTTTTGAACCGTGGTTACGGGGTGAGATAAACAGCGACAAGAAGTTTCATATTTTTCTGCTTGATAAAATGAGAAAAGGTAGGTTTCTTCAATAAACAATTACCGATTTCAGTTCAGCATATACATCTGCACGGAAATAGGGATGTTTTTGAAAGATTTGAAGGGGTAAAGGCCTTCGGAGAAAAAAACAAAAATTTACCATAAAAATAATCTATCTTAGAAAAGACGACGGAAAATGTTATGAAGATATTCGAAGGCGTAATGAAATAGGAAAACCTGCCTTCCAAAAGCTCAACAAAGTATTTAGAAACAGAAAGTTTTTATCGTAGAAGAGACGTTGGTAAATTTGACTCAAATATTTGAAAACATTTTGGATGAGCAAATGACGCCTGCCAAAATCTACGCAATGTATCTTAGAAAAGTCGAAGGAAAACGTGACGCAGATATTCGAAGGAGTACTGAAATAGCAAAAGACGACTTCCTAAAGCTAAGCAAAGTATTATGAAATAGAAACTTGTCTATATCAAAAGCTAAGCAAAATAATATGAAACAGAAAATTTTCTTAGAAAAGACAATGGAAAATGTGACGCAGATACCTGAAGGCGTACTGGAATAGCAAAAGATGCCTTTCAAAACCTAAGCAAAATAATATGAAACAGAAAATTGTCTTAGCAGAGACGACAGATAATGTGACACAGATATCCGAAGGCTTACCGAATAGCAAAAGATTCTTTCCGAAACTAAGTAAACTTTTATGAAACAGAAAATTGTCTGATAGTAGACGATGAAAAATGTAATGCAGATATCCGATGGCCTACTGGAATAAAAATGTTGCCTTCTAAATGCTAAGCAAAGTATTAAGAAATGGAAAATTTTCTATATTAAGAGAGACGATGGTAAATTTGACGCAGATATCCGAAGACATTTTGGAATAGCAAAATATGCCTTCTAAAATCAAAGCAAATTAATATAAAAACAGAAAATCGTCTATTTTAGAAGTGACGATAGCAAATGTGACGCAAATATCCCAAGGCGTACTCGAATAGCAAAATTTTTCTTCCAAAATTTAAGTAAAGTATTATGAAGCAGAAAATTGCGTATCTTCGAAGAGACAATGCAAAATGTCACGTAGATATCTGATGGTGTAATGAAATAAATCAAGATGCCTTCCAAAATCTAAGGAAAATATTAAACGGAATATATATACTTGAACCAAAGATTAGAGTGCTCAAATGTTATGCAATACTAATCCTCCTGTGTAGGCAGTGAATACTGTGCAATTTTTTCATAGATGAAAAGGTGACCTAAGTTAACAAAATATTTGGTTCAACAGAATGGCGCTGAGAATACTATGGGCGGAACCTGTAAGCAATATAGAAGTTTTAAGGAAAACCGAAAAGAAACGGAATCTTTAAATTAGGATTAGAAAGATGAAATTTCTTGAACAAAAAATGACGACAGAGGACTTAGATAATTTCACTTTCACAGGACATAATGAATTCAAGAGTGGCAGAAGTAAAAAGCGAGTAGCCCACCTAACAAGCTTTTTACATGGATGGTAGAACAGGAACCTGGGCGCGTAGTAAGAAGACAAACATTATGACGAAAGATGGAAAATTGTAAAGAGCCATGGTCGTTCACATTCTGAAAGGAGATGGTACAAAAAGATTACCTCGCCAAAGAGTAATGAATAACGAACTTGTATATCAGGTTATTACAAATGTGTCATGTGTTAGATATACACTGAGAATCCCACATTTTTAACTGTTGTGGGGTCTCCCCTTTTTGAGGATAATAGACTCGTATCGAGTATACATATACTCCTGCCATAGAGATAACGTCAGATACCGAAATATACCGAAGTTTCACGGAGAATACAGCGTCAGAAGTTCATAATAGCTCTGAGCGCCACTCAGCCAGAATAGTATTACATAGCATCAGTCAGCTTCCGACGTGGACATACTAAACATACTACGGCTTCACTTCAGATACTTGCATATATATTTCTTACTGACTGTATTCCTGGAGTACTAACCCACGTTCAATTTTGTACCTTTACGTTTCATATATTTATTTTTCTATCCCAAATTCTGGTTGTTGTTCCTTTATTTTGTGCGGTTCCCATTCCCGGGATCTACAACATTAACCTCGTGCCAGATTAATCCTAAACCCTTATGATTTGTTGTAGTCCTGTTGGAAAATTGTGGCTGAACGTTATTTGAAAAACCATCCTTATAGCCTTGTGGCAGACATGACTTGATGTGAATGACCCATAACTTCCAAACAATATAAATAAACATCTAAATAAAGAACGGAGTAAAGTAATTGCGATTCTCATGATACGCTTTAGATTTTGATGGTTGAAACTTTGATTGGTAAATTGCGAAGAGAATGTTGATTACTGGCGACGTTGGATTTTGGAGCGGAGAAGCCAGGATGAGGTTAGAATCTCTTCAGATCTTTGGACGTAAAATACCGCGCCCATTAATTGGGAGAGATTTCGATTTTCACGAAGCAAGGAAATCATTATTTTGCTGTCGAAATTAAGAATGGATAGAAAAAAACAGAAAAGAAAAAGTTGGATTAAGAGAGAGAGAGAGAGAGAGAGAGAGAGAGAGAGAGAGAGTATAAAAGGAAAAAGAAGAGAATAGAGGAGAAAGAAACATGAAAGTGAAAGAAAGATATAAAGAAGCAAAATATAGGAAAGAAAGAAAAGATTGAAAGTTAAGAAAAATGGATGACAAAGAGAGTGTTGATTTTTCTAAGCGCAGCTTAGATGTGGCACAAGGCCAAAAGAATGAGCGATCCATTGAAGATCGAAATTTCTACTCAATTGTAATGAGGCTAGCGAGACAAGCTTGTTAACTATTACTCAACAAGGAGGTGTCCATGACAAAAGAAAGAGAGGAAAACAAATTATGAAGATAATAAAAAGAAAGAAGGAAATGTAATAGAAAAAGCAGAGCAGAGATAACTTTCTATTGGCGCGTGTACACACACATATATATATATATATATATATAAATATAAATTTTATGAACGGAACATAAATCTAAATATATTGACATGAACACAGATCTATCTATCTAAACTTATTTATAAATTGTCTATGTGTGTGTGTGTCCGTTACCTATAGACTCCGAAACGGCTGAACCGATTTTCTTGAAAGTTTACACAGTTGTACTATAAGCATTTGCAAGTGTTCTTAGCTAGGTTTTGTGTCGAGTTACTACCGATAAATATAGAAAATTGATAATCGAAAAAATCGGGTTATAGAAGGAGTGGTCCGATTTTAATCAAATTTGATACACTCATAGACAAAGACATAAGAAACGATATTCAGAAGTTTCAAGGTTGCAGTCCTTCAATAGTGCAGAACATCGATAATATATAAGGCAAGATGATTGTGTGTGTGTCTGTTTATCTGCCTGTATGTCTGTATTTTTTCAGCCCCTTTATTTTAGTTTTTGCTTCGGGTTTGGCTCTAAGTAGGTATAATTGTAGTTTTTAGTCTCAGCCATGATGCCATTTACTCAGAGGACTTATTTAGCCTTCAAAATTCAGTTTACGATGAAAAGAACTTATTTGATATCGATACCAGGAAATCAAAATTTGACTTACATCCATTTATTTTTCTTTCTGTCTACGTTTTCGCTTTAACTGGAAACAACTATTGCTTTTTAGTCTTTCGTGCCAACGTCTAAAGAGTCTGAACTCCAGGACCATGGATTAATTTTAAAGGTTTCATTACACCCGAGCAACGCCAGGCTATACTGCTAGTAGATAGATAGATAGATAGATAGATAGATAGATAGATAGATAAAGAAGCTGAGTTCACACGCTAAGTTATGTCGATAGATATATCTTCTATGTGCCGTGTCGCCTCAGGACGTAGGCGATCATGGCCTTCCACATTTCTCTATTCCTTGTCGCTTTTAATATATCTTCCCTTGTTATCGCACTTAATTCATGCTCCACTATTCATCTGCTCAAGTCCATCAAATATGTCATGCGTTTCTTTCCCTTGTCTGTCTTTCCCTATCCATCCCGTGAGCATCGATTTCTTCAAGCCCTCCTTCCTCATTCAATCAGTCAGTTAAGTGCCTTACGTGATACACACTTTGGGAGATCATGTCTCAAAACAGACATGACAGATTGGGCGAAAGATTGTTTCGCAGTAGGTTGCCATTACTTTCTGTTTGCCTGCCAATGCTATAAAACCAATCTGTCCTGTTATTTAACCCATAGCTGGAAAGAAGAGGCGGATTAATACATTTCCCAAGGGTATTTGCGCGTAAGTGAATGCAACGAAATTCAACTGGAATTCGAACTCGTCTTTCTTGATTTGTCGTTCTGAGCCGATATCCACTGCACCACAACGCACATCCTGTACCACAGCGCACATATATTTTCTAAAAACTTGAGCTGTTGTTTTCTGATAAGTATCCGTTTTTCCTCGTGTTCATCCTCATCAAAACCCTGCAAAAAAAGTAAAATTTCATACAATAAGAACATACCTATATTTTTATACTAATGCTCAGCCAATACAAGACACAAGAGCTATTCAAGGTAAAAGGTTACTGTTTGGAGCTGTATGAGCATAACACAAGGTAAGGAGTGTAGTTCATGAGGTTATGTATGAGATAGATAGATAGATAGATAGATAGATATCATAAAAATATCGAAATAAATTTAAAGGCGTGAGTAATAGACAAAGAAGAACAGAGAGCGGTTAAAAAGAATCGTGAGAAAGGAAGCGCAAACGAGAGAAAGCGAGATCGAGCGAGAAAAAAGAAAGGTAACCGGAAAAAATAAATAAAAAGTATAATAAATACATAAGTAAAAGAACAACAATTTAAAAACATCTTCACCCTCTATCTCAATTGATGCCATATTGTACTGAACGTATCTTATAGTCATTAGCATAAAGTCTGGAACCCAGATTGCTCTACGTAAAAATTCATGGGACTAACTTTCTAACTATTACATTACGACTAGACTCTCGTCATTTTGAAATATGCAGTTACTTGACTCTGCTGCACGCACTTCAACAGAAGGAATTATTGTTTTGGAACTGGCTTAAAAAAATGAAAGATGGTTTCCAGTTGATGAATGTGAACAATTGATGAGTTACTTTTATCACCTGAAATCTTTTGTACGAAGAACAAATGTCGTTTAGAAACATCATACTGGCAGACATTTTTCCATTAATAAAATATACATATCAATTGACACAAACTTGTCGCCTGGAATCTTTCTAATGTTCAAAAAGATTTCTTTTCAGGGGACCGTCAAAGGAAAACTGTAAAAAAATAAGGATAACACATCACTCAGTAATTCCCGGCCTGATATATAGATGGCGCCACTAATAAAAAAACGATTTTTATGAAATGGCACGTGACAAAAGTTGGGCTCAATCGGATTATTAGTTTACAAATTACAGTTATTTAAGTGAAGCTGATGTTGCAAATTTTCAAAACAATGGAAAAATTTAAATTTCGTGTGTTGATAAAGCATTGCTTTTTGATAGAAAAAATATGGTTCAAGCAAAGCAATGGCTTGCTAAGTGTTATTCAAACTCTCCTTCGTCGGAAACAACGATTAGAGGTGGCATGCTTACGTTAAACGCGGTCGTACAGACACAAATGATACTGAACGCTATCTAAATGTTCAGGAATTTGATTATAAAAATAGCATGTTCTGATTTTAGAATAAAACTTTTAATTGTGTTTTTATATAATAGTTGCACAAAATTATATTACTCATTCCTAATGCTTAAATTGTCCTCTTTATTAGTTTTATATCAATCTCTTTCAAAATTTAACTTAAAACATTATATACTTCCCATTTTGAACACGACAAAAGTAGAGAAGCATTTAATTTTTTCCACGAGTTCCAGCTTAATCACAATGCTTCCTAAACTACTGACAGCATTATCAGGACGGGAATATAAATCAACTTTTATTCTAACAGTATAGTGTTGGTTTCTGAAGTTCCGCAGTGGGGATACGATTCTTGAAGATCGAGATGGTTGAGGACGTCCATCTGCAACTGACAATCAGTATCCGAAAACTAGTCAAATAAAACTCACATGAAAGTGCCAGAGAAATTTCTCAGATAATAGGCGCCAGAATTTTAACGATATCGTAGCATTTTTAGGAAATTATCACCATGAAGAAACTCGATAAATAAGTTCCATGTGAAATCAGTGAAAGTCAAAGTGCTCGACATTTGGAAGTGTATTTGATGCCATATTTGCGAAATTCGCATGTTCCATTTCTTGATTGAATGGTGGCATGTGATGAGAAGTGGAACTTTTATGATAATTGCAAACGATTGGCTTGATCCTGACAAAGAACACAAACCGAAATCCCGCCAACAGAAGATTACCGTGACTGCCTCGTCGTACACCATTGGCGTTCGCCATTAGCGTTTTACGGGATCTCACCAGAGCATCACTGCCGGAGCACCTGGATGAAATGAACACTCAGTTAAGCAAAATACGACCTTCGTTGGTTAATCGATCGTAGTTTAATTCTGCTTAATTACAATGCCCGGCCACATGTTGCCTAAGCCGAAGCTCACCGATTAAAGTACGGTAATTTATAACATTAATTAAATAGAGGAAGGCAATACAGAAACCCAACATCAGCATGCGTTGCCAGCAGAAAAAAGTGATACTTTAACATCAATATTGTTTCGAATTTTAAGGAGGGTTTTTAAGAGAAAACATTAAGATATACCTATCTTTTGAGTTTGAGTTTGAATTGTGTTTAACGGCATGTGGGTTATTCAATGCCAAAAAGGTGGGGGTTTAAGATATTTTTTCAAATATTCGGTTATAATGAGAAGGTTGATTTAGTCAGATTTTAATGAAATCTTTCTGTTTTTATTCTTTTTTTATTTTAGAAAACTGAAAATGTATTCTAGTTTTGTATTAAAAAGTGTTTTGCTGGGAATTTTTTTCCTTTAAAAATATGTTATGGTAATTTTTTCTTCAAAAATGTATTGTTGGTTATATTTTTCCTTCAAAAATGTATATTTTTTATAAAAGTCTATTTTTATGTATATATTTCTATAAAAGTCTATTTTTATACTTTCATAGTGTTTTGACCCCATTTTGGTGGGAATCTAACAGGTGGTATCCCTCGGGGTTACGGTGGACCTGGGAACAGCAGCAATTAAGAGGTGGTTCCATGTTCCTCACAACCTCCCAATCAGAAGCCTTGCTGCCAGATGCAATTTAGAGTCATGCCCAGGACCAACCGAGCTTTTAAAAAAATTTGACAATTTTTTACCCAAAAAATATTTCGCTGCAAAAACTCCATTTAAATATTCCGTGGCCTCGAAAACTCTGGAGTTTTATCGGAAAGGCATAAATGACTTTGGAACTTGATAGCAGTGTTGAATCTAAAATTGGACATTATTTTTTTCTAATACTTATCTTAATATCTTCTTCTGATCGTTGAAGTTTCCTTGTAGGTTTGTATAAAGTAGCAATAAATATTTTGCTATGTTCAAGCGTGTTTTGGTAGCCAGTTGTGTTTTAGTATCGGCTGCATATGTACTTTGTATAAATATGTATGTCATCTGTATTTCGGTATATGCAAGCGGCATTTAGTTTTATAAAATATCATTGTGTTTATTGCTACGAATTTTGAAATATTTTTAACCTAAACATTTTTAGGCTTTTAACCAGAATCTAGTGCATTAAAAATCAAGTAAAATTTTAGTTTCGTATTAATGCAAGACAAACTAATGAAATAGGATTAAACTTTCTGTTTTTTATCCCTCATGAACGCGTATTTGGTTGAGTTGGGTTGGATGATTCTATAACATATCAACACTTGTTGGGCTATTTAATGTCGAAATAAGTGTTTCATTTTGTATTTGATTCTATAAGCACTTATCTAGGTTAGGAATCAGTAAATACTGTTCGTTTATGTTCGAATTTTAAAGCACATGGATCGGTAATAAATATATATTATATATTGCTTATATATGAGTACTCCGAAATCTTACGGAAAGTTACGAAATGGTATTAACCGACATGTTTATTTAAATTTATTTGTTTGAACATAATTTTAATTGATACTCGTATTTGAGTGGATATTCTGTTTTTCTGTAATTAAACAGTATATTTATGTATATCCACCAGCATAAATATCCAAGAAATCGTGTTTGGAAAATATCTATCTCTTAATAGGAATCGAACCTGCTATTGCAATATGCCTGAAAAGAAGCTGTTATTAGATCTGACGTGTCTTAGCACTCGACCATGGAAAATTCCAATGACACCTTCTTTTCAGGTCTATGGGAGTCGCAGGTTCAATTCCTGCCGAAAGGTACTGCAGTTTTAGGGCCAAGAACAACATTGCCCAGGATCGTCAATAACCATATTATGCAGATATTCTTCCTATTTTCAAAATCAAATTCCACTTGAAAAGGACAAGATTTAAGACATCGAGACAATCTGATAGAATGCAACGAAGCAGCTTCTCGTTACAACCAAGACGTTCCAGGAAACGACGCTGGATAAAGTATATAGCTTCAGAAGAGGACTACTTCGAAGGAGTTTAAATGTCGAATTGATATTCCTGCACCAAGAATATTCAAAACGTTATTAACTCCCAAAACAACCAGTTATTAACATTTTTGCAATAATGCACAAGAATATAAACCTCCTTGTAACTGTAATAACATAATCAACTGCCCCATTAAAAGCAAATGCATTTCCGATAAAGCAATATATGAAGCTACCACTTTTCCGGAAGAAAAACCAAACAGGAAAAAGATATACATAAAGATATCCGTAGGAAGTTGAAAATAAAGATTCTTCAATCATCGACATTCCTTTTCCAAAGGTTCCTTAAAGCATCAAACAGTCCTATCAAAACACTATTGGAAACTAAATGATGGAGGAATCACCCTACACACTAAATGGAGGATCAGCACCAATTTCAGGGACAGATGCAATCTATGCTTGTAGGACAAACTTGTAATAATCAAATATAAACATCCCAGTGAACAACTGAACCAGAGGAACGAACTCATTTTCAAATGCAGACACAAAAATAGATTTATAATTCCATAACAAAATGGAATTTACACTTAAAAGATTTATATGGTCAAGAACTGACATATAAATTTACTGAAATTCATAATTGTCTAAATCCCCGAATCGGTAATTTTGATTGAGATGTAGTTGTACTGACATTATAACACACACACACACACACACACACACACACACACACACACACACACACACATATATATACATATATATATTACGGGATTTAATGGAAATCCACAAAACTATCTTTAGCCGACCTATTTGAATTTTTATTTGTTTAAATTATTATTTTTTAATGGATACTCGTATTTGAGTGGAAAACCTCTTTGTTTTTTGTATAAAAACTGGAAATTATAATGTACTGTTTATATATATATATATATATATATACATAATAAACAGATTTTCCACTCAAATACGAGTATCCATTAAAAAATTATAATGTTAAACAAATTATATATATAATTTATTCATATATATTTTTAGGAAGGAAAATATATTATGTAATTTATAATTAGTCTGTAAAATGATGTGTGGGTAAGTGGATATGCTTATGTTAATGTGCATATATACAGGTAAAAATATGTGTACACAATTTTTTGCATATGTATATGCTTACGTATGTACGTGTATATATATATATATGTGTGTGTGTGTATGTGTGTATATATATGTATATATATATATATGTATAAATGCGTGTAGTTTATTATAGGTACATATGGGTGTATATACATGTAAGTATTTACGTAGTTATAAACAGGTAGGTGTGCAAGTTAAAATTTATATGCAAATAATGGCAACAAAAAGGAAATTGATGCTGAGCATCAGGAAGAGACAACTGAAGTTCCTGGGACATGCAATGAGGACAGAGAGCCTGGAGAACCTGATACTGACTGGACAGATAGAAGGAAGGAGAGACAGAGGAAGGCAGCGAATAACATATTTGCAGGGTCTGATCAGGTGGATGACGGAACGGGGGTTGCCAGGAGCAACAGGCTCAAACATACTAAGAGTCACAAGGGATAGGGAGACGTGGAGAACCATGATCGCCTACGTCTTGAAGGGACAGGACACATAGAAGAAGAAGAAGTATATAACTGAAGTCCCTTAAAACGACCCTCCAATGTTTTCATATAATACCCATGTAATTCCCGTTAAAGACTTTGTATTTATAGTATTATTAATATATTTTTATTATTTAATTTTTAATTAACATTATTTATTATTATTAATATTATATTTTTAAAGTATTATTATTATTATGTCATTTTCATCATATTTATATTTCTGCTATGGTCGCACTACCAACCAAGTCTGCGGGAATACTTAAGGCAGGTCGTGGCGTGTTGTTATGGCTCCATTTCATGTTTTTTCTATCTTCCCTATCATCCCTAGCGTTACATAGACAAAGTTCTCCTTAGTGTGTGGGCTGTATTTAATAAGACAATCTTTTGTATATCTTTTAAGCTGGGGTTTCCAGGGATTCTTTCAATGTGTTGTTTTGTTCCATTTTTATCATTCCATTAATATTATTATTATTATTGTTATTATTAAAATAATAATTATTATTGTTATTATTATTGTTGTCGTAAATAATAATAATAGTAATTATAATAATATTAGTTTTTTTGTTATTATTTTTTATTTTTAACATTGTTATCATACTTATAGTCGTGAAATCGAAAATATTATATTTATAAGATGAAGATATTATTATTGCCCTCAAATATCAACAATCTGACAATCCAATTATTCTAGTTAAAATACGTCCCCTAAATTCACTGTCCTGTATTTGAAAATGTTTAACTTAAAGTTCTAACCAAGGTCGTCTTTTCATCTGGGATGGAAATGCAACATTCTAAATATGACATCCGCGTTAAAAAATTAACATTGTATATCTACTACAAAATTGTACATTTTGTTTCGACATTGAAAAAACAATGTCTCAACATAAACGCTTTATTACCATCATTGTTAACTACCTGGCGAGACATTGTTTTTCAATGTCGAAAGAAAATGTACAATTTTGTAGTAATTATTTACATATTCTAATGTAAACGTTGAATATATATATATATATATATATATATATATATATGTGTGTGTGTGTGTGTGTGTGTGTGTGTGTGTGTGTGTGTAAAAGAACGAATAATAAAATCGCAGCGTTCAAACCGTTAATTTAAAACAGAGTTCAATTTTAAAATAGACCAATAAATATTTATGATTCAATTTTTACATTAGAATATGTCAATATCTACTACAAAATTGTACATTTTGTTTCGACATTGAAAAAACAATGTCTCAACATAAACGCTTTATTACCATCATTGTTAACTACCTGGCGAGACATTGTTTTTCAATGTCGAAAGAAAATGTACAATTTTGTAGTAATTATTTACATATTCTAATGTAAACGTTGAATATATATATATATATATATATATATATATATATATATATATGTATGCATGCATGTATAAATATATGGTGACTAGAAAATCAACGTCTTACCAACAACTAACATCATATACTATGTATAACAAGGATAATAATAATTATAATAATAAAAATAATAATAATAATGATAATACTACTACTAATAATAAAAATAATGATAATATTTATAATATCTGTGCTGGTAAACAAATCGCTAAATCGATTCCAATTTTCGATTAGTCAAATGATTCTGTGCGTTGTGGTTTCCTTCTTCCCCTTCCCTCCACTATTCCTTTCGTCTGGATAAATCTAATCCATTAATTTTTGTAAAAAAATTTCGGTCTGAGGTGTTGAATATTTTTCTAAAGAATATTAACGAAATAGATTATCACCAATGTATAAATTCGTTCAATTTATTTTCATTATATATATCGTTGAGTTGTGATAATGTTTAGCGCCAAGGTTGTTTTTTCAGCAGTTTTACTGATAAAAGATATTTTTGCAAGCAGATTTGTTGTCGTAGAGTGCTAGATATCGGCGAGAGATAGAGTGTTGATAGGATTAATGTTGAGAAGTTTGTCACTTAAGTGAGCAGATTTATACCGACTTTGAAGTTTCGTGAAGACACCATTACGACGTCGTTACTCGTCAGGGAAAGGGTTCTTTTTGCTGCTGTAGCCCGGTGTTTTTTTCTTATTTATATGGAATTTGGAGTAATTTGATATTTTTTGTGGGGGTGGTCAACTACTTTTAATTTTGTTGCGTTGATTTTCTTTTAAATGTTTTTCATTAAACAAAGTAATTAAACGGATAACCACTCAGTATAAAGTAATTAAACGAACGTCCATTCAAGCGCACACTAAAATCATTAAAATGCAAAAAAACAAAGATATCAAATATCCACACAAACAATACAACATTAGAGAGAAAATCAACACAACAAAAGTAAAATCAAATGATCTCTCTCCCCACAAAATATTACATTAGCAAATTATAGATGTATAAGAAATATGCATTATATTCTCGGTGCCAGTCTAAAAATTTATATCCATATATTTGTGAGTATTTGAGTATACATGCACAAGCACGAAACACACACATACACACACACGCATTGAGTTATTTCGGTGATCGCTTATATGTAACACGCTAAAATTTTCCTCCTCTGATTCTATGGCTTAGGGGTTAGTAACTCCGACTGACACCAAATCGGTCGAGTTTGGATATGGTAAGAAGCAAGTGGATGTGCAGCCACATTGATGAGCTGTGATACATCGAAACAGGCTTGTATGTGGATGACGAATATATATATATATATATATATATATATATATATATATATAGAGAGAGAGAGAGAGAGAGAGAGACAGCAATATATAATTTCTGTCTATATAGATATATATGTATAGACAGTAACTTCTCTTTTATGCAGATTTCATTAAAAATGACAGATAAAGTGTGATGGTTAAGATTTTTATGAATTTTTTCTTGTGATCTCATGATTTGTTCTTTTGAGGACATAAATTATATAAAAATTGTCAGAATGATTTGTTTATCCGAGCGGTTTCGGCTATTCTTTTAACCATTTTCGAGAATGAATGTTATTTTAGATGTAACAATGTATGATGTAGTGTGTATGTGTTATGTACCGAACACGGAAGCATGTGGTTAGTGTGTTAGTAGTTGAGTGTTGGCTTTTTGATTTTATTAAACAAACTCAATTATTTTTAGTCTTTTTGGTGTCTATACGCACATGCAAAAAAAGATAAAAAATAATAAAAACATTATCAATAACAAAGACAAATCCTACGCTTAATAATATCAGTTATGAACCCGGAAACAGTTTGCTTACTGTGTTCAGAATATAACATGCACATGACTCCATATACATAAATTCTACACATATTCAGTTGCACGTAAAACAAAATTCACCCTTAATAATGGCTAATAACATAGTCGAAAGCGCTCGGTAAAACAAAACATTTCAACAATTGCAAAATAATTTGAGTTCTGAAACGAAAAAATCATAAGAGCACACGAAAAGTTGTATAAAAAATCTTAATGATAATATCATACCTGTCATTTTTAATGAAAATAACATAAAAGTGAGACTGCTGCCCAAATAAAACACACACACACACACACACACACACACACACACACACACACATTTAAAAAGTGCAGGGCGCAGGTTGATATTTAATAAGATTCAATAGCGGTACTTTCAAAAGAAAATTTTCGAAACATTCACTCTCAAATATATATATATATATATATATATATATATATATAGTTTTTCTTCTACATTTAATATTCATCCATTGCTTTATCACACGTGACACGTATCTGATCAATGAAACTATACCTCAATCAACATCCGGTCCATTGAATTTTTAAATCATTCGTGTTTAATAAATCTCTGAAGAAGCTTGTTAAAAATGAAACATGTTAAATTAAAGACACATTTTCCTACTTTTTCTTTACTTATTTTATTCATATATATATATATATATATATATATATATATATATATGTGTGTGTGTGTGTGTGTAAAAGAACGAATAATAAAATCGCAGCGTTCAAACCGTTAATTTAAAACAGAGTTCAATTTTAAAATAGACCAATAAATATTTATGATTCAATTTTTACATTAGAATATGTCAATAACTACTACAAAATTGTACATTTTGTTTCGACATTGAAAAAACAATGTCTCAACATAAACGCTTTATTACCATCATTGTTAACTACCTGGCGAGACATTGTTTTTCAATGTCGAAAGAAAATGTACAATTTTGTAGTAATTATTTACATATTCTAATGTAAACGTTGAATATATATATATATATATATATATATATATATATATATATGCATGTATAAATATATGTGTGTGTGTATAAATTTGATTATAAAAAACCTCATGTAAAACCAGCTGTATAAGTCTGATATTCGAAATTATCATCTTGTATATAAGAAATGAACGCTAGAAATTCTTTTGTGGAATTGGATTCTTTTGTTCAATCCACTCAAAGAGAAATAGCCCCGGATTTTAAGAAATCACTTAGAGGTATCTTCTTTTGTCTAGATAACAAAGAACCCGGCTGTTCGTTTCGAAGCAGGATCTCAAGAATTTTTATCGAAGACGTTGCCGAAGCAGCATTTGATGTTTGCTATTTTATATTTTTTGTTAAAAGTAAACGAAAAAATCATTTGACTAATCGAAAATTGGAATCGATTTAGCGATTTGTTTACCAGCACAGATATTATTAATATTATCATTATTTTTATTATTATTAGTAGTAGTAGTATCATTATTATTATTATTTTTATTATTATAATTATTATTATCATTGTTATACATAGTATATGATGTTAGTTGTTGGTAAGACGTTGATTTTCTAGTCACCACTGTTTGACTTGATAAAATAAAATCAATCGATCATTTCCTTTTTTTTTTTTCACCGGCAGACTGCAACCAAGACTTTTTGGAGTATCTTTGTTTGTTGTTCTGAGTAGAAAATTTTTGTAATGGTTCTATTTCCATATAACAATCTCACAGCTACTAGATTTTCTCCATGTTTTTAAAACACCCCAATACTTCAATGATCAATGGTACTGTAAAATATTCAAATTACAATAATTCCCAAAATTATAAAATATCAGACTTTAAATCATTGCAGTTATCGATTTTTTCATCTTTTTGTGTTTAGCTCTCATTGTTATTATTATTATTATTATTATTATTATTGTTGTTGTTGATAAACAAAATGATTAACGTAACTCTTCCAATATTTTGAAACACTTTGAGCAATAAGCAATTACCATGACAACCGTTTTTCTGAAAACAAGCGAAATTTGATCAAAAAATTGCATTTTAAATATGTTTATATTAAGCCACAGCTGTGGTTACTGGGACACGTAATGAGGAAGGAGGGTTTGGAGAATCTGATACTCACAGGATGGATAGATGACAAGAGAGACAGGGGAAAGCAGCACGCGACATATTTGATAGGTTTGAGCAAATGGATGACAAAGCAGGGTTTGGAAGAGATACCAAGAGGAAAAATATTAAGAGCGACAATGGAACAGCGGTAAGTGGCAGTTCATGATCGCCTACGTCCTGAAGGGACATGGCATATGAAGAAGAAATTACTTGCGGGCAATGTTTAAACAAAATTTGAAGAAGATAGAAATACTGTCGAAATATTATTAAGCATTTTGAAACAATGTACCACCTTTTTTTTCATAAATCGCGCTCTTTTTTATTTAATTTATTATTATTATTATTATTATTATTATTGTTGTTGTTATTGTTGTTGTTGTAGTTGTGTACAAGAGCATCAAGTAAGTAAATGTGACACTTGGGTACAAATATACAAAGCCCAATATAGCCACAATGACGTCCTATTTGATGATTCTATGCCAGACATTTTGCGTCACTGTCAAATATGAGCGATGTTTTAATAGATTTTAACAAAGCAACGCGTAACTTTGCAAGTGGTGCACGGCTCAAAATACTTTCAGGTCGGATAAGTTCACTCAGACGGTCCCCAATTGAGGGTACCTTCATATATCTATTAGGACCTTGAATAAGTTTTCGCAGTTTTTTAACAGATGGCATTCCCATAACTTCGTGCGTGTAGTTTCAGATGGTAACACATCTATACCATAAGCAAGTTTTAAATTCAGTCTATGTCATTTCGCCGAAGTGTAAACAACTTTGTTTTTCAGAGCGTTAAACATGTCGGATTTCGTGCCAAAGAAAGTGTATTTGCGGGAATTTTACTGCAATACTTTATCCAAAAGAAATTTGCAGCTGAAGCATAGATAATTTTTGTTGAGACTTACGACGACCATACTCTGGAGGAAGCAACATGAAGAGAATGATTTAGACAGTTTGATGTTAAAGATAAAAAATGCATTTGCGCACCGAAAATGTCAGAAGACGAAGAATTGGAGTTATTACTTCACGAAGACTCATGTCAGGCGCAAGCTGAACTTGCAGAATCATTAGGAGTTGATCACACAACAGTTTCAAAATATTTGCAGGAATTAGGAATGATTCAAAAGCAAGGACATTGGGTGCCGTACGATTTGAAGCCGAGAGACGTCGAATGACGACTTGTTACGTGTCAACATCTGCTTCAGCGTCAAAAAAGGAAAGGTCTTTTGCATCGTATCGTGACCGACAATGAAAAGTGGATGCACTACAATAACCCTTAGCGTAGAAGATCGTCGTTTAAGCCCGGCTATGCATTAACATTGGTGACAAAGTCGAATATCCATGGTTCGAAGCTTCTGTTCTGCATTTAGTAAAATCAGCTGTGTATAGTTTATTATGAGCTGCTCAAACCGACTGAAACCATAAAAAAGATGGCTATCAATTACAATTAATGTGTTTGAGCCGAGCATTGAAGAAGAAACGACCGCTATACGAGCAGAAACACGACAAAGTGATTTTGCAACATCACAATTCTAGTTCACATGTTGCAAACGGGTGAAAACCTACTTGGAAACTCTGAAATGAAAAGTTCTACCCCACCTGCCGTATTCACTATCGATGGCACATGGCCTGGCTGAGCAGCTCATTTATTCTTATGAAGATGCCAAAAAATAGGTCAGCTCGTTAGTAGTCACAAAAGACGTGTCATTTTTCCAACATGAAATTCAAATGCTGCCAAAAAGATGAAAAAAGTAGTGGCTAGCGATAGCGATAGAAACTACTTTCAGTGACATGTTTCTTTGTAATTTTTGTCAATAAAACATTAACTTTCACAAAAAATTGGCGAGAATTTATTCAAAGTCCTAATATATGTGACTACCAAGTCGCCTTGGCTGCCTCAAGCATAAATATTAAACCCTTAAAACACACAATTATAGTATTCCTCCACAACTCTCACTCATGAATAGATATGTACAGTCAGTCAGTTAAGTATCATACTTGATACACGCTTGGGCGATCATGTCTCGAAAGAGACATGGCTGACTGGGTAGAAGATTATCCCGCAGTAGGTTGCCATTGCTTTCTGCAGTAGACTTGTTGCGGTAGACAGAACCATATTTGTCCTATTATTTAACCCATAACTGGAGGGAAGAGACGGATTAATACCTTTCCCAAGGGTATTTGCGCGTAAGTGAATGCAAGGAATTCGACTGGAATTCGAACTCGGCTTCCCGATTTCTTGTTCCGAGCCGATATCCACTGTACCACGACGCACAGATATGTACAGTACGTTTACAATTAAGAGACATGCCCATCAGGTCAAGATCAAACAACAAAGTAAACACCAATATTGCTTTATACTCCTCCCTCTTCTATTGAACAGAAGTAGAGGCTAATCACTTGTTTCCTGTTTTGGAAGTGGTTCTCGCCTTCTTTCCTCTTCTCAGGTCTTAACTGAAGTGCTCTCGCAATCTTCTTGTAATGTGTGTGGATTGTGACAACGTCTCTACATTCTGAGTGTAACAGGTCGCTATTTCCTGGTTGATGCTTTCGACTGGTATTTAGGAGCTCGAACTTTTGCGTAGCGCCTTGAGAGGCTGCACAGATCAACAGTTGAATTATATCAAGGATTGTTGTAGTGCTACGTCGCACATGCATGCATGTCTCTGCAAGAGCCTCCGGTGGGCAATCCCGAGGTCACATTATGCTGCAGTCTGTGCCGGTTCCCTTTCTACACATATTGCATTTGATGACCGACTGATACTACTACTCTGGGCTTCTCCTTACCAGAAAATCTCTAATTATGACAATACACAACGTAAGGAATAAAACTGAACCAGCTAAATAAAAATTACCCAAACCTTTCTCAAACGTGGTATCTGTACCAACTTTTGTAGCCTCGAATCTTTTCTCCACATAAACTGACTTGACATCTTAGCCCTCTGTGAAACTAACCTTGACTCTTCTATTCCTTCCTCTTGATTCTATATCCCTGGTTACCTTCCCCTCTTTAAGAAGGACTTCAATATACATATGCATGAAAGTGGCGTTTATGTGAGCGAACATCGCCCTCTAGCTGGAGTGATTTCTCTTGAATCTCCAGATCATTCCTATATGTCTCAGTCTCTCTACTAACTAAACTAGCTAACTTTTACTCTCCTCTTCCTCTCCTGACTGTTCTGTACTAGACAGAATCTTAAACAGTATAGACATCAGACAAGGCTATTTTCTCTCATCCGTTTGCTAATATATTTGTATTCGGAGAACTTTAATGCCCACCACACCAAGTTGATGGCAAACTATCACAGATCTTGCTGGTGTGCATGCCATGAACATTACAATCACTCAATCTCTTATGTAAGTGGTCGATTTCCCCACGCGTTTCCCCAATAAAACTAATGGACCCGGCTCACTGCTAGATCTCTGTTTCACTTCTTTCCTTGATTCTTGCCGTACCATTCAGCTTTACTCTCTTGGCAACTCTGATTATACCGGGGTTTTAGTCTTCCCGTTGAAGACTGTGCATACGAAGTCGGCTCTTGAGTTAAATCTGGCATCAATGCTTTCATCTCAACCAGAAAATCTCGACTTAAACCCCATTCGTTCCCCTGATTCTTCCCTGCTCGCTCCACAGGAATCACTTCTTTCGGCTTTATCGGAGCCACGCGTCTGACAATAATAAGCGCCTTTCTGCCTCGTAATGATGCTAAGCTGTTGTTTGATGACAGAATGAAGGACCGTATAACATCCCGCAAGTTCGTCTCCAATGACTCCTGGCGGCTCTGCAAAAGTGTGTTAAACAACAGCAAGCCCTCAACTCCTTTGATCAATAAATTTGAGGATTTCACAGCTTCAGTGGATAAAGTTGAGTGCTTGCTCGCAGATTCTCCGCCAGCTTCACATTTTTTTCGTCTAGAGTATCCGCACGCGACTTCCCAACTGAGGCTTAACTGAGTGACGTTTACATTACCCCCTCGCTAGTCTTTAGCGTAATTTCAAAGCTTGGCGCGTATCAGGCGAGCGAAGGTGACGGAATCCCAATCATTGTCACGAAGAAATGTGCCCTTAAACTCTCTCCTGTCCTCTCCAAACTCTACAACTACTGCTTTTCTGCTTCTTGTTTTCCTGCTTGCTGAAAGTCATCCTCTGAAGTTCCTGTATTTAAGAACAGTGGAGAACTGTCAGACCCCTCTAATTATCGCCCTATCAGCCACCTACCGATTTTTGTGGTTCTATTATCAATGCTGAAGTGGTTCAAGATCTCATAAGGCAGAGCGTTTTCGATAAACAGTATGGATTCTGCTTCGCCAGGATTACCGCTGATATGCTAACGACCATCTCAGAGTACATATACCAGGTTCTCAATAAAAACGGCGAAGCTCGAGCTCTAGATATCTCCAAAGCATTTAACAGAGTCTGGCACTCTAGCCTTCTGCGCAAGCCATAGGGCTATAGTATAAATAAACGCTAATCTAGTCGTTTCTATCAAATTGCGTAATAAAGGTAGTATTAAACGAGCATGCTTTCAGACACTATCATGTGAACGCTGGTGTCCATCAAGGCTCTATTGTAGGTCCTACGCTTTTTCCGATCTTCATTGCCGATCTCCTCGATATAATCAGATCCCACCATTTAATCCCGCCTCGATAAGAAATCTGCCGAGGCTGACAAAGCAAACCGTACTGCTGATTTTTAGAAGGACCTTCAATCTGTGGTAGACTGAGGTAAGAAATGATTCGTAAATTTTAATGCTTCAAAAACGAAGCTGCTATCCTTTAACCACCACAGACACTCTCTACTACCCTCTATCAGCATGGATCAGGATAGTCTCCTTGAAAGCAATACACTGCGCCTCTTTGGTCTAATTTTCTCAGCGACCTCAAATGGAATGATTAGAAAGGTCATTTCACTGTGTCGGGCCAGGATGTTTTTTCTCGTCTGAATCCAACTTGAAACATATCTACCATCTGCCCGTGCATTGAATAGAGAGCTGTTACATCTGCTCGGATGCCTCTGCTATTCCTCTTGGGGTTCAAGACAAAATCCAAAGGAGAATTTGTAATGTAATCAATCCTGAAATGTTAGCTCGACTCCAGTCACTTTCTCATTTACATGATGTGGCTTCCTTCTGTCTCTTCTACAAATACTTTCACGGCCTCTGCTCCGACGATCTTAGCTCCCTGGGGCTCTCTATGCATGAAGTTACTCAAGCTTCCAGACTGGCAACTAGGTCCCAGCCTTTTTCAGTGAAATCTGTCAAATGTAAACGCAATTTCTACTCGAATAGCTTCTTTTCTCGCACTTCCCGCCTGTAAAAATCCCTTCCGTATACATGCTTCCCTGATAGCTACAATCTCCAAGAGTTTAAATGCAATGTCAATTGCCACCTCTTGTTTTCTTGTGTCCCATTCTTTCCTTGACAACCATTGTATCATGTTCTTCTTTTCCCTTTCCACTCTGCTCTCATGCACCTCTCTTTACACTAATGTTCCCAGCATTCTCGTACCCATTCTCCAACACCCCTTGTGATCTGTTTCTCCTTCTCTTTACTCTCCTCTTATGTAACCCCCGGCGCACCAGTGGCAGTACTGTCTTGCTTAGGGTAAAATGATTATTAAAAAATCATGTCAGACAATTTTCTCATTAGATTGCATATTGAACATTTATATATTTACCTTCTCTACATGCATTTAATATTGCTGTTACATGTGGCTTGGTGCTACCGGTAAATACCTCGAGATGCTCACCAAAATTCGAAGAAAAATCTGTTATGATTTTGGCTTTGATCTGGCATATCGACTTCAGTCATGTTCCCTCTTTCGTTACGTGGTGTTTCTCTTTCTTTTATAGAAATATTTTTGAGTTAGTTGTTCTAATGATGTCCCTGAAGTCTTGACAGCATGAATTTTAAGCGTAATATTTAACTGGTTACTATGTTTCATCGTTTTACTGTCGATATAGATGCAACCGTAAGTTCCATTCTCTTTGCTCGCATTTATTTGTCTGTAGAACACTTCCGATTTCTTGCTTTCATGCTGCCAACAATCTTTAAAAATGTGAATGTAACGCTTATCCTCTGTCTTCCTGAAGCCTGTTCTTTTATTGTGCTTTCTTCTCACTAAATATTTTCCATTCTCTTCCATTCCCAGTAACACCTTACGTCTTAGTGGCGTTATCACCTTGTTTGGGGTAAAATGAAAAAAAAGTGTTCTAGTTCATGAATTTGGAATAGATTACAATGAATAATATCGCAGCGTTTCGGCTGTTGTTCTCGCCCGCCCATTATCAAGGGATATCATCTACTTTTATTTATACTATTCAGTTACTACTCGCCAGTTTTCACTGAATCCAATACACACTGTCTATTGGTTCGCGAATTTGGTGACATAGTGTTTGTGGGTTGAATTGCTGAGCCGCACAGTATGTACTTGAAAGTGGAAACAGGGCGAATGATAACTGAACAATATTAGAAAAAACTAGAGAAGGTATCCTTAGGCATAGGAAGTGGAACAGTATACTCAGCAGATTAATTAAAAGTGTTCAGTTCAGAAATTCCTGTAGGTTACCCAGGTCGATGAAGGCCAGAGGACACAACAGCCAAAATGCTTTGATAACAACAATAAAGATGACGATAATAATCTGAATGGAAATTTAAATAATGTAAAAAAAAGTATTTCCGTAATTTTAATTTTACTCGATATTTATAATATTAGTAGTAATAGTTCCTTAAAATTTGTCACATGAAGCATTGTCAGCTATCGTTATTGATTTTATGTAATATTTCTTTTTATTTTAATTTTACCAGCTTTTAATCGTATTTTATTAATTGCATTAGTAATAGTATTTTGTTGAACTTATTTGATGCAGCTTTATCAAATATTAATTTTTAGATAATTTAACTTCCATCGTAATTTTACTTTCCTTTTTGACATCAATAACATTAAGTGAAATATCTTGAATTTTTATCGGCTCTAACATGGTCGGCCATTATTCATTCTAATATTAATTTAATCTATTTTTAGTTGTTTTTCATAATATATGGAGCTATTAGTAAACGTCAAAGATAAGGAATAAAGAAGAATTGAAATAAAAAACAAGAATAATAGTTGACCTTGTAGAAGTTCAAGATAATATTACTAATTATTTTATTATCTGGCAATTTAATCCCATTTTTTCAGTTTTTCATTTAGGCATCATGGAATCTGAACATTTTTTACTACCTGATTCTCCTCGCCTTTTTCATTTCGTATCTGCCTGCTCGTATTAGATATCCGCTAGTTGTCACTAGAAACGGGGAACAAATCTCAAATTTCCAGCGGCTTTCACTGCATCTTCGCGGAGTCCAACAATGCAGTGAACAGTCTCAATTCTTCATTACATATCTGATCAATACTCTTTTTTCGGAACTGTTCCAAGACAACCAACATCATATTTGACTGCTCTCTCATTTATTTCAACTATTTTCTCAAATTTTTTATTTGTTTTTGTCTTCACTATAATTATGTATAAGATAAAAGAAAATTGAACATAGCTACAAAAGCTTCACCATTGCTACAAAACCTGAAATCTTGAAAACTCAAGTCATGTTCTTAAATAGCCTCGTCAGATCGAGACTTTCCTATGAAAAGCATGCAAGACAGCAAAAGCGTTCTGAAATATCATAACTCTCAGCTGTATACAAACACTTTTTAAATTCAATGATTAAAAATGGCCTTGATTGAATTTATCAGTTAGGTATTCCACACATTACACGAATCTAGAGATGGATAACAACGAATTTGCTTTCCTTCTCAAGGCCAATGTACTTATGAAGAGGGGATGATGCTGACAAGCGTAGGTATTTGTAGTTGGGATCAGAAGTATTTTGAACAAAAACAACATCCTCTAGTAATTGTTTTGAGAAATTGGACTAATATAAACCTTTTCCGAAAAAGAAACTATGATTTGGAATTGGAACGTAATTAATGATGTCACCTACTCTGAATTTTTTTTTTAATCATATCACCCCGAGCAAGGCGGTAACGCCACTGGTGCGCAGGGGCTATGTAAGAGTGAAAAGATTGGAAAAGAGAAAGCCGGAAACCACACCCTAAACAGGGAACAAAGGGATAAGCCTCTTCACCTGTTCAATAGACATGGGCGGAGTGTGAACCGGGCGATAGTTTAGTCTATAGAAATTAAGGATGCGCGATAAGTAAATACGGAACACTTCAAATACTTTTGTTATAACACATTTATTATAGGAGAAACGAAAATTACAGATAGAATAGTTTGCGCGAAAAATAGTTTCGCCCAAAACCACAAATTGCCACAAAACCAAAATGTTAACTTGAAAACTCAAGTCATATTCTTAAATGGCTTCATTAGATCGAGATTTTTATATGAATGTCATGCATGGCGCAAAATCTATTCAAAACTATCTAAACTCTCAGCCGTATACAAACGCTTTTTAAGATCAATGATTAAAATAGTTTTGCGTAAATGAAGACCATCTTTTTTTGAACATTGTTGACTAGCGCTACAGAATAACAAACAAAAGCTGTACTAAATAACAGAAATCACAACACATGGGGACTACCAAAAGCAGCAACAACTGAAACAGCTACGTAACTCGAAGAGAAAATAATGACACTGTAGTACCCCCTTACTAGAGGTCAGAAATAATACTACCTAAACATATTAACTTTGTCTTCTTCTCTCTCCTCTTCTCCATGTGCTTCCACCTAGGTCACGAACTACTACCCCAGAAATCCCTTCATCTCTCACTCTCTCTCTTTCTCTCTCTCTGGCCCATCCCTACTGACCAACAACTAGTAGCAGTTCAGCTTTTTTTTTAGTTCCTCAAAAGATTTCACACCAGTCACACGTGCTACACCCGCCAGCGGACATTTTAGCCAGCCACGAGGGACTCACACAAAAATGTAGACGAAGTTAAATAAAGTTTGTTTTAACAGGTTAATATTTGTATCTCTTAATTATTATCCACAATATACTAGGTACAAATATTACAACACAATCAAGGTCAACTTTCCACACTACTTCAAAGAAAATGTTTAGAAAAGGAACTTCTCATGAATACATAAAAACAGCGATAACAGCTTCTGATCTTAAGAAACCTGTTTTCCTGAAAAATTCTTTTAAGAGGAAGATTTTATAAATTTCATCCGAAAGCAGTACTTACTGTTCGGTCAATGAAGGCCAAATATTTTCTTGTAGGCAAGCCACTAATCATACCATTACCTTTAATATTAATGTCCATTATCATTAACAATAAAGTCTACTGGCTCTGTCGCATTTATGTTTAGTCAGGTTATATTAATTTTATCTATGATACAGACGAAGTTGCAGTGATTTTGGATCGCAAACAAACTATGATATATTCAGATACAACTTCTTTAGTTCTCAGTCTAATACAAATACTGCTTTGTTGTGGGAGTATCCTTTTCCATCAATTCGTTGCATTCAATGTTAAAATAGCTTACGATCTTAAATTTTTTTATAAATTGCATTTCTCATTTCGGCTGCTCCTGCGTAAATATGCCTATGACAGTTATGATAATTTATACTTAACTTTTAGATTTGCTTTCGGGATTGTGTTTTCTACTTTTCCCATCTTGCTAGGAGTTCTCGTAATTTTCACATTGTTGTCTTTGCAAGAATAAGTGATTGCGTTTTCTCGTTTAGGGTTCCTCTGAATAAGCGGGTGCATTACAGTTCGAAAATAATTTCTACCTAACATTTAAACATTTAATTTTCCCGATTATCTTTCCTATTTCTCTGACATTGAATCCCGTGTTTGTTTTATTTTTGTATAGGGCAAGACATAAAAAAATGTTTCGCTGCAAAGTTTCTCATAATTTTCATTATATTAGTTTCTTTATACCCGTACACTGGATAATTAGTTATGACTACTCTAACTTTTACTCACTTGATAGTTTTAGTATATATATATATATATATATATATATATATATATATATATATATATATATATCTCAGTCAGTTAAGTGTCATACGTGATACACACTTGGGCGATCATGTCTCAAAACAAACATGACTGACTAGGCAGATTATCCCGCAGTAGGTTGCCATTGTTTTCTGCGGTAGACTAGTTGCCGACCAAGGCTATAGAATCCAATCTGACCTGTTATTTAACCCATGACTGGAAGGAATGGACTGATTAATACCTTTCCCAAGGGTATTTGCGCGTAAGTGAATGCAATGTAATTCGGCTGGAATTCGAACTCGGTCCCCCGATTTCTCGTTCCGAGTCGATATCCAATGCTCCACAACGCACATCCTTATATATATATATATATATATATATATATATATATATATATATATATATATATATATATATATATATATATATATATATATATATATATATATGAAAACTCCACACAATTTAAATTGGTTATAAATTATAATTAATTTCGATGAGCTCAGTTCATCAGACCACACAATATTCCTTCCATTTTGTCGGAATAAGCTGGATTATCCTCGCCGTTTACGGACTGGACATATATATATATATATATATATATATATATATATATATTAGGTTGTCCCAAAAGTTCGCAAACACTTGCAAAAAATTGAAATTTTATTTTCAAAAACAATAACAATTATTGCTCAAAATAAAGACCATCATTTTCCAAGCTTTCGGATCTGGTCAAAGTACCATTTAACCGGCTTCGAATCAAAGAATTCTTGACACGCTTCCTCGACTTCATAAAATGAGTCGAATCGGCGGCCCTTTTGAAAGTGTTGCATTGAGCGTAAAAGGCCGTAATCTGATGGACCACAGTCAGGACTGTCGGCTGGATGTGGCAGAACCTCAACACCGTCCAGCTCTTCAAACTTGTCTTTGGTCTTCCTGGCGGTGTTGGCATTGTCCTGCTGCATCAAAGCGCGCTTTCGGTTGATCAGAGCCGGGTACTTTTGCTTCAACTTTTGGTAGACCCGCTCAAGTTGCTAACAGTAAAGTTCAGCACTGATGGCACGACCATACGGAAGCAACTCGAAATGCACGATTCCTTTAAAGTTTCTGGATCAATTTGTTTAGAACCGACGGTGTCTCTTGCCCTTTCTAAACCCATCGCTTGTCTCGATTGTGCTGGTCCAGATAGACCCATTTCGCAAGTGTTTACGAACTTTTGGGACAACGTAATATATATATATATATATATATATATATATATGTAATACTCTCTCTCTATATGTATATTCTCTGTTGTCTATTGTAAGTGTGAGAGATCTTAATAATTGGTTGGGCTACTGAGTAGAAATAATTGTTGATTCGAATGCGGTTAAGACAATATATATTGCTACCCATAATTCAACGCTGACAAGCATATATATAAATAGTCAACACGCAACAAACATGGCTTCAAGGTCATGTGCAAGCATTAAACAGACTGTCGCTGCTCGGTGTTGACTACTTTTCTATCTATCTATCTATCTTATCTTATCTTATCTAGTAGAGTCGCTGGGTATTGTAATTGTTATAACTTGTTTCTTTTCGACGCATGTTTTTGATATGTGCGTTTCGTTTTTTTAAATTTTTTTCTTTTATCGATAGATAGACTTTCTGTTGGTTTTACTAGTACTTTGCTTATATATATGTTTTATTGAATTAAAACTGCGATTAAGTTTTATCTTATCTTCTTGCATTATGTTTTGGATAGTAGAAATCGCTTGATTAAATGTAAGAAAAATATAATAAACAGATTACTCGCCGTGCCTTTGAGTCGTCATTTTAAATGGAACTTACATAAAAGAAGGATTGTACACACACACACACATATGTAAATATTTTCAGATGGAGTGTATGTGTAGATGAGAGAAAATGAATAAAAAAAGTGACAATAGAAAAAACCGTACCTAGCCGACGTGTTTTGTTTTCCGAGGAACTTTATTATGACAGTTGTATTTATTGCTTCAGAAGACGAAATCCCTTGGCTAAGTATTTTTTCTCTTCTCAATTTATATATATATAGTCACATTATATTATGTATAGTCAGCCGCAGACAGTCCTGCTTTGCTGTATCAAAAATTATCGGTACAGTTAGACATCCGATTGCTTCCAGTCAGGATTGAAACCCGACCGATTTGACATCAGTCTGAGATTCTACCTCTATGCAATACACACGTTGGAGAAAGGCAGATTTTAGCGTGTCATAAACAAAATGTATACAAACGCCAGTAATAGTGTTCAATCCATTGTTGGTGGACGATGCGCAAATAGCGGGGAAGAGCTGCTGTTCTTAAAGTCTACTATTTCCCCAGAATGCTCCATCGATGGGCGAGAGCATATATATATATATATAACTATAATAATTATAACAATATTAATAGTAACGGAAATAATTCTGCTAATATTATTAATAGTTATACTACATTTAAGATCGTCTTGAATAACCCACCGAGGACGAACTCGGAGGGAAAAAGAGGGGAAGTAAAAAAGAAACAAACGAAGTGCATGAACAAAAATCCAAATACTCGTAGGAAAGAACAAAATCCCAAGACGAAAACCCTAATACTAAAATGCTCAATACGAAAGTAGAGCAACAAATACTAATTTACCCTGACTGATAGATTTTCTGTCTATATATATATATGCGAACCAACGTCTGAAAAATTCTTGGGTTGACCCACTTCACAAAGTCGCACCAGACATTAGAATTATTGAATAATCACGTCTTTGTCGGACAGTGATGTTTTCAGCACCCTTCCTATATCTGCAACACACACACACACATATTTATATATATATATATATATATATATATATATATATATATATATAAATGCGTATGTATCTATGTGGGAATGGTATATACGTCTTGTAATTATATATGTTCGTTGCAATCACTCATAATCAAATCAGATCAGATCGATATTAATCGAATCAGCCTCGTATACTTTGGTTTAGTTGTTCCCGAGTCTGCGACAAGAAGATAAGTAGAACTTTCGCAGCGAAGATAGACAGCGAAGATAGACAGGCAGAAGTATTTGCTCGGATGTATTATTGAGAAGCACCTGCAAATGACGAACAAAGAATTCACGATAATTGGCAACCGTTTCTTAGCGCTTTCACTGATTGCTTCCGATCGCAAAACTGTCCTGCCTGACTGATCCAGATTCTGTTGACGCCAATTCTTCCAATTGTCCTTAACTTTCTGCTACACAACAGGCTCAGAGGAACTGGATAACAATTTTAAAGAATTGATTGATGAGTAGATAGATATGCATATATACATAATGGCTGTCGACATACCTTGACAGTTGTCTTTTTAAATGAAATTGTATAAAAGAAAAATTATAGCCAACCCCCCCACCCATATAGTATGGAACGAATATTGTGTGGTCGGAAAAATGAGCTGATTTAGGTCATTGAAATGACTTATAATCTATAACCAATTTAAACGACGTGTTGAGTTTTTCTTTATCTAAACTTATTTACAAATGGAACTTTGTCTCTGTGTGTGTGTGTGTGTCCGTTACGTATAGACTCCTAAACGTCTGAACCGATTTTCTTGAAAATTTACACAGTTGCACTATAAGCGTCTGTGAGTGTTCTTAGCTAGGTTTTGTGTCGAGGTACCCCCGATAAATATCGAAAATCGATATTCGAAAAAATCTGGTTATAGAAGGAGCGGTCCGATTTTAATCAAATTTGATACACTCATAGACAAAGACATAAGAAACGATGTTCAGAAGTTTCAATGCTGCAGTTTTTACAATAGTGCAGAAAATCGATAATATATACATATATAAGGCAAGATATTTCTGTGTGTGTTTGTTTATCTGTCTGTATGTCCTTTATACAAATCCACAATTTTATCCGATTCTCAATAAATTTCACACAAATATTCTTTAGGCTGAGTCTGAGCTACAGGACCATGGATTAATTTTAAAGCTTTTATTACACCCGAGCAACGCCGGGCTATACTGCTAGTATATATATGGAAGAGTGGGAGACTTTGAAAAACAGTAGCTACTCCGGCATATACGCATCGCCCATTCAATAATGAATTAGATCACTCTAGCTATTGGGCGTGTATAATGATATACGCGCTAAAAAATCTGCCTTCTTTTACCGGACGCTCGTAGCCCAGAGGTAGAATCGCTGACTGACGCCAATTCGGTCGGGTTTCAATCCTGGTTTATGAAGCGGTTGTAGTCTAACCGTACTGATGAGCTGTGATACAGCAAAACTGATATGTCTGCGGATGACTATAGTATATATATATCGCGTTGTCCGAAAAGTTCATGCTGACTTATAAGGGAAATTAAAACACAAAATTGGACCATTCAATATTTATTCCACTTCATATGAACCGTATTGTTGCGCAGCTTTTCTTCATTTCTCCTTCAAATTAAAAATTTCGTCTTTCGATAGTTTCTCAGCAAAGAACTCATTAAGTTGTTTTTTTATGTCATCCAAAGAATTAACATTTTTAGCTTTGAAATTATTTTGCAAGGACATGATTAAATGAAAATCTGAAGAAACAATGTCTTGTGAATATTGCAGGTTGAGAAACTCACTCTACCAAACTGCAATAATTTTTTTGCAGGGTCGCCAAAGAATAATTAGGTCTGGCATTATCCTGATGAAAAACGACACTTTTTCTGTTTGCTAATGTTGGGCCGTTTTTTTTAATTGTTGCATTTAGTTTGTTCAGCAGCTAACAATACTTTCCATGATTGATTGACTTAGTAGAAGCTCATAGTACAGGATTCTTTTTTGAATCCTACGAGATGCACAGCATTACTTTCATAGGATGAAGTCCTGCTTTTGGAATGGCTAAACAATTTCAGCAGAGATGAAAGAAAGACTTGAAGCAACCAAAATGTGGTTCTACGGGAGGTTGCTGAGTGTGACACGATGGCTAGATATATATGTATTTTGTTATAATAGATTAAAATAGAAAATAGATTAGAATAGAAAATAGTTTAGAGGGCATATCTAACAAAAGTGAAAAAGAAGAGGAAAAAAATAAAAAAAACGCTTTTTCTTTTTGAGGAAAATTGACTCAGTGATAAAGTTCAGCGAGTACGATGACCCGGTCAAAGGCTGTTCTTACTGTATCTTGACCTCACATTAAGCCTTTTCCGGCGGAAGCCTTATTAAGATAAACAAAAAAAAGATAGCTGAAGTTTCGGACTTGCGGTCGCCGGTGTTTGTCACCGGTGGTCTAACCCGGTCAAAGGCTGACCTTACTGTATCTTGACCTCACATTAAGCCTTTTCCGGCGGAAGCCTTATTAAGATAAACAAAAAAAAGATACCTGAGGTTTCAGACTTACAGTCGCCGGTGTTTGTCACCGGTGGTCTAACCCGGTCAAAGGCTGACCTTACTGTATCTTGACCTCACATTAAGCCTTTTCCGGCGGAAGCCTTATTAAGATAAACAAAAAAAAGATAACTGAAATTTCAGACTTACAGTCGCCGGTGTTTGTCACCGGTGGTCTAAAGCATTTCCGGATTTCCGGATTCATATTAAATAAATAGAGGGAGTTAAGTTAAAGACGAGAGAAGTGAAAGGAGTCAGCCGGGTGCGAGCTTGAAGGAAGTATCTCTCCTCGTCTTGTCTTCGTCCAGTTTGGGTTTGTTGATCTCCATTAATTGGAGTTAGAGCTGCGTGTCACATTCGCCTGCCCCAGCAGACAAAGCTAACTCTAAACGAATAAAGCCTTCTTTTCCACTCATCCAAAATCTTGGAAGTTCGTTCCTTACAGTCAATCTTGTACCCCCAGCTGTTCGTCCGACGGTTTCTACAAAAATCCGGCAACATCACAGCGTGGAGAACGGCCGCCGGAGGAAATTGTTAGGACGACCGTTGGGGTATTACACTGAGGATACCCATGGACGGAACACGCGAGCAACGACGAAGTTTTGGAGGGATGGACACAAGATGGAAACCAATACTTAACATCAGGAAAAGACAGATGAAGTTTTTGGGATATGTATTGAGGAAGGAGGGCTTAGAGAATCTGATAATCACGGAACGGATAGAGGAGAAGAGAGACATGGAAAAACAACGCATAACATACTTGATGGACTTTAGAAGATAGTTAGGGCAGAGGAGATTGACTAGGATAACACGAGAAGGGGGATTAAGAGGGATATATGGAAGGCCATGATCGCCTACGTCCTGAAGGGACACAGCACAAAAAAGAAGAAGAAGAAGAAGAAGAAAGTTGGCTCATGTTGCTTACCTCAGGATCTTTTTCTCTGAACATTGCTGGAAACGATCCATTTCTCATCACTCGTCACAATTTGCTTAAAAGTGTGCATTTTCATTGTGTCTATACAGAAAATCACAGATAGAAATACGACCCAAAGGATTTTTGTCACTCAGATCATGTGGTACCAAACCATGGTTGGGATTTGAGTACCCAATTCTCACTAAGTGCTCATAGATGTTGGATTTGGATAAATTTCGTGTTTCTACCAATTCCCACATTGTGTAATGCGGTTTATTAACAATTAATGTCTTGATTATGTCTTCATCTGTAGCACGGAGTTCTGCCTGAACTACAATCCCAAAATGCAACTTTAACGAACCATTTTCATACATTTCTGTCAGCAAAAACATCTTCACCGTACACATATCTTATTTGTCGCTTTCGAGGCATTTTTCTCTTTACAGTAAAAGAAAGCATCAAGTGTCTAGAACGCAGCTTATAATCTTCCATTTTCATAGGGATGCAAAATTGACACGAATTAAGTAATTTTGGATTTTCTTTCTCAAGAAACAATCGGAAGTGTGCTCTAATGGGAAATGTAAGCCATAATATGAATTTGCGTTGTGCTGCAGTGGATATCGGCTTGGAACGAAAAATCAGGGAACCGAGTTCCAATTCCAGTTAAATTCCTTACGTTCACTTACGGGCAAATACCCTTGGAAAAAAGTATTAATCTCTCTCTTCCCTCCAGCTATGGGGTAAATAACAGGACAGATTGGGTTCTATAGCCTTGGTTGGCAACCAGTCTACTGCAGAAAGTAATGGCAACCTACCGCAGGAAAATCGTCTGCCCAGTCAGTCATGTCTCTTTAGAGTCATGATCGTCCTAGCGTGTATCACGTATGGCCCTTAACTGACTGACTGAAGCATATTATATCTGACGATAAATTTAACGACTTGTAACTTTTGAAAGAAGAACTACTAAAAATCGACATGAACTTTCCGAATAATCTAATACACGCTAAAAAGTCTGCCTCCTTCTACCGGGCGCCCATAGCTCAGAGTGAGAATCGTCGACTGACGCCAATTCGGTCGGGTTTCAATCCTGGATAAAAAGCAATCGGATGTCTAATCGTACTGATGAGCTGTGATACAGCGAAACAGATATGTCTGCGGATGACAATATATATATATATATATATATATATGTAGATATTATCTTACATTTGACGCGCAATTGGGAGTTTCATGAATTTTTCAGCAATCATCAGGTGCTTATCAAATAGTTCTGGCCTTTTCTCGATTTGAATTATTTATTAGCGTTCTTTTTAAAAATTTGTTAGGTTATAAAATCGGATGTGCAAATATTTTGATTTATTAAATGCATAATCAAGTCAGGCTAATAACAAAACCTAAAATTAGGATAGGATACTAGAAACGTGGAGGGAGAATAAAAACTAGATTTAAAATTTAATTACAAATATTAACAAAATAAAATAAATGACATTTAGGGTTATGTCTAGGGTGCAAGAGCGGTAACTAGTTTGTTTACATTTACATTATTTTGGAAAAAAATAGCGTAAAAGATACGGATAGGTAATACACACGGATTTATGCATCCATTCATATGCATGGATTTATAGTTTCATGAAAACTTCAGGGCTGATGATTGTTCAGTTTGAATGACATTTAGTTATTATTACTGTATAAATAAATAATTGTTTATTAACCGGTTAAAATTAGTTAGGTTTAATCGTGTAAATTAATGTAAAAATTAATGGGATAGTTATTATAATCCTAATAGATTTGTTTAATTAAATCAATTTATTTAACTAAATAATCAACTTAATCTATCCATTTAGATAATCAATTAAATTAGATAACAAATTTGATTAGATAAACAATTCAATTTATTCATTCGAATAATTCCATTTATTTAATCAGATATTCAATTCAGTTTATTTAATTGATCAATAAAATACATGTAAAATACATGTAAAAATAGATAAAAGAATACATGTAAAAATAATTTGTTGTTAGGTATCGCAGGTTCGAAACCTGCTGAATGACACACATTTTCGTAAATGTATCGTAAATAATCAGGCCGGTAGAAATGAATATATAAAATATAAATATACTGTTTGATTAAAAACGGAATATCTACTCAAATATGAGCATCAATTAAAAATATTGTTCATATATATATATATAATTTAAATTTGGTGCAGCTCAGCAGCAAGAATCCACTCATACATATTTTGTTAAATTTAACCGAGAAGGCTTGTTTATTCAATTTAAAAAATTGTCTAATGTCCAAATTGATTTTGAAAGCCAGTATTAAAATTATGAATAAACTGTCTAAAGTTCATGTTCTTTTTTAAAGTTTCCTTGTTTTATTTAAATAGTTTTGATTATATCCGTCATTATGAAGAACTGGGTGTTGTCGGTATGGTAAATAATATTTTCGGACTAAATGGAAATAGATAACATTCTTCGTGAGATCGATATGAGTTCTCTCGTATTTTATTAGGTTAGTGTACGACGATATTAGTGCTATGGCAATCGAAGGTGAACCTTCTCACCGACAAACAATATTATGGATAATATAATTATATTAATTATAATTCTTAGCATTGCTACGAATATGAGTAACTTATCTGCTATTGCATGTTTTTAGGTACTTTTCAACAATGTTCGGTTCTCCATGAGTTTTAAAAAATAGATAACTCAAAATATTGTTAAAAAAAGGTTGATGTTTGGTTTGAATTTTCTTTTATAATCCTGTCACCCCAAGCAAGGCATTTTACTACCAATGTTGAGCAGGGGGTTACATAGGAGGAAAGTTATGAGAAAGAGTGACAGGTTACAGGGGGTGTAAGGAAGAGGGTAAGAGAAGGATGAGAATACTGATGAGAATAAATTGGACGAAGAAAGGAGCATGAGAGAGAGAGAGAGAGAGAGAGAGAGAGAGAGAGAGGATGCAAGTTAGTGAGATAGGAGATGACTATTGACTTTACATTTCAAAGATTGTAGCTGTTGGGAAAGCAAGTTAACGGAAGGGAATTCCACAGACAGGAAGTGCGAGAAAAAAGAGTCTTGATAGTTTTATTCGCTGGCGGCAGACAAATTTATTTCGAGTAATGGTCTTGTCAACTAGAATTTTGCTAATGGGTACAAGCAGTCATCTGTGGGTGTCAAGATGCTTTTTTGTTGTACAAATATCACATATGTGACTTGCTATTCTTTGGAATGAGAGTTGTGTGTCCAGTGTAGATTAGCGATTCATGGCAAGAAACATTCTTGTACAGGGAAATTAAATTGATATACTAAAGTGGCATTTTTTTAGTTTGGATTTTATAGGAGTGTTGTTATTCAATGACAGTTTTTAATTTTTTATACATATATAGAATAGACATTCTAAAATGTACTTAAATTCTCAAAATTCCCATTACTTAATTGTTACGCATCACTCAGTTAAGTTCCATTCGTGATATACGCTTGGGCGATCAAGTCCCGAAAGAGACATGACTAACTGCACAGAAGATTTTCGCACAGTAGTTTGCCATTACTTTCTGTATTAGACTGGTTACTAACCAAGGCTATAGAAACCAACCTGTTTTGCTAAGTAACCCATAGCTGGAAGGAAGAGACAGATTAATACTTTTCTTAATGATATTTGCGCGTAAGAGAATACGACTAACTCAACTGGAATTCGAACTCGGCTCTCCGATTTCTCATTCTCGTTCTGAGCAGATATCCACTGCACCACAGCGCACATCTTAACGCATCACTACATTGTTGTAAATCTAAACCAATAACAAATCTTATGCGGTTATACGAACATTTAAAACTGAAATTTTAAAAGAGTAGGAAAATATAAGTACGATTTTGATGTCTGATTTCTTTCTTCATGATGATGAAAGCTGGACGAATAATTTAATGCTTCACAAGAACAAACACGAACTGGAGACACGTTCAACACCATGATGGTAATAGTAATCGTGGATGTGCGTTATGGTGCAGTGGATATTTGAATGAGAAATCAGAAGCCCTAGTTCGAATTCAAGTTGAATTTGCTGCATTCACTTACGTGCAAATATTTTGGGAAGGTATTAACCTATCTCTCATCAATCTAGTTATAGGTTAAATAGCAAGACAGATTGGGTCAGCTTGTACCCTAAAAAATTTTCGTGATAGGTGCCGTCTATGTTTATTGGAGAAGATTCTGATTTTCAAATATCCTCATCGGGACTTACTTTTGAACCTTAGGAAGGAATTCATTAATAAGTGCCGTCATAGGGCGGATTTTAAAATTTAAATTTTAAATTTTGATTAAAAAAATTTTTTTTTCAAATTTTTAAATTTAAATTTTAAATTTTTAAAATTTTTAGTTTTTAATTTTTCTTTTTATAATTTTTATGTATATGTGTATGTTTGTGTATTTTGCTTTTTTGTATATATGTATATATGTATTTATGTGGAAAATTTTTTTAGCTATTTAAATGCTCTTTTTTAATATTCATTTATTTTTTATATGTATGTGTGTATGTGCATATGTATAATGTACATATGTGTGTGTGTGTATGTGCATGTGTGTGTACACATATATATTGTGTATGTGTGTGAATTTTTGTATATGTGTGTACACATATATATGTGTGTATGCGCATGTATGTGTATAATAGTATATAAGTATATAAGTGTGTATGGAATTAAATGTATGTGTATGTGTATGTATGTATATATGTATTCATAATCGAAGATTTGTGTGTATGTGTATGTGTATGTATGTATGTATGTGTGTACTTCTATATGTATGTATAATTGTAAATGAATTTTTTTTTGTACCTAGCGATGTCTTTGTTTAGTTTAAATCAAATGACCTAATTTAAAAAAATATTTTAAATCCTATATCTTTTTATTCCCTTTAGTAATAATTATGCCTTTTTAGTAAAGGCCTTTTTCTAATACTTCAACGTTTTTGGGAAGTTAGGTTTTTGAATTTGTCCAGCGTCTGTAATATATCAAAAAAATTTTTCTTTCTTTTCTTTTCTTTTTCCCTCCCTTCCTTCCTTTTTCTTTCTTATCTCCCACCTTTTTTCCGTGTTGCTTAACCTTACTTATTTCAACACGCCGTCTGTTAATTTTTAAGTTACAATTCTGTTTGCGTTGTTTTGTGAACCCAGACGATGTCAATTTTTTCTTTTCTTGTTTATTTGTTTTTATTTTGTTTTATCTTTTTCTTTCTTTCTTTTTTTTTATTAATTTCTTTGCAAATCTATTTAAAAAGGAAAATTAGACTGATTTTTCTCCAGTTTCTGAAAGGATTTTTCGGTTGCTGAGGTGATGTGTTATCCCCCGTGGGGATTTTCACATCGAAATGGTCATTCAACATAATTGAATTAATCCTTTATTAATATATATATATATATATATATATATATATATATATATACGATGTACAAAAAATACTAATACAAACATTATGAACGGGACCTTCACACCAAAGCAAGGAAAAAAGTCATAAAAATAATTATACCCACAAATCCTTCAATTTTGAATTATTAAGTTTGAATTATACGCTAGATGCTGTTAAAAATATAACCAAAGATGCGTTATGAAATGCATTTACAAGCTTAGGGGGCGGGTTCTTGACACTAAAACAAGCTAAAATATCGATATAAACGTATGTCCAAAAGCCACCATTGTACGCCACCACAGCAACTCATAACAAACGTTCAAAATGTCCTCCGCTTGCTTCTACACACGCATGCAACAGGCTGATTATTGAATGATTTCGCGGGCTGCCATGGCACGTTAATAAAACGTCACTGCATTATTAATGTCTGCTGCATAAACCCTTATTTTAGGTCGACCTCTGATAAAAATCCAAAGAATTGAGTTTGGGGGAACGTACATCTAACAGGTCCTTCCCTAACTATCTATCTTTCATGGTAGAAATCAGCCAGTGCACCTCGAACAATATGACTGAAATGTGATGGAGTCTCACCAAAGACACAATCATTCCGATAAGTACTCTCGATTTGGGGATAAAATTAACCAAAGTAATAGTCGCGAAGGTGGCTAAAAAGTTTTGCATGACAGTGCATATATATATATATATATATATATATATATATATATATAATTTTTGTCTTTATTTTCACCTGAAATTAAAAATATATACGATGTTGAGAACGGCTCATTATTAAACATAATGGACAGTCATTGTTTGTTATATTTAACAATATATATTTAGAAAATTATCTTCTGTCTCGATACACACTATATATATATATATATATATATATATATATATATAAAGGGGGAGGAGAACTCTGAAAATTGAAGAAAATCGTGTACCTTTCTAGCCAATTATTTATCTTTTATTGTTATTTTGTCCGGCATTCCTGAGTCTATCACTCCAACCATCACAGTCCTGTATCAAGGTCGGAAGTTCATTAGGGTGATATTATATTATTTCATAACATATTTGGTCAATGTAAGTGGTTACTGGGCAACTAACCCGTCTTACTCCATAGCTAGGTGTCCTATGTAGTAAATCACACGCGGGCTCTTGATTTTTAGTAAGAGAGAGAAAAAATCGTTAGAAACAAAGAAAAGAGTATTGAATATAAGTCTTCCTATATGGCAGTGAATGCTGGACAATCTCTTCACAGATGAAAAAGAGATTTTTAGTAACATAAATGTGGTTCTACAGTAAGATGCTGAGGATACCATGTGTCCTACAAAGTGCATTCAGCGTTCGTTTAAGATTGTAGAAATATCAGGGATGCGCATATATAGCTCTGACTTAGTAGGATGTTTTCTCCAAGAGATAATAAGTATAGCTCTCAGCATCTGAGCGTAGGTTCCTGGGAGCTTAAACTCTAGAGGTTTTAGTAAGCACCATACCAACACCCTCTCTACAGTGACTCGCAAGAATATCCGCTTTATGTTGTCTGGTAGATCAAATTTCCAGATTGCATCCATTTATATTCTAGGTGTTCCAGGAAAGGAATGAACAAACATCTGATGTTGACTGCAAACAGAAAAAAAAAAAAAAAAAAAATAGAAGTGGAATTGACAGGCGGGCTGGAAAAGGAATCGAAATCAGGAAACGAATTATAAATGTTTCTAACAAGCAGAGCTGCAACGCTTCAAGATTAGTTTTATTCTTGTCGATTTTCAGGCTCTTACTATTTGACAGCAAGACAAAATCAGAAAGTCATTTCTTATTCGGATTATAAACAAAAAACTCTTTTGTGTCGCGACAGAGCGGGACCATCTTGATGTTTGTTGCAGTTATTTCGTAACTAGCAGTATAGCCCGGCGTTGCTCGGGTGTAATAAAAGCTTTAAACCTAATCCATGGTCCTGGAGCTCAGACTCTTTGGACGTTGGCACGAAAGACTAAAAAGCAATAGTTGTTTCCAGTTAAGGCAAAACCGTAGACTGAAAGAAAAATGAATGGATGTAAGTCAAATTCTGATTTCCTGGTATCGATATCAAATTTTCTGCACTATTGTAAGAACTGCAACATTGAAACTTCTGAATATCGTTTCTTATGTCTTTGTCTATGAGTGTATCAAATTTGATTAAAATCGGACCACTCCTTCTATAACTCGATTTTTTCGATTATCGATTTTCGATAGTTATCGGGGGTAACTCGACACAAAACCTAACGTAAAACCTAGTGTAAATTTTCAAGAAACTCGGTTCAGACGTTTCGGAGTCTATAGGTGACGGATACACACACAGAGAGAGAGACAGACACACACACACACAAAGTTCCATTTATAAATAAGTTTAGATGTTTTAAGATATCTGATTTGTGGCGCAGTGGATATCTGCTCGGAACGAGATTTCGGTGAGCCGTGTTCGATGTCAAGTTGAATTTACCTACGCGCAAATGGGAAAAGTATTAATCCGACTCTTCCTTCCAGTTATCGGTCAAATAACACAGCAGTTTGGGTTCTATAGCCTTGGTTGTCAACCAGTCTACCGCAGAAAGTAATGACAACCTCAGTCAGTTAAGTGCCATACGTGAAACACGCTTGGGCGATCATGTCTCGAAAGAGTCATGACTGACTGGGCAGAATATTATCCCGAAGTAGGTTGCCATTACTTTCTATGGTAGACTGGTTGCCGACCAAGGCTAAAGACCCAATCTGTCCTGTTATTTAACCCAATAGACGGATTAATACCTTTCCCAAGGGTATTTGCGCGTAAGTGAATGCAATGAATTAAGCTGGAATTCGAACTCGGCTCCCTGATTTCTCGTTCCGAGCCGATATCCAATGCATCACAACACAACCTACTGTGCGAAAATCTTCTGCTCAGTTGGTCATATCTCTTTTGAGACATGATCACTCAAGGGTGTATCACGTGTGGCACTTAACTGAGCGTTTTTATGATAGACAAAAAGACAAGTCTTTTTTTCACAGGAAGCGAAATATAGTCTTCTGTCATTAACTATTTACTAAATTACACTTATCTATATAGATGTCTAATTATAGAAATGACGATTCTGGTGAGATTAGTGACACCGATGTCAATAGAAATATTTTTCATTTATGTAGAAACATTTAATTATTTAAAATTACTAGTACTGATGATAGACATTTTTCATTTGCATGATCTTTTAGTAACATCTGTTTTAAAATTCTGTTTAATGTAATTCGCTTAACTTAAGCACTTGTTGTTTTGCTTTAATATTCATTATTTATAAGCTTTTAATCAAGCCAGACATATTTTTTTTGTGAAATCGGTCAATATTTCCATAAAAATATTAGTTTTCAATAAATATTTATCATGTATAGAATGAAACAATTGGCTGCTGAAAATAATAATCTAATTTTTCTATTAATTAAAAAAAAAAAAATCCGAGAAAAATCTTCAAACGGTCTAGAAATTCAAATTTTCTGGAAATTTCTAGACCTTCCAAAAGATTTTCCACACCGCCGATTTTAGCGAATCTTTGGTATGTTCTATAAATAAACCTAAATTAAAATCTGGCCAAGTTTCAAATTTATCAGAATTTGTTGGGGTCACATCACCTTTATTTTAAAGCAGCAGAAGTCTGAAATAGCTGCCTATTTTCAAGTAGCGTCATTAGTGAGTGTTCGAGCCTAGTTAGAACCAATCTTATAATAGCTGATTGTTAAGACTGACCCTCTAAGTGTAAAGATTGTCACAAATAGCTGCCTATTTTCAAGTTGCGTCATTAGTGAGTGTTCGAGCCTAGTTAGAACCAATCTTATAATAGCTGATTGTTAAGACTGACCCTCTAAGTGTAAAGATTGTCACAAATAGCTGCCTATTTTCAAGTAGCGTCATTAGTGAGTGTTCGAGCCTAGTTAGAACCAATCTTATAATAGCTGATTGTTAAGACTGACCCTCTAAGTGTAAAGATTGTCACAAATAGCTGCCTATTTTCAAGTAGCGTCATTAGTGAGTGTTCGAGCCTAGTTAGAACCAATCTTATAATAGCTGATTGTTAAGACTGACCCTCTAAGTGTAAAGATTGTCACAAAAATTCTCGCGTCCCCCTTTTCACTCGAAACACTGTCCTAGGCTAATCTAATATTATGGAGTACGTATAGCGACAAAAACAGACACATTCTGGTGGTAGATTTTGCTGTTGTTTTGTTTATTTCTTATTGGAGACATTGATCGATGTTCGCTCTCAAATTAAAAAAAGGCAAGTCCTCCATATTGTTATGGCGGAATGCTGTTAATCATTATGCTTAGTTTTGACACAAGGCTACAAGTAAGGAACCCTTTGCAAGGAACGAACTCAGTATGTTCATGAAGTTTTATGCTAGATTTAACTGGGTATGTATTGTGTTATATTTCTTTATGTACCATTTCCCTTCAGCTCATAGGCGATAATGGTCCTCCATAATTTTTTGTCCTTCGTAGCTCTTATTAAATTTTGTCTTTTAGTTATGTCTCCTAAAACTTGTTTTACTATCCACTTAATCAAGTTCTGTTCAATCTGTTCTGTGATTATCAGATTTTCCAAACATTCTTTCCTCGTTATGTACCAGAGAACTTTCAACTACCTCTTCCTGATATGAAATATAAGTTGGGTTTTGTTCCCATTTTCTCTAAAACTTCGTCGTTGCTCGCATGTTTGTTCCATGGTATTCTCACCATCATACTGTAGAACCACATTTAAAATCTCTTTTCCATCTGTGAAGAGATTGTCCACCATTCACTGCCATATAGGAAGACTTATATCACGTAGCAATTCAATACTCTTTTCTTTATTTCTAACGAATTTTTCCTCTTCCTTACTAAAATCAAGCAGTTAATAAAATTTAAATATCTGGGAAGTGTTCCCAACAGAAGACGAATGTGCGACGCAGAGATACGAAGCGTGGCAAAGGACGCGTTCCAGAAGCTGAGTAGAGTATTAAGAAACATGAAAATTTGCTAGAAACAAAGAAGATAGTAAAGTATTGCTATGTGATATCAGTTCTTCAATATGGCAGTGAATGATTAAGGAAAAACTTGAAGCAACTGAAATGTGGTTCTACAGAAGGATGCTGCGGATATCATGGATCGAGCACGTGAGCAATGATGAGGTTATGGAAATTATGGAAACAAAAAGGAAATTGATACTGTGCATAAGGAAGAGACAGCTGAAGTTCCTGGGACATGCAATGAGGAAGGAGGGCTTGGAGAACATGATAAGAACAGGCTAGATAGAGGGGAAAAGAGACGGGGAAAGCAGCGGATAACATATTTTAAGGACCCAATCAGGTGGATGACAGGACGGGGGTTGCGAGATGTTACAGGAGAAAGCGTGCTATCACCAGGGATAGGGAGACGTGGAAGGCCATGATCGCCTACGTATTGAAAGGACAAGACACAGTAAAAGAAGAAGAATCTGTTTAGCTTTTTAAACTGCATATTTGGTTATCCCAATGCGCCTTTTGATTTCAGTTTTGCACTTTCCGTCCCCTACAAAAACACTTTCCAGATGTTTAAATTTTTGTACTTGCTTGATTTTGATATCTTCAATTTGTAATTTGCATTTTGTGCTCATCCTTTTGCTACCGACCATGAATTTTGTCTTCTTGTAGTTGATATTTAATCCTCTCTTCTCACTTTGTTTCGCTAACTTCTGTAGGAGTTTTTTCTCTTCCAAATCAGATTGGCTGCCGAGAAAAATAACCCTCGATATCCTGGATTCAAAAGAATACCCAGGAGTAACTCATGCATGGGTGCAATTGCATAGACGCAAGTTTTCGGAAGCTGTCAATTGTTTCTACTAATAGGACTTAAGATAAACCTGTTGTTCAAAACAGAAACTATGATCTGGAATTGAAATAGAAGCAGTATGTGCGTTGTGGTGCAGTGGATATCGACTCGGAACGACAAATCGGGTTGCCGAGTTCAAAGTCCAATTGAATTCCTTGCATTCACTTACGCACAGATACCCTTGGGAAAGGTATTAATCCATCTCTTCTCTCCAGTTATGGGTTAAATAATAGGACAAATTGGGTTCTATAACTTTGGCTGGTAAACAGTCTACCGCAGAAAGCAATGGCAACCTAGTGCGGGATAATCCTCTGCCCAGTCAGTCATGTCTCTTTCGAGACATGATCGCCCAAAGCGTGTATTACGTATGGCACTTAACTAACTGAATGGCACATATTCTGAATCCATCTTAAAAACTCAGAATGTAAAATTAATAACTATTAAACATTGCAAATATAGTTATAACAAATTTTGTATAGGAAATAAGGAAACTGAACACAGACAAGGCTGCACTAGAAGTAGTTTTGCCCAAGACCGCAGTATGCTACAAACTCAAATATTAGCGTAATAACTCGAGTAATGTCCTTAGATAGCTTTCTCCGATCTGGACTCTCATAGGGATGTCACGCATATCACTCAACTTGTTAAGATCATTGGTTAAAATGGATTAAAGCAAAGGAAACCCGTAAATCTAAAGAAGGGTTATTCACCAGGTTTTATAGCCTGTCACTACAGAATCACAAAGAGGTTTATCAAATAACAAACAAAGCATCACTTGAAGATTTTCGACAGTAATAAGAACAACGAATACCATATGTAGCTCGAAGGGAAAATAATTCTTCTTCTTTTTCTATGAGCCTTGTCCCTTCAGGACGTAGGCGATTATGGCCTTCCACTTTTCCCTATCCCTGGTGGCACTAAGAACGCCTTTTCCTGTTACACTATGCAATCCTCGTTCCGTCATCCACCTGATTAGGTCCTTCAAATATGTTATCCTTTGCTTTCCCCTACATAATCAAACTGTTGAGATTAATTCGTAAACGTAAACACAAGGTTGTGTAGAAGTCAGTCAGTTAAGTGCCATACGTGATACACGCTTGGGCGATCATATCTCTTTCGAGGCATGACTGACTGGGCAGAATATTCCCCCACAGTAGGTTGCCATTGCTTTCTGTGGTAGACTGGTTGCCAGCCAAGGCTATAGAACCCAATCTGTTCTGTAATTTTACCAATAACTGGAGGGAAGAGACGGATTAATACCTTTTTTAAAGGTATTTGCGTGTAAGTGAATGCAAGGAATTCAACTGGAATTCGAACTCGGCTCCCCGATTTCTCGTTCCGAGCCGATATCCACTGCGCCACAACGCACATCTCTCATCAATATTAGAAAACTGGAAAGTCTCATGGCTATATCAAGTTGAAATACTTTTTCCCCTTACCATCACTGGATTTAATTAACGTCAAGCCTGCTCTGTATGCAGACGGGTAATACCAGGTTGGGAATACCAGGTGCGAGTGGTGCATTGAATAACGGCTAGCAAATGGAAATCGGAGAGCGGAATTCATGTTAGTTTCAATCGGTTTCGTTTACGTGCAGATAACCTTGGGAAATGTGTAACTCCACCTATGCTCAGCCACATTGTATGGGTTAATTAGTAGGGCCTATATTAGTATATCATTGTTATCTCCGAAACATTCTAACATTATTTTTTGGTTAGTTGATAAACCGCAAAATGCAAATCGATCAATCAATACTAGAAAAAGATATGACAGTTGAGCAATTTATTTTCCTGAAAAAAAAAAAAAGAAACTGTTTTAAGAGAAATTTTCAAATTAAATTTCAGTTAACAGCAGCACTGTTTGGTCAATGAGTACTTAAAAATTGAGGAACCGGTAAATCTTACAGTTACCATTATCAATGGGTAGATTGATTGGCAATTCGTTTTGAGACAGTGACTCGATAAAAACACCGGGCATATCGGGAAAATGTGTCGCCGCGTGAAAAAATAAAAAAAACGCATAATGATGGAACTTCTTCAGTCACCTGCCGCAGACGGAGATAGTGTCTTCTTCGTTTACGTCGAAAAAGGGAGCGAAATAATTAAATGTGGTTATTATTTATTGTCAGACGTCTTTGATTTGAATGATTTATGTCCCGAAAATATTACCAGCATAAGCAATAAAATAAAATAAAAATCTTATAAATAAATTAAAGTTAAAATGGTTTTAAAATTCTACCATTTTTTGGCGGAACCGTTCAATTAGTAATTATGTTGCTAATCTTTTTCATGACGTTGCTAGTCACGACTCTTCATGATTCTTTATTTTAATTTATCTGTGAATTATCAATATTTTTTTTTAAAGATAGCGAACTAGTTTCACGTTTTCTTATCCACGGTTTTGAATTCAACATAATATTCTCTTGGAGTGGCTGCCACTCAAGACCCATTCTATCCAGCTATTTAACTCATAGCAAAGAGAAGTAGTGACGAATGTATGACTTTCAAGATGATATTTGTGCGAAAGTGAATGCATTTGATTAAGTCGGAATTTGAACTTAGCTCGTCGATCACCATGACTGTTACGTTCCCCGCACATGAAAACTAGTAAATATATAGTGTGACAGATAAAAGAAAAGTTTGTGTGATATGACATTATTGCTCGCGATTAAAGGCTACTGAAAGACTTTATAGGAAATAAAAAGAAGCCTTTTATCGTTAACCAGCTAGCGGCTAAGCAAACACCGAATAATTCTCTGAAACTGTTGTCTGTTAAAGCTAAAGCTGAAGTGCTTTGTGCTGAAACATCTCAAAGCCGAACTGCAAACCCAATTATTTCCCTTAGAAAATAATCCTGTCATCAAATTTTATTTAATAATGCATTTCAGTCAGTTGTATCATAGCTTGTTAGGATCTTGGGCCTTATCGTATATAATCAATACTTATCGTACCTCATCTGTCTTTTGTCTCTCTCGCGATCTCAGTCTGTCTATCTATCTATCTATCTATCTATCTAAGTCTGTTCCTATCTATCTATCTATCTATCTATCTACCTATCTATCTATCTATCTATGTCTGTTCCTATCTATCAATCTATTTTTGTTCTATCTATCTATCTATCTATCTATCTATCTATCTGTCTGTTCCTATCTATCTATCTATCTATGTCTGTTTCTATCTATCTATCTATCTATCTATCTATCTATCTATCTATCTATCTATGTCTGTTCATCTATCTATCTATCTATGCCTGTTCCTATCTATCTATCTATCTATCTATGCCTGTTCCTATCTATCTATCTATCTATCTATCTATCTATGTCTGTTCCTATCT